>ML792537.1:83139-99643 GCA_009831015.1 Picea engelmannii
AAGAGAGAGTTGAAATCTCCATCCTTGCCCCTTCCTTCCACCCAAGAATATATGAGAGATAATAAAACTTTACATTAAATCATCACCATCAACCAATCATCACATAGAACCTGATAATGCTTCCTGAGACTTCTTCAATTTCTATAATTCGTCAATTCTTGGAGTACTCTGATCCTATAGATAATATTACTCATTGTATTCTCTGAAACTCCTCCAATTTTCACTCCTTGAATCCTCCCCAAAAAGAGGTTATAGAAAGAATGGTAGACTTTATTCAATTCTGGTCTGTTCAGAAGACCCAACTTGTACAGCATGCCCCATGCTCAATATTTAACATATGATTCTAAAACTCACACAAAAGAAACTATAGTCTGTACTGTTTCCAATGGAAGCAGTCCCACTTCATTTGGATTCTGTATGAATTTCTAACTGTTTTACCCAGAAAACCTGTTTATTGACTAGCTTCAGGACTGGTCACAAACCCTATCTTCCACGTAGTGTATCTCCATAAATATAGTGAATCAAGAGCTGAATTTTTTTCCAAAGGTACCTTGATATGTCTTCTCAATACCATAGAGATTTCACCATCTGAATCATTCTATAAAAAACGTTATAGCAAAAATGGTAAGATGACCTGAAATTAACATACCTTAGAACACATCACCAAAAAACTTCATCCTCCCTTCAAATCCGGCCTTCTTTTCTTCTTATTTACTCTGAAATTCGACTTGTATCAAATGAATGTATAATGATGTTTATTTATACCATTTATGTCACTTCCTTTTAACATTACGGTCGACCTGACACTTTCTTATTTTGTAATTCTTTTCTTTAATTATCTTAAGGGCCTACATGTACTTCCTTCTTCAATTCACTTTGTCATCTTCAAAAATTCATTTCTCCTCAACCATGAGGATCCACGTGGCGTGCCACATACCAACGAAAACAACATGATGTATAATATTCATCCATGGGTGTTGTATCTGCATATGCATTTTCCTTCATGTCCAAATACCTTCATCAATCTTGCGGTCCAAAACCCATGACTAGGGTTGACATGAATGACAAAAACCAATCTTCCAACAAAAATAGCTTTCATGGCATAGACATAATCTCTCCTAAGGAGTAAATCGAAATCCAAGGGGTCCTGGACTACCATAACATCAATAAAGGCAGTTTTCCCTCCCAAAGTTAAGGGAAACTGAGGAAGGATCCCTAAAGGGTGATTGGTTCTTCTGTTAAAAGTGAACAGAGTCTGGGTAACCAACACAAGCTGAGGATAACCCAAATCTTGCCAAGAAATAGAGGAAAAAATACTAACGGATGAACCTTCATCTATCAATGCATGAGGAACATCCCAACCACAAACCTGTACTGTAATCTTGAAAGGAATGTGAGAGGGAAGATGAGGTCTAGTTAGCACACCCCAATAAAAAAGGATTGCCTCATTACTTGGAGGGGGTTTCACAGGAGAGGGAGGAATGCCCCTCGGCATAGTAGATTTTGTATCAACGAGAAAAATGTGGGCATAATCAGGTTTACTCTCTAGCGGGAGACTAGGATCTATTGATAATGGGGTTGATAGGTGGAAACATATTGGCCGCTTGGGTTTCATTCTCCAAAGGAAGAGTGGGATTGACCGAATATGGGATTGGATCAACCAATTTTTCAACTGGTTCAACTAAGGACATGACCATATTGACGACATTATCAACCAAACTGATCGATGAAGGGACAAGAGAAACCACTTTAGAACTCTTCAGAGGAGGAGTGGGATTGACCGATGATGTAACCAAAGAAACCAATTTGGCACTCCTCAAAGGAGGAGTGGGATCGATCGATGGCAGAATCAGATCGACCAATTTGACACTCTTCGGATGAAGGGAGAGAATGACTGATGAAGGGACTGAATCAATTACTTTGGGTTCACTCTTTAGAGGAAGAGTCAAGCTGACCAATGATGGAACTAGATCAACTACTTTTGTTAGTGGTTCAACCGAGGATGAAACCAGATTGACCACCTGATCAACTGGACTGATCGAGGATGGAATCAAATTGACCATTCCATCAACTAATGATGGGTTGGGGGAAATATTATGATACCTAGTTGGAAGTTGAAGATTTTAAAAAAGAGAGGAATCCTTGTCCATATGAGGACAAAGGTGAGAGTAATGATCACCTTCGCATAACATACAAGGAAATTTGACAGTTGTCTTCTTCTTACCAACCTCAACATCACTAGTTAACGGGGTGTCACCAGCATGTCTAGTAGAGGCCGATGACGTGGAGGAACACATTTCTAAGACCTTGGGAAGACCAGGGAAATCCCTTAGAAAGTGGTCACCCTTACAAAGAATGCAAGGGAATTTGGGTTTCAAATTATTTGTTTTAATCTTGTAAACCTTATCAAAACTCCCAATACGATTAATAGTAGTTGGTTGTTTGGATCCAACATCTGATATGGTTGGAGGCTTGGTCCTTTTTGGGTTCTTCTTCTTCTTCTCTTTCCATTTCGTATTCTTCTTATCAACCTGGCTACTTGCTTTAGAGCTTTCACTAGGTGAAGAAGGAGAAAGGGAAGGAGAATTAATGGGTGAAGAAGGAAAAAGGTCAACATGAGGTTGATGTGTGGGGGGTGTACTTACATCTAAAGCGTTAGGTGCAGTTGAAGCACTGGGAATATTCAATATCACTGGAGTGGGGAACAACCAAACTGGTAATCCGATGGTGAGTCCCGAAAGACTCAGTGTGGCAATGTACGAAGGACCAATGTTTCCAAAACAAGGAAAGGTGAAAGGTTCCCCAGGACAAGGGGTTCCTTCATTGGTACTCCCAGGAGTTGATGCCATTCACACTGAATCAACCTAAGGTCCACTAAGTAAAACAAACAACACATGCTATGAATCTAAGAAGCAAACAATTAAACAAAAACTTCCCACAATGAAACCACTAGTTGGTGATGAAATCCAATGTCGCAAGATCAATATAGGAAGGGGTGGGGGTATAGCGGGTGGATCAGTTACGTTGGTGAACTTCTTAATAGACTTACGCCTTGGTGCAAGATTCCATGTAGTAAATGTGGATTTACCCTCCAAGGAGCTCGAGTGAGTTTGACCAACGTCTGTTCCAGGTACAGTTAGACTTCCCTTCATCGTCACCTCGTGTAAGACCCTGAATGTTATGGCTACTAAGGTCACCAACTCGCATTCAGCCCCTGGGTGGGTACAATCAACAGTCCAGTCCGAACATATGGGTAGGACAACAAGTTTGAAATCCTTTGAGAGAATTGAGGACAAGTGGACCGGTATAACTCTAGAGGACCCTAAACGGATTCAAAATTAATGAAGCACCGAGACCAAATGAAGATAGTTGAGCCTCAAGAAGAACCCCCAATATATGATCTAACTACTACAAATGGTTAAACCACAGAGGGATAAACTCTGTAACTCTCCCGAACGTAACCTCGTGCGTAACCCCTATGTGAGAGGGGGATCCCAGTAAGCTGATACAAAAATTGGATTTTCTCTCCCTATTGCAAGATGCTAAGTTTGTTTGAAAGCCTTGGAAAGTTATCATTTCAACCTATTCCAAAGCCCTACACTTTAAGCTAATGTAGGTTTGCTAACAAAAAATGTAAAAAATTATGATAAATTTTAGTTTGGCGCTTGATTTTAAGGTTGTTGTTTACTCAGAGGTGTATGAGAGTGAAAACTGATGAAATTATGACTCAATTCCCAAAACATGCATAAGAAATGATAATCAATCTTTTATTTCAATGAATGTATATTTAAGGGAAGGAGAATGGATTTTCCTTTCACTGTCAAACACTAAGATGCAATGACCTCATGAAATTGGTCTCAATCAAGAATCCAATACAATGCTAAAATGTTCAGAAATTGGTTCCAATATCCAAAAACCAAACATGAAAAAATATCGTTTTGTTTATATGTGACTAATAATCAGTTTGATGTAAAGCTTCCTATGTTAAGCAGACTTCAAGATCTATGAGATTTAAGAAATTCGGAAGCAAACTTCACATAAACAAAAACACACCCTCATTGTGATCAAACAAGAAACAAAAAGAAAATCAAATTCAAACAGGAGGAAATGCTTGGAGAAAAGACCTCAAAGATCAAAATGAAATAGTGAATAGATCTTTGAATTTCCTTGCAACAACTTTCATTCAGTTAGATAAATGAGAAGAAAATGGTAGATCGACTCCAAATATCAGGGAAGAAGAGTGACTCAAAGCGAGGAAAATATAGGTCAAAAATCCAAACAAAACCTCATCAACCCTTAGAAATCAAATAGTTGGAGGCTAAACAAGGACACACTAAGATGGTAATAACCCTAAGTAGATGAAAGAGAAAAAACTAGACTCAGAGATCAACTCCCAAAAAGGTTTATAGTAGAAAAATACCAGTGCTCTGGTGTCAAGGGTACCAGAGCATTGCAATGCTCTGTGGGAGCCTTTAAGGGAGTGCTAACGCTCTGGTTGTAGAGGCAGGGGAGCGCTAGCCTCTGAGAACTCAAAAAACTTGCCTAGAAATAAAAAAAACTCATGAAAATCCAGAAATTGAGTGTGTATGGGATGAATCCAAGAGCCAACAACACATATAAGAATAAAAAACACAACATGAATAAGATCTAAAGGTGAGAAAAGGCAAAAAACAATACCAAGGAAGGAAACCAAAAATGAAAGCTTTGTTTCCCAATGGAGTCACCAATTTCTGTTACAGGAAAACCCCCCTACGGACAGGTGAACTTCCTCTTGGATCTAGACCCCTATAGCTAAGACAGAAAGGTGCTAAATTTGGTCACTGACATCCCTTTAAACCTAGATAAACTAATATATAGATAAGAGGAAGAAGATGTACCTTTTTCGATGTTTGTCCTCGCCTAGTCCAAGTTGAGCTCTGATCCACAAGCTCTTCAACAGGTCCTGCAATCCAATCAAAGACAAAGCATTCTCCCTATTCTACTACGATTAGTTTGAAACTAGATCTATATATCATAGACAAGTTCATGTAGGCATATACAACCTTGAAAGAAACATGCCAAGCACATGTATTAATGAGAACTTGATAGCAATACTTACATACCTTTGACGAAGTTGCAGCAACCTCTTCCATCTCTCCTTGTCCAGCCCCTTGCTCAAATAACAAATGACTATGTCTCATTGATTATCTCCCGTATGAGATCATAATTTTGATGCCTTCAATGTCCTCTAATACCACTTCTCATGAGATCATAAGTTATGTATCTCTCAATATCTCCATCTTTTCACCATGAGGAGGCCTCCTTCTATAGGCTTGGAGAGGGCTAACCACCTTAGATATTCTTGAGATAGGTTGAGGATATTTCTCCATCAGTTGTGGATCTTCCCTAAAATCTAGCCTTGACCTTAGATTCGAATCCAACCAACTCCAGAGATGAGGGGGATGTTTCCCTGATTTTCCTCAACAACCCAAGATTTCCTCAAACAACCCAGCGCTCCCCCAGAATGGGGCAGAGAGTGTTGCAACGCTTTCCCAAAGGAGGGTAAGGAGTGTTGGCACTCACTGAAAATTGGTAGAGGAGTGTTGCCCTTCAAAAATGACTTTTGAGTGGTCTTTTTCATAGTAAAAAGATTTGTACTCTTTGTCATGTGATTTCTCTTTCTTAAACTAGTCTTTGAGGGTCTCTTTGAAGTGTCCTTGTGATGTCGTTTGAGACACGACATAGGAAGTATGACTATATGATGTCTGCAACACTTGCGACACTTATGGCTAAAATGCGACACTTGCGACACTTGTAATGACGACAATAGGTCATCATTGAAATGAGTAATTTTGATGTCTAACAATTACTTAAACCTCATTAAGGATAATTATTCTCCACATCTAATTGTCTAGTAATTAATTTTTCTTAGCCTAATACTCATGGCCTAGTAATTACTGAGGTTTTACTTTCTCTTTTCCCCCTTAGAAGTGGTTGAGAAGTAATTCAGTTAATTACTCATAAGATAATTATGAGTAATTGTATTATAATCCAATGAGGTTAATTTCTCCATAATATACTTAAGTTTATTAACCTTAATTAAGGCATATAATTCAATCCCTCCTTGACATGCAACTCCATGCTGAATTTTCACGTAATTTAACATATATATATAAATATATGCATATTTATTTATTTAATGCGGAAATCATTAACCATATTCAATTTAATATTTATTATTACCAACTTGTTCTTTTATTAATTATATTATAATATAATTATATTATAATATGATTAAACATATCAAAGGAGCACTTAGGATTATTAATGTTTATTAACACCCAAGCCTTCGGACTTCGGTGGAGGTTCCTCATCGAGATTTTATGAATATACCTGAATCTCTCAAACGTCGAAATTTTGAAGAGAGTCTCACTCATATTGTGCCTTTATGTAAATATAAGAAATTTATATTACCATGCAATATAATAAATCACGTTTAATGTTTATTATAACATTTATGCAACCATTGAAGTATGGGGAGTAGGTTTGGCCCTTTGCCCCTTCTGTGCTTGTTCATTCCATTACCCCAAACATCTCGAAGTCCCTGAGTCCTGAACTCTTGGAGTTCCGAAGTCCCGACTTCCTGAAGGGTCCACACTCACACGTTATTGCACATTGAATATTAAATTAAAAGGGAAAGGAGTTGGTACTTTATCACGTACAAATACCATAATAAACTCATTTAACATATATTATATTAAACTTTTTGGAAAATGCACCCAAGTTTATAAAGTCTCCAATATTTTATTAATATTTGACATGAGAGAGAGAGAGAGAGAGAGAGAGAGAGAGAGAGAGAGAGAGAGAGTTCTTCAGGTCAATCTCCTTCGACTCTCCCACACATCCTTTATACTCCAATCTCTCGGAGCCCCAGTGTCTCGAAGCTCTGAAGTGACCCCACTTGCACACATTACCACACCATTTAGTATTCAAAGGAGTTGGCTTCATTCACATGTAATCAATTTAATAAATCTTAGTATAATATAATATATTTATTATACCTCTCGAAATTTACGTCGAGGTTTTAAAATTCTCCAATAAATAATTTAATATTGGAATGAAGGAAATATGTCCAGATCCATACCTTTGTCTCTTTCCCACAATTCTTCGTTCTCATATAACCCAGAGTCTCGGAGTTTCAGAGGGGACCCACTTGTATTAAGTTATGGGTTAAATACAATGAATTACTTTGGATTATGATATATATATATATATATTGTAATAAAGGTATATTATATTAATTTACGTTAATTGATAATTTTAAATACCATACATTACAATTAAATTCATTTCTTATCTTTTGCAACCTTACACAGGGAAGATAGGGTTCATGCCTTTGACAATTTTGGGCTCGTGAGTTCCATCACCCCAAACATCCCGAAGCTCCGGAGCTTCGAACTCCTGGAGTTACGAAAACCATGATATGGTTAACGCATTTGGTCACCATTTATTCTCTGGTGTGTTTGACATTAAAATAATAATAATAATTATATTGTCTTTGTTCTCAGGTCTTTTACGCTCGAGGAATTTTAACCTTCATTTTCAAAATAATATATATATATATATATCCATGCACGATTATATTACCTGGAGAATTTAAATGAAATTATTTCCTCTTATAGTGAATAAGAAAAGGAGAAATATAAATCTCCAGTATTTATAAACGGATTTAATAAAATTTTATATTCCAAGGAAATTTCTCCATTATGGAAATTAAAAATATAATTATAATCTCTCTCTTCTTGTGGGTAAATGAGTAAATTTTGTTTCCTAATTACTATGCTTTACTACTCTTACTAAATTTAAGGAAATTGGTCCTAAGACAAAGATTTACCTTCACAGTAAAATTCGGTATTTCTACGAGGATTTACTACCCACCAAAAATTAAGGGGATTCTTCCCACATTTAGGAGATTTAACACAAGTTTAACATAAACTTTTAGTTATGCCCCAAATAGAATTTTGAGAACTTTTGTATTTTAATTCAATTAGGAAATTTCATGTTTATTTCCTAATTATTTTTCCTTAATGGCCATTTGTAATGGATTTTAATATTTTTCCCTATTTGGGATTATTTCATAAAGTCCACACATGTCTGATATCCTCTAATCTTTCTAACATAGGATTTGAGGACATACTAAAATAGAACACTATTATGCAGAAAATCACTCTCTTTTCTTTTAGCTGTTTTATAGAGATTTTTAATTATTCAGTCACCATATTCCAAGAATGCATTAAACTATACAACACAGTTAACCACAACATCCCCTCCCAGAAATCTTATTTTAGCACACAGAAAGTCAAGAGATAAGGAAGTAAATCAAATGATCTTCAACTAAAACATTCTCTTCCTTTTACCTAAATTTCTCAAGCCACTTTTGTGATAAATTAAACTTACACAACTCTTAAAACATAGTCTGTAACTTTCTCTGAATGTGACACTACAAAGATTTAGCAAAAATATACTTATTTAGGACCCAAAAAATAATGCGACTACTGAAATGGGTTCCGTTTTCCTCCCAACCATAGGAAAAACAAATCCTAGATGGATTTACCATTGGCCACCCCCTAGCCAGGTCATGGTGATCTGAGAGAGACTCTTCCTTTTGTTCAAAAACACCCGAGGACAGAGATCACTCTCCTCTTCCCATGGGAATTTAGCATATCGTTTCTCTCTCTACCAAGCAAGGGGGCCTGCAATGAGTGCTTCCTCAGTCACTCATCCTCTCTGCAACCCCGTTTATCAACTCAGTTAGAAAATGCTTCCCATCAATTCCCATACCCAGAACAAATTCGTTTTTCATTTCTCTTCAAAACCATAGATTTTCACATGTTCTCCCTCTTTAGAAAATGGTCACCATACCCATTCCTCTACTTCATCCCTCTTTTCCCACTATTTTCCTTTCAGTTCCTACCTTCTTTTGCAAGATTTCATGGGATAAATCCCCCAATTCGTGGGTCAGCCTAACATCCTGTAGATGGGTACTTTTCTGCCCATGCTTTTAAGGAAAGAAATCTCTAGTACAAAACCCAATCTTGTTCCCCCATAATATATTTTGGGCCCCAACATATATTTCCACTGCTACATTTACTTCCTCATGCTCCCTTTCTCTCCATTCAAGCACCATCATGCCAAAGGAAAGTCATTTTTGAGTTAAATTCATTAAAAACATTATTTGTGGACTTGTACACGGGTTGTAGTGTTAACAGTCATTTGTAGGTCCAGATATACACGGGTAGGATTTTCTTTGCCCAC
The DNA here is from genome assembly GCA_009831015.1 of Picea engelmannii. Lineage (NCBI taxonomy): Eukaryota > Viridiplantae > Streptophyta > Pinopsida > Pinales > Pinaceae > Picea > Picea engelmannii. Next base: position 92,434 of record ML792537.1, read on the forward strand.
GTACATGTGTCCATATGCACGAATCGATGAACTATATCTCACGTACACCTTAATTTACATGTTGCGCCCTCTAAAACTCAAAAAATGAGGAATAAATTGGAATTTTAAACCACTAGAAATGAAGAGGAGGGGAAGGGTACTTACTTAGTCCATACGGTTGTCAATTTTTTTGATCGTAGATCCCACAATCAACACTTGAAGATCATGAGTAAAATGGTCTAAAATGCACTATGTTTGTGAAAAACTCAAATGGTATGGTAAAATTTTTCATTTTTACTATTAGTAGAAAATGTTTACCCACTTTATATAGTTTATGCTAATTTTTTACTTAATGGACTAATAGTGCAGTGGAAGGAGTTGGTTTTGGTAGTTTTATCCAAGGATTTTTATGGTTTCTAGTGTCATACCGCTTGTTCGTGACTTCAGCAGGTATTTTATGTCAGTAGCATATAGGATAGGTTCTCAATCCATTTTGCATATTTGCATTGTCCTATGACTGTGATCTGTATTCCTTAGGTACAAACCCATTTATTAGCGACACAGAACCTTCTTACTACTACTAGAAGTGTCTTTATTGAGTGGTAGAGGCTTACCAATCATAGGTGCCCTAGTTAGAACCTTTATTCCATTTGGTTCCCATGCAGAAGTTATTCAGTAGGACCGGGAGTCCCTTATAGTTCTTATATGACTTTGTGTTCGAACCTCATATTCTTACTCATAAGCATTTTGACCTTCACCTATGGGACTCCCACCGAGTCTTGTTTAATCTCTTTTCTGACTCTCTCAAAAGAGAAAACATTGTTGAGTGAACTTGTCTCTTTCACACTCATTAAATGGATTTGAAAGGATGTCTATTTGGTGTAAGTTTAACCCTTTTTAAGAAAAAGTAGACTAATTTTGAAAAAGGAACAATCTAGTCAACATTGGCTAGAAGAGTTCTCCTGGGTATTGTTTTATACTTTTTCGGGCCTAGGGGACTAAATTTACGAAAAAGAACATTTTTTAGAGTTAAGTTGTAATTGCATTTCATCCTCCTTCTTGCAGTATTGATCCTATTGTTGGTTCCTTCTTTCTCTTTATAAGCCTCTTACCTCAGCAATTTGCATCACTATCCAAGCAGAGCCTTGTTTATATCCTTTGTAGCTTGACACCATGTACCCTAAGAGGAAACATTCCCCCGAGTGTCCATGCCCCGCATGCACTTCCTTGCATTGAGCATAGGTATGTTCCATTGTTTGGAGCCAGTTTCTTACTCGCGACACTCGTTTCCTCCCCTATATCATAGCATTCATTTTCTTATGAAAAAAAAACAAATATGGGAAGGACAATAATATTGTCTCATATCGGCAGCAGTTGTGTCTCCTTTGAACAGAGCACAAACTTTTGAGTCCACTTTTCATCCAAAGTTTGGTTTTAGCATGACCTTAGGTAGCTGAGCTCGTTACTTAGATTTTACCCCTCCGACTGGTTATTCTTCCAATCCCTATGGAGATTTTGATTTTTGTCTCCTACATCACAGAGTTTCATCGTCATGTTTATGTTGTCAGAATCCTCCATATGTCTCATTCTCTTATTTAAAGGAAGTATATAATCATGTGTCGGCCATTTCTCAGAACTCTTGGCTTTCCATGTTGTCCATACCCTCAGTGTGTCTTAGAGTTACATGAATTTGTATTCCTATCATGAACCCTGGTCCTACTTTCAGTATAGGCAGGTAACCTTGAACCCAACAGTCGACATCTCCTCATTGGTCACTAAATGGGAGGTTTCCCTTGTGTTCGATGCAAGAAATTTATTCACACATTGGGGTTCATACAGTTTCTTGGATGCCATTATCCTTATTGGTGGTTTCCTCACCTTTGTCAGTAATATTCCTTATTGGTTTCTATTCAGAGGGTATTTTTTATGCACTACTTTCATTTGGTGCATACAAAATATGCATAGGGTCATTGGTTCGTGAACATCTTCTTCGTTTGAGTTCCTCCAAAACATCAAGTTGTTTCTTTGTAACTCATTTTGATTGATGAGATATTCCTTAATTCTCTTCTTTCAGTGGGTCTCCTTCCATCCAATTCAGCTCATCTATTCTGGAAATGAGACCTAGAGTCTTATGAGTACCTAGAGGCTTGCAGTCATCAGTGGCAGGTTCTCCCACCATCAACAGTTGGGAATATATCAATGTCTCATGATCGATGATTCTTCAAGTGTTCGACCTCAACACCTTTATTCACACTTGTAAGAATGTACTTGGTGCCTTGATATCTACTTTTACTATTGGTAGGTTGTCTCACGTTTGTTAACGGTATACCTTAATGACCAGTAATCAAATGAAGTTTCATTGTGTTTGACATCAAATCCTCTATTCACATAATGTAGACTTGCACCTTTGGCGGATAGTGTAGAAGACATTCAACTTACAGTAGAAGCATTTCTATTATGTTGTTGTCTTTCATTGGACCAGTACTTATATGACTTCAGTGATCATGGGAGATCAAATTGTACTCCATTGTATACATATTTCTTCAGATTGACTTTGAGACTGGTTTTCCATTGGGGCTTGTTCATGACTATGACAGCCTATGGTGTGTGTCTACTTTGTATTGCCTATTCATGGCCATGAAAAACTATTTGGTATATTTCCACATGGATCTGTCGTGTAATTTAAATTTGCAGCCATGTGTACAAAGTCATTATGGATTGTAATACTCTCATGAGAAAATAGCACTTCCATCCGAGTCTCCATTAGTCCACTTCTAGGAATTATAATGTATTTCATCCATCGCAGATACTCCTCTGACCTCACACATTAGGGGGCATCTGTTATAGAAAATTTTGCCTCACCCCATGCAACTTGCTTGGATGACCTTTCCATTTCCCTATATAGAATTGAAGTCCCTTGTTGTACCTTCCAGAGTCAAAAAATTATATTTTTCTACATATACACACCCTACCAGTTAGACAACATGTGTATATGCAGGTTGCACCACTACAACCCGCGTACATCAGGTTTAGTGCTCAAAATTAAAAAATTTGTCAGGTTTCCATGTCACATCACAAGATCCATGATCCTTGACCTTCCATATACTAGAAACATTCTGAATCGGCCCTTTAGTTCCACTTGAAGGCTATAAATTGAGCCATATCCAAGTGGTGGAGGAGGAGAATTCAACTTTTGAGAGAAAATATACTCTAGAGGAATTTCACTTCACATTGAGTCTGCATCCCTTTATCCTTGAAAGTTTGAACTCATTGTTCAGCCCCCAAGCTCTTCCTTCTTTGATGGAGAACCTCATTATATATTTTATATGAGCTTGCCTTTGGTGGAGGATTGAATTGGTGGAGGCCTAGTTGGAGGGACTTAGTTTCTTGGTTCTGAGATGTGTCGACACAGAATCTTGTCACTTGTATACTTCTGTTGATTATTTTAATAGAAATACTCTTCTCTCGTCCAATTGATATCTTGAAAATATTTGAATTATTATTCCATGGGAGTATTTTTCATGTATGTTAATGGATTATTCGATTTTATATGCTAACAATATATGTTATCACCATATGCTTGTGTATCTTGGTTGTTGAGGGCAAGTTGCAGGTATGAAGCCCTGAGTTGTGTGCTCGATGGTGGTCTTCATCGAACTTCCAGAAGAGGTAGGCTCTTGATCTTGTCCTATTATTATTTTTGTTGATATAGTTTTTGGCACAGAGGCAGACCCAGGGTTCAACGCTACAACAGCACACCAAAAAAACCCTAACTACCAACCCATTCGACAACATCTGCGAAGCAGATGAAGTCTCACCCAAGGTAGAGGTAGGGGTGGTTGCAGGACTCAAATGTCTGCAACCTTATATGGGACACAGATCTATGATTATAATGCTTACAGAACACTTAGCATCGATCATTCATCAACATTCAGTCCTTATTATACTTCACAAATAGCACAGAGCATCCCAACATTCACTTAGATCTAAGGTAATTTAGCACTTAGCAATAGTAAAATAGATCAAATACAGTAAATTGGCACTAAGCATATTCATATATATCAGATATACTATCCATACACATATAATGAAGCACAAAGCATAAGTAGATATGTCTAAATATATCAAAGCACTTAGCCAAAGCAGAGGTAAACACACCAAGTAAAAGCACAGAGCATAACACACACATTTACGTGGTTCACCCCCACCCTGAGGCTACGTCCACCAAATCTTCTTCTTTATTAGCTTCAGTCAATTTGGTTACAGTACAGAGCTATAAAAATCCTACTCTGCATAGGATAGGATATCTGTGCGCACCTCGCCAAATACTCCTTCCTCGCATAGATCTAGCACAGAGCCTCCTTACAATTTGTGCACTCATCACTTACAACACTTGCACTCAACTCTGCAAGTCAATCACATAGATAAATTCTAGCACTAATCCCTTAGCTAATCTTCTCTCTTACTTACATCACCTAGATATCTATTTATACATTACAAAAGTGGGCCTAAGCATGGGTAAACCCACGGGCCGACATCCCTTTCCCATTACATATTCCCAAAAAACCAAAAAGGGGGTCTATATTCCGCAATCTCCGCTTCGCTTTGTGCTTCATCTTTGACAGGCTGTCGAAGTCCCAAAAATGGTCAAATATGACCAATTGTTCCTCAAAACTTGGTTAAGGACCAACAGGCCCCCAAAAATCACATGTGACTCATCCTAAGTCACTCAGGTCTGATCAGTTCTGCTTCAAATGCCTTGAGATTAGATCGAGCTACTTCGACCTGTTGTTGTGCCACGACCTCTTGCTCGGTGAACTCCTAGATGAGTGTGTCATTCATCGGCCCTTCTAGGCATTGTTGTGTTGAATTCATGACCTGCTCTAGCTCTGTTCCTTGTCTCTCAATCTCTGTAAATAGCTAACATGCCTTATCCTGCATAGGTTGAAGTTGTTGAGTTACTTCCATTACCTTGCTCTGGATCATATGGATCCGCTGCTGGGTGGTGCACTACTCGTGAGACAACTTCATTCTCTCTATGGGTGATAGGGCCTTCAGCTGCGCCTATAGATTTCCGGCTTCATGCTTCACCTCTTGGAGCTGCAACTCCAATTTATGAAATTATGGATTCTTAGTTAGGTTCTCATATATATGTGCACTTCTACTACTTAATTGTTTGCATTCCTCAGTGGGTGCTTTAATCCTTTCTATTGTGCTTCAGGCAGTCATTTCTCACTGGTTGCGCACTTCTTGCAGGGTACTTGGTATGGTCTGAAGCTCTAATTCCACGACTCTTTGTTGAAGTTGTTGAATAACTTCAGCAAGCTTCATCACTTGGCGTTCTATGGGTTCTTCTGCCTTCTGCTCTAAGTCGTTCATATAGAAAAATGCTTTGTTGATTGCTTCTTCAATCCTGATCTACTTCACGAGAAGTTTCTCTTTATCTTTTTGGATATTTCCTCTGTCTTCTTCAAATTTCTCTTGGAGAGTGTCCTTCTCTTGTTATGCAGCTCGGCATTGTTCAATGATTTCCTCCTGTGATTTCTTTAAGGCCTGGTTGGCCTACGTTGTTTCTTCCTGTGATTTCTGAAGGCATACTTTGACTATATCAGCAATATTGCGAAGTCAAACTAGTTCATCTCCCTCTTCTGTTGTTCCTTCTGGCAGGGGCGCAGTGGAGACTGTGCGGCTAGACTGAAGTGCCTGCTGCACTCCTTTGAGCTCGATCTTAATTATGTTGTACATTGTCTCTTTCTTAGCTTCCTGCTTTTCTGCTATCTCTTCTATAGCTTCATTCATAGTTGTGATGAGGAAAATGAAGTCATCTAGAGTGAGCATGGTTAGAAGCTTAGTTACGGGTGCTTTCAATTTCTTCCAGGAGGAAGGTTCCAGAGGTGAACCCTTCCTCTTCTTTATGATTTCTACTTTGTCTTCTGGTCTTTGTTCAACTTCTTCTAAGTCTTTTCCATCACCTACTCGATCTGGTGTAATGGAATCCATCCTCACAAATAGGCTATCTATATCTTGGACTTCCTTAGCCTTCTTTGTCTTCTTTGTTTTCTTTATGTTACTGGGCCCAAGTGTATCCTGTGCAGCTTCTGGGTTGTCGATGTCGAACATTTTTGCGGGGTCTGTTGAAATGAGGAGGCCCACCGACCATTCCTTGGTCATCTCCTCTAGGTCTTCTTCTGTCATCTTATAATAAGACTGAAGTTGTTCCTTGTGCTCATCAGTGCGTGCTGTAATATATATGAAATGGTTTTATGTGCTAAACTTCATCAAATGTCGAAACCTGCGTAAAGTATTTGGGATCATGCGAGGCTCGGACTAGATGGAGAGATTCAACTGGGTGTAGTAGGTATGGAAGACAACATCGGATTGTCACTACTTGTTCATATCGTTCGAGTACCATAGTGTACTGAACTTCACAGCCAGTGGTTCAAAGGGGTCGATGTCCAGGAAGGTTGCACCTTCCAGTAGATCCCATGCAACGAAAGCTATAAGTATCAAGAGCCAGCTAAAATGGAATGCATGCCCCTGATCTTGGGCTTCTCTACAGTCAATCTCTAGTTGATTCACCATGTACTTCACCCAGTTCATCTGTAGTCCCTCTACGCACTTACCTGCAAGGTCGACTACAAAGATGGATACTTGCATGGGTCGATTCTTGCATACCAACTTCCCTGCGATCAGTTGAGAAGCGAGGCGCATTGCACCACTTTCAATAGAAGCTACCTTATAGCCTCGCGTGCCTTTATCAACATCTCCATAAGCTTATTTTATCTTCTAAGCAAGAGCGTGATCCACGGTCTTTCTAGGATAGTAATCATGGGGATCAGGTCCCTGCATGCTAAGATCGGTGATCAGATTGATCAGTGATGGATCAACTATTATGCGATAGTTTAACCATAAGTATCCTCCATGGTAACTCGCTAGCGGACTGCGCGAGGTTCATCGTCCATTGTTGAGGGGTGATCTTCGAATTATTTCCCTTGGTTTTGGTTAGGTACTTGTACCGGGCAAGCATGCTGTAAACTTTATGATCCCCCAGGTTGAAGTCACTAAAATTCAATGTTGCAATCTTGTCTTGATCTACCTGGACTATGCGTACCCCTTTTGGCAGGTACGCAGTGACTAGAGTGTACTCAAAGTCTCTAGGTACATTGTCTATGTTGATCACATCGCTCAAAGGTGGTATGTAAGCAGGTAGGAGCAGTGTTGCTGAAGCGTC
>ML792537.1:103197-115904 GCA_009831015.1 Picea engelmannii
TATATATATATATATATATATATATATATATATAAACGCTCCGGAGACGCTTCGCTCCCGACCATTTTTTGAAAAATGCGCTCCCACGCTCCCGCTTCCCGCTCCCGCTCCCGCTTCGCTCCCACGCTCTGGCAACACTGGGTAGGAGGATGGAACCAACTTCGCATTGTCCATATCGTCTTTATGTTTGGTTCTTCTTTCTGCGTCGACTCGAGATGTTCCTGCTCGAGCAGTCGACGGGGAGGCTTAAACTACTCTCATCGATGATTCTTGTAAACCTATAGACAATCCTCTCTCTGACATGACTCTTTCAGCTCTGAGGCTAGTGAGCACTTCTCTTACAGATTCTTCAGTTGCACTAAATTCGTTGGACATATACGCTCAAGATCAATATCTTGGGTTCTCAAAGTAACATAAGTATTGTAATAGGGTAGAGAGTAAGAGTGGAGTAATCACTGCTCATAATTCATGTAGTCTGCGGACTCAAATTTGCAATTAGTGAAAGTGTCTTCCGTACATGGCGTGATGGAATAAGTAAGTAACTCTATAACGGATCATTTGTAATGGATATGGGGCTTCATTAACTCTTGTTCTGTCTGTTATGGCATGGTCTAATGGTCTGGTGATGAGCCATCAATGTTTTTTTATATGTTCGGAGCGGCAGTCGAACGGATATATCGGCCTCCAACGACTATATTTCTTTCCCATGGCGAAGTGACCCATGTCATTGTTTTAATATCCCAGCGAAGCTCCAATTTTGCAAAGTTTCTTTCTGAGAGGTTCCCTCTGGAACCCTCTGTAGCCTGTCGATATTAGTTCTCTTTTTACTTAGCTTCCTATCCTTCTTCCCTATGAGCTTCGTCTTGGTAGTTCTTTTCCCGTTTTGGTTCTTATTTTCCTTGGGCATAGTGTTATAACCCTAAATTGCACCACACATGTTTACCTGGAATCAGGCCAACTCATATCCCTTCATTGCCAAAACATCTGTTGAACAACCTCTTTAAAAATCCTCTTAGGTAAAGGAAAACGCGCCCTAACCCACTACTGCACGCATGTGAACGCTGGCAGGCCTTCTACAGCCCGCGTTTACCTAACAAAACACAAAAATAGGAAAGTTGCCGATGGGACAAAAAGATATGGGTCAGTTAACTGAAACTCCCGGCCATGCATGGCCGAGAGTTCGTCCAAAACCCTAGCTCCTTCTAGCCTATAAAAGAAGGGGTAGGGATACTATTTGGAGGAGGAAAAAGATAGTGAAGAAACTCTGCCCATTTGCCAAATCCATTTGTCCCAAGCCTTTAGCCTTTCCTCAAGCCTAAGGAGAATTAACGCAAAGCAGTTGGAGGACAAAAGAAGAGGAGGAGCCCAGGATCAGGATCAAGGAGCGGTGGCCGGTCTCGACTTCAAATTGTAAGTTGATTCATTTTGAAAATAATAAAAGAATACTTTTCCCATCCCAATGCATGAGTTATATGTGGTTTGTGTAATTTATGCTTAATTTCTAACCCTCAAGTAGAAAAATAGCCTGCATGCGTAGTGTTTTGTCTTGATTGTAGGTGAACTTTGGAAGGAGCCGCATGAGCAAGCAGTCAAGAGCGCAACGGAGGATCTACACCAAACATCAGTAAAAAGGTTAGTACTTCCTTTCCATGCATATCGTGAAAGAGGGGTTTAAGTTTTGGGTGGTAGGTTAAAAGGCCATTTCTTTATGGTCAAAATATGCATGCAAGCCTAGCCCTAGTTTGCTAGTCCGTAGGGTATTATTTCCCAACAACAGAATTGGCGACTCCACTGGGGAAGATACTCTTTAGGGTTTCTGGATTTAGTTGAGTTTTTGGGTAGTTTAAGAGATTATATTTTTTGTTTCTTTGCCTGTCTTTTTCAGTAAGGCCTGAGCTAGCAGGGAGCCTGGTTCTTTATACCAGTTTTCCCTGACTGTTGCTTGACGACAATTTTCGGGACACACAGAGGTACACACGGCCTGCAGAAGGCCTGCACGCGTGTAACCCGTGCCCTAATCTCTTGCAGCCCACGTGTGAACGCTTGTTGTAGAGGTTTCAGTAGCATGTAGGAGTCAGAAAGCTTGAGAGGCAGTCCTCCTCTTCCCTGTCAGAATTCTACATTCTCAGGGGGCTTTCTGGATCCTGTCTGAGTCCTGTTGGTTCACAGTCTTGTCTTAGTTTGCGTTATTGCATTTTTTTATTCCTTGCAATTATTTTTCTTTTCTGTTAAGAAGAAGCATCCAAGCCTTCAAGAGACCCTGGTTATCAATACCAGAGGCCTCTTCCTGGTCTGGGCTGCCTGTGTTTATTTTTGTCTTGTGGTTTATACATACACGTGGCCTATACAAGTGCATCTCGCGAGTACATGCGCCCTGTTGTAGCTCAGCACGCGTTTACACGCGTGTTGTTTCAGTGACAGAGGCATGCTTTGACAGGTTTCTTTTCAATCAGGATGGGGCAGTCATCCCCTCCTGTGGTGAGAAGTGTTCCTCTCAGGTGTTTTATCCCAGGGTTGAACAGTCAGTAGGTTAGGGCCTCTTACCCTTAGCCTGTTTTTTCTTAGTTGATAGTTGATAGAAAAGATAAAAAAGAAATTTTTTTTTATGGTTTTTTGACAAGCATAGGAGTCTATGCTTTCTTGATTTCCATTGTGTATCTTTGCTCTGATTCCTTGCGATCTGCGCTCTAAGCCAGAATTTGGTTTTGTTTTCTTGGTTTTGTGCTTGTCGGCATTTTCCCTTTGTTGATTCATTTAGCACTTAAATAAAAAAATAAAAAAATTATTTTTCATTTTCTTCTTTGTTTGAAGATTGTGTTTCTGCATCAATAGCTAGGAAGAAGTCTTTTGTTCATAAGTTTTTGCAGTGCATTTAGAGTATAAGTAGTTCGTAGTCGAGCGAAATTCCTTTATGTTTGTTGCATGAAATCTTAGAAAAATTGAAAAGAAAAGAAGTCTTTCTTTGTGAAAAGTTGTTGATTTTTTCATTTAGTAAAAGTCTTTTGTTTCTAGCTTTTTTCATTCGTTTTTTATTTGAGTCTTTACACATCATCAGTTTCACCTTCATACCTTGTGACGTAAAAAATCCCATAAAATCAACGCTAATTTAAAATCTATTAGACTTTTTGTTTGTAGGGTTCATACACTAGTTCAGGACTAGGGCCTTGGATTAGGTTGGAGAGATAACTCTCCAAGGCCACTCAAAACCAAACATTGGAGTCTGTGATAGGGAGTGTAGAAGTCCAGTTTCGTGGAAGTTATCTAGGACCCCCCTCTAACACAAGGGATAAACACGAGGTCACGTAAGGAAAGGTAGAGGAGATAAACCCTCCAAAGCCGGACCGAGCGTAGTGGAGAACACATATCGAGGATTTGTTTTGGGATTCCATCATTTGCATTTTCCACGGGGTTTCATGGGTCCTGAATACATTCGAGGTCCTCAGTTGTCTTTCAGACCATTTTCTCTCGATACCCTTGACAGGTTTTGGGCTTGATACCCTGCTCATTGTGGTCTACTCGACTATCGACTGTACCCGCCTGGTGACTATTCGCGTGCTGGAAAACTAGTTGCCAATCTTGTTTAGGGACATACACAGGTGATTGCGGGGGTATACAGCGGTACCTAGGACAGACATCAGGCCACGCTTTGCAAAGTATACCCGGAGGGTGCTTCCGTTTTCAAGTTTCACTTGCACCGGTAAGTTGCTCTAGTGTTGGTTTTTGTAACTGTTCTTCAAAATAGTTAGGGATTGCTTGTCTTATCTCTTAGGGGATTCTTTTTAGTGTGTGTTACTATTTGAACGTGTAGAATACCTTAGTGTGTAATGGATCTTCTCACACAGTGGAGGATCCCGAGCCCCGCCAGTCACGAAGGCTTCTGGGCCTGCCGCCGGTTATACTGGAGCCACCCCCGCCACCATTGAGGCGGAAGCTAGACCAACAAGGGTCTTTCAAAGCAACTGGGTTGCAAACCATTGTGCCCGAACAACTCCCGGAGGAATCAACCTCCAATATTGGTTCGGTTGAAACCCCAACCACTGATACTTGGCCATTGGTCAGTGTACCAATCCAGATTTACGAACACCTGTCAGTGCCTCATAGAGATATGGAAACAAACATTGTTACTTCCTCTGGGAATTCTTCCATTCCCACCACCGTTGCTACCACAAGAGAAGCATCTCCTAAATTGCCATCGTCGGCCCGGGCCACCATGGTCTCGACCGCAACTACGTCGCACAGTGGACCGACCCCATCGATCGCAGTGACCACAAATCCCTTCACACCTAGTGCGACAGGCTCTCCGTTCTCATATGGTATGCCTAGTTCAGGAACAAGTCATGCACTCACTCACTCCACTTTACAGACTTTGGGTCTGGGGGCAGGGAGCTCTACCACTCCTCTACAAGGTCAACTTGGGGGCATTCCTATCCCTTTTAATGCCTTTCCTTACGCTGGAGGTCATATCTCTCCTTCATCCCCTTCGCTTGGTAGTCTGCATCAGCAGTCCGCTGGGCAGCCTGCACACACGAGTTTATTTGGAGCCGGGAGTCAAGGAACACCTACGCAAACTCTGTCGGTAGGTTCATCATCGTTTGTTTGAAACAGGACATTTGGTAACAACACTTTCGCATCCACTGCTTTCCCATCTGGGGGCACTCCCATTTTTGGACAGTCTACTTTGGCGCAGGGTACTATTCTTGTGCCAGGGGCACATATAGCAGGACCTTGGAACTCAGGACAAGGATCTGTTCCCTCCTCTGGAATGTCGTTCTGGGGTAATTCTTTCCACAGTCAATGGAACCCTGGACAGACTTCTATGCCTCTCCCAGCAGGACCGGCATGGGGTAATCCTTCCCAAAGTCCGTCAAACATGATGAATGCCCAACATCCTATGTCCTTTATGGGGAATCATCCAATGATGTCTCCACATATGCAAAACCCTTACGCTGGTCAGGGCCATGGTTTATACCAGAATCTGGGCCAGCAGCCAAACTTTTCCTGGCAACCTGGTGCCAGTCAAACTCCAGGACCCTTTTTCCCAGGCTATCAGCAGCAGCCCAAACTACCATTCCTGGCGACATTACACTTGCCAGATTTGACAAGGTTGTTAAATGATCCTATCTGTCACGATCCACGTTGGCCTCCTATGCCAACGAAGTTGTCTTCGGACATTCCAAAGTTCGAGGCCAAGCCTAACGAAGATCCAGGTGATCACGTGACTACTTTCCATATTTGGTGTTCATCTAACTCATTGAAAGATGACTCCGTCCAGTTGCGATTGTTTCAACGCACTCTTATCGGGAGTGCCGCGAAATGGTACATCGAGCTTGATCGCTCAAGATATTCTTCTTTTGGAAAACTGGTGATGGCCTTCCTTAAGCATTTCCAGTTACCTGTGAGATACGACGCTGGCATAGATCTGCTTGCCAATTTCGAACAGACGACGGCAGACCATATCTCTGATCATATCCAAGAATGGAGACGCCGAAAGAGTCTAATCAAAGTACCAGTCCCACCAGCATTCCTGCTTGAGTGGTTCCTTAAGTCTTTAGTCCCACAATTATCCAAAGACGTCGCGACTTTAGGATTTTTCTCTGAAGAAGATGCCATCATGAGGGCTCAACAGTTTGAGCTTATCTATTCTCAGTCTGTTTTATTGTACAACATCTTTCCGGATGCACCACGATCGATACTGGATAAAACTAGACAGAGAGTTGGACCACATGCCGATGGTATTGTTGGCTCAGCACAAACCAAGCCCGCTGATCAATTGACAAAGCAATTGCAACAATTATCTATACAACACTCAGTGTCCAGCCATACTACTGCTTTGGCTGCTCCTCCTACCCAAACGTCGGAAGTACACTCCGTGCAGACGACTAACCCAAAGGCCACCCAGCAGCCTAAAGGGAAGAAAAAACAACGCAAAAAGGGTAAGGGGGATAAAAAACCCACTGATAATGCTGGCGAGGGCACCACAGAAAAATGGAAGGCGAGGTATCCGTGAAACTTGTGTGTGGAATACCACCCGACCCATCTATGTCCTTGACTTGCAGAGGCCCAAAAGTTTGTCAGACAACAACAACAAGCCGTGTTGACTAATCCCTTTTAGCATGGGCAGAATTTAACTCAAGCCTCTACAAGTGTCGAAGGGGGCAGCCAAAAAACCTTCCCTCCTCCAAACAATCCCTCATCCGCGAATGTATATATGGTTAGGGGTGATGCTTTAATAACGACTAGAGCGCACGACTATAGTAAACCAAGCGCCTCTGAGAAGGGCAAAGAAGCTAAGATCCCATCTCTTCCTCTACAGATCGAGAAGACGTTGGGTGAAACAATGACACGCATTCCAAAGGGTGCATTTAAGAAAGCTTCTCACAACCCAAATGCAAGGGCCGCCCAGAATTACTCTGTGGTAGAAGATTTATCACAAACCCCTTGTGCGATGTCCGCTTTGGAGGTCCTCCAAAGCTGCCCTGCTCAGAGGAAAACCTTGTTAACTGCTTTAGGCTCTACTGAGACATGTAACCCGGGTACCATTGTGCTAGATACAACCGATTTAAAACCTTGTCTGCCTTACCACGTAGCGTTTCAGATAGTAGTGGCTCATCCCATGAAAAATTTCACACGGAATATCTTCCACACGGTGGTCGACAAGGGCGCTTCGACTTGCGTTATGTCGTTAGCATGTTGGAAAGCCATTGGTCAGCCCACTTTGTCTCCATCACCTACTCTCCTCACTGTGTTCGATGGTCATTCTTTCCGACCACATGGCATCGTTCCTTCTTTCCCTGTACAGTTAGGAGGGAAGACTGTGTGCATCGAAGTAGAGGTAGTCGATGCTCCCCTCGACTATAACCTCTTGTTAGGTCCGAGTCTTGTTGTTTCCACATGAGGGTTGGATAGTGACCATTGATCAATTGTCCTTCTCTAGACCTGACCCAGCTTTGGGGGCATCCAAGGTTCCCATGATTGATAATCCGCAACCCAGTGTCGTTAACGTAGGAGTTGGTTTGTGCCCATCCTTGATGGGTACCTTCGATTACCCACCTCCCCGTGACGATGTCAAGTTTATATCTAGTCACCACAAGGCTGATATTTTTCACGTTTCATCATTCCGCATGAATTACTTTGAGGATCCGTGGATTCTTCCCTCCCCATCAGCCACGATGGATGAGACAAGGCACTCTGGCATGTCAATGCCCTTTTCGGCCGCTGAAGTAGCGTACTCTTTAGTCCAGCAAGCTTCAGCTAACCCTGATCCAACTCCCGCACAAGAGTTGGATCCACTTCTAGAGCCTATTTGGGCTCAGGGTTCTCTTGCTACCACTGATTCGTTAGACTTAGTCTTGCCTTCCGACGAAGCAGTAATCGAAGCAATGACTAGTCCGGACAAACCTTGGGAAGATCTTCATCACAGATCATATTTCCTCCCAGAGTTACACCGAATTGAGGCAGGAGAATTCACTATTACCATGACGGGAGATCAGTCGTGTCCTATTAACCCCTTAGCTACACAAGAAATTTATGCTGAGGGGAATATGGCGACTATCGCTGAAACCATACCTATCAAGATCTCTCGCAACCCTGGCGTCATGGAGAATGTCTTCGTCAGGGCAGATTGCTCCCCCGAAGAGATTCAGATCTACACAGATCTTTTCAAAGAATTATGCGATGTTTTTGCCTGGTCTTATGAGGAAATGCCAGGCATCGATCCGAAAATAGTTGAACATGAAATCACAACGTATCCTGATGCCAAGCCTGTTCGACAAAAAATTTGTCCAGATAATCCTAAGAAAGTAGCATCCATTAAGATTGAGGTTGAAAAATTGCTCAAGGTAGGGTTCATTTACCCTATTCATTTGACTCAATGGGTGTCAAACCCCATGCCGGTCGATAAAAAACAAGGCACGATTCGTGTATGTACCGATTTCTGTGATTTGAACAAGGCATGTCCAAAAGATAATTATCCAACCCCATTCATCGACCAGATCATTGATGAATGTGTCAGTTGTGAAGCCTTTTCGTTCATGGATGGTTTTTCAGGCTATAATCAAATCCAAATCAAACCTAAGGACCAACACAAAATGACATTCATTTGTCCGTGGGGTACATTCTCCTATCATAAAATGTCTTTTGGTCTCAAGAATGCTGGAGCCACTTTCCAGCGGGCCATGTCTTTTGCATTTCACGACCTCAAACATATAGGCGAGGCCTATCTAGATGATTTAGCATCACGCTCTCACAAGCGAAAGGATCATCCTATGCACCTCAGACTCATCTTCGAACGTTGTCGCTACTTTAGGATTCGCTTGAATCCCAACAAGTGCAGCTTTTACGTCACGTGAGGATGTTTGTTAGGTTTCATTTTATCAACAACAGGGATCCTGGTTGATCCTCTTAAGGTGGAGGCAATAATCCGGTTTCCCCCCCCACGCACAATCTTACAACTTCAAAGTCTTCAAGGCAAGGTGAACTTCTTACGACGCTTCATTGCCAACTATGCCGAAATCACCAAGGGATTTATGCATTTAATTAAGAAAGATCTTCCCTTTTTCTGGGACAAAACCTCTCAACGCTCTTTCGACGCATTAAAACACGCCCTCACAACTGCACCTCTACTACGGCCACCTAATTATAACAAAGATTTATTATTATATCTGGCTGCCGCAGAGTCAACCATAGGAATGGTGTTAGTTCAAGAAGATGATTCGTTTTCAGAATACGTGATCTATTACCTGAGCCGAGGCCTCATAGGACCAGAACTTAATTATTCCCATCTCGAAAAACTTGCGTTGGCAGCAGTTCATGCTGTTCAACGGTTCCGTCACTATGTGTTGTTTTGCAAGACCACCATCGTTGTTGTCATGAATCCATTCCAGTACATGTTGACACGATGAGTTATTGGCAGAAAAATCAGTAGATGGATGGTCATCCTCCAAGAATTTGACTTAGACTTCGTTTCAGCAAAGTCCAAGAAGTCATTGGTCTTCGCAGAACTTATTTCGGAGCTTCCGGTTGAGTTAGGTGACGTTGTGCCTGAGGAATCGCCTATCAGGGGGGACATGTTTTTGATTGAATCTTCAGACCCCTGGTACGAAGATATATTGATCTATCTCCAGAATTTGAAGTGCCCCACCTCTGCTTCTCATGATGAGCGTCGGCGGATACGCCATCAGGCTAAGTACTATCTCATACTCGATGATACGTTGTATCGGAGAGGTGTAGATTGCATCTTGCATCGATGTCTCATTCATGAGGAGGCCGTCATAGTGCTCAAAAATTGTCATACAAGAGCTTGTGGTGATCACTTATATGGGTTGGCAATAGCCCAAAAGATTTTACGAGCAGGTTACTTCTGGCCTACACTTATCAAATATTGTATCGAGTCGGTCAAGAAGTGCCATCCGTGCCAAATCTTCTCTCGGAAGATGAGGGCACATCCAGCTCCTATGTTTCCTGTCATCACAGTTGGTCCCTTCACTAAGTGGGGGATTGATTACACTACATGCAACCCCCGGTCATCAAGGGGGCACCGCTATATCATCGTAGTTGTCGACTACTTCACTAAATGGGTCGAAGCTATGACAACGTTTAAAGATGATGGAGAGACTGCAGCTCTCTTCTTATTCAACCAAATTATAGCACGGTTCGGCATCCCGAGAGAGATTGTCACTAACCATGGAAGTCACTTTCAGAACCAAATGATGTACGAATTAACATCAAATATTGGGTTACGGCAAGAACATTCATCACCTTACTACCCCCAAGCCAATGGGCAGGTGGAAGATGTAAACAAAACTCTTAAGACCATTCTACAGCGAACTATCAACTCAGCCAAGTCAAACTGGCATTTGATGTTATACTCGGCATTATGGGCTTACCGAACATCAGTTAAGACTGCAACCGGTTTCTCACCTTTCCAACTCATTTACGGGTTGGAGGCAGTCTTTCCCATCGAATGTCAAATACCATCTCTGAAATTGGCAGTACAATTATTGCCAGACACTTCTCCACTTGAAGAACGGTTAGTACACCTTGAGCATCTTGATGAGAAGCGTCACGATGCGGCCCTGGCCAACAAGGCTCATAAACATAAGGTCAAGTGTCAATATGATAGGTCCATTCGTCCTCGAATTTTTTCTGAAGGTGACCTTGTCCTGGTCTATGACCAAGATAAGGACCCCCTGGGGGCAGGAAAGTTTAAACCCATGTGGTTCAGACATTTCATTATTAAGGAGGTTTTCAAAAAGGGTGCTTATCGTTTGGTCGATTTTGAAGGGAATTCTTTGACGGAGCCTAGAAATGGGCTCTACCTCAAGAAGTATTACTCATAGAGAGGTCACTGTGGGTAACTTTTTGTAACATATGTATAGTCTTTGTACTATTGCTTTTTTACATTTCTTTTACAAAGTGTTATGGACATGTCATTGATGTTATCTTTCGTCAATTTGGCAGATGTCAAGTGAGTTCGAGATGTTCATTGGGTATGCGGATGGTGCTAGTTGACACATGTGGAGGCTTGCCTCCGTAGCTTGGGTAATCTTTACACCACAGGGTCAGTTGTTATCTTTCGAAGGTATATGCTTAAGTGACACCACGAATAATGTTGTTGAGTATAGTGCAGTTATTGAGTTGCTTCGTGACGCTTTGTCATTGGGCATCTCTCGTCTCTGGGTCTATCTAGATGCTCAACTGGTTGTGTCGCAGCTAAACAGAATATACCGGGTTCATGACCCAACTTTACACCGACGATTCCTTAGGGTACGTCTCTTGGAATGAAACTTTGATTATATCACATATGTTCATGTTCCTAGGAGTTTAAATCAAATCACCGATACTCTAGCTAATCATATTTTAGATTGGCATCTTGCTCACATATAAAAAGATCATAAACATAAACATGTAAATACATTTTTGTACACACAATCCATAAAACACAAAAAAGAGATAAAAACCATATGTAAACATCATAAAATCCTCAGAGTACATAGATGGGCGCAAACGCCTCACAAGTGGGAATAGTAATGAGTCACTGGGCTTATGCCCTCAAAAAATATATACATATCAGTGCTCGTGGCACATAAAAGTCTAATGTATGCTCAGGGCCTATGGGCCCTGTTATAATCATGTACAACTTGGGATAAATGCCTAAACAATCGGACCCATATCCGAGGTGCCCCCACAACATGAGTCTGCATTGAGGGCGGCAGGTCCTCTATCTCTGCCATGGGAACTGTGCGAGTGAGCGCAGTAAAGTTCTGCTCAATTCGCCTCAGGAACCTCTTGGCCTCTCCTGCTGGGAGGTTCCCTGCTACTATTTCTCCTCCAGCAGCGGTAGCTACGGCTTCTGGCCATGGGAAACGCCTATTTCGTGCATAGTCGGCAGGTCACACGGGTCCCACATCTGCATGCAATAAAAATTCACCCATCAAAACCTCTGGTATACAAAAACATGATATATATATCAAAAAAGACATAAAAATTACATATGCAAACAAAAAAACTATACAGGTGGAGACTTACCCATCTCCCCTCGCTCCTCATCAGGAGGCACTGGTATCTCTGGATCTCTAGAGAAGTCGATCCCCACATATGGGTAGTCCTCAATAGCCGGGATCTGTCGTGACAACCACGCAAAAAAGTCATCGTTGAAGGCCTCCAAGGTCCTTCCACCACCCTGTCGCGGAAGTAACACTGCCCATCTGCATACTGCGGGGAAAGTGGTCAGATGTCCTCGTACTGTCAGTCGAGCACTGAAACATGAAACTCTCTCGAAGAAGAATGAACACAAGATGGTCCCAAACCCGAATTTCTTGTGTGTCCATTGTCAGCAAGCTGTCAACTGACTCTTCATGCACTCCAACAGTGTGGTACTCCAATCAAAAATCTGTGCATTCATGCATTGGATTGCACAGTTCATTTGCGCGTGCGAAGCCTAGTGCACGGCTGCTGAGCCGGTAATCCACCCAATGAGCAATAAAATAGTCTGTAGGGAAAGGCTGGTAATCCTACTAACGGGTACCGAGGAAGTTCTATGATCGGTCCCAACCTCACAGTACTCCTCTATCAGCTCCAAGAATTTTCTCAGCCCCGCAAGAAAAGTCTGAAAGTTGACTGGTTCCCCTCTCCTTGAGAGGCCAGTCAAAAAGTAAATATCCTCGGTGGTGGGCACCAAGGATTTCCCCTCTAGCATGAATGCCTCTGCATCAGGGTGCCAGTAATCAACCAAGGCATTCAGTAGCCTTGGTTGTGCGTGCATAAATGGACATAAAAGGAATTTCACCAACCCACACTGCGTCAGCACGGCCAAAACATTCGGATCTGCAGCCACTAACTCATTGGCAGCCTCGTGCTCCCTTTCCCTCCACTGAACATACATCCTACCAACACAACAAAGCAAAAGGAGGGTCAATACTTTTTTAATTTTGGCTTTTTCACCATGCAGGGGGTACCCGTGGCCTGTAGAGGCGACAGTCGCGGGTACCCGCGGGCTATCCCTGGACAACCCACGTTTGCCTAGGGCCGACCTTTTTGAGGTCGACGCCCACCCCAAAAATCAATTAAATGCTAAAAATGAAGTATTGAATAGCTAGACAAGGGAGTTTGTACTTACTTGGTCCAAGCAGAAGTCTGTTTCGTCCACCGTAGCTCCCGGAATCACGATCTTTGGCAAAGGGGGTCTTTTGGCTCCAAAGTCAATTTCC
>ML792537.1:115954-149791 GCA_009831015.1 Picea engelmannii
GGCCTCTTTTTGTCACTTTTTTGGGCCCTTTTATCAGTTTCTTTATACCAAAAACCATTTAGAGTGATCCAGGAGTTATATGGGAGGGATTTGATCAGGTATTGGGACAATTTTTATTGAGTTTCGAAAAATAAAAATAAAAAATATATTGACGGTCCATAAAAAACATTTTTTTCAAAAATCAACTTGAGCATATAGGGTAGGATTTCATCCCAACTGTTGCATCTCGTTGCCTTTTATTCTTATGATATAGGATCGATCCCATCCGGTTGTGACATGGAACATTCATATCTACTCTAGAAGTGTCACAATTTGGTGGTAGAGCTTACCAAAACATGGATGCCCTAGGTAGGTCCTGGTTGCATTATGGTGTCCATGTCGTTTCTAACAACTTTGTAGGCTCGGGAGTCCATATAGGCTTTCCTGAATACAAGTTTGAGCCTCATTTGCATGGGTCTTTTTCACTCTTTTCCTTACCCTCCAGACTCCCAAAACATAACGGGTCTCCTTTTAAGCTCTTTTCAGACCCTCTAAACATGAAAAGATTGTCGAGCGATCTTGTGATCTTTCACGCTCGTTAAACTGAAATTTGAAGTCACGTCTGTCCGGCGGTAGTTTACCCCTTTTTCGGTCTGGACGGTCAACTGTACGAACAAAGGTATACTCTATCGAATTTCCATTCTTCAGAAGAGTATTCTCAGGTATAATTTTATTCCTTTTTCAGGCCTGAGGGACTAAATTTACGAAAAAGAAACCCCCACGGAGTCCATAGTTAAGCTCTTTTCAGACTCCCTAAAATTGAAAAGATCGTTGAGTGACCTTATTCTTTCACACTCATTAAATTGGTCCAGAAGAATATTCCTGACGGAGTCCATAGTTTAGCTTTTTTCAGACTCCTTAAAAGTGAAAAAATAGTCGAGTGATCTTGTCCTTTTCACACTCGTTAAAATGGTTTTGAATTGGCGTCTAATCGGTGCTAGTTTATCCTTTTTTCGAACCGACTAGACTATTGATGAAAAAGGTACCCCAATGAAGTTTCCTTTTATGCTTTTTCAGACTCTCTAAATATGAAAAACCACCGAGCTTCCCTTCTCTGGGCTCGTTAAACTTACATCAAAGGACGTTACCATTGTGTGTTCTATCAACCGCATTTGCATAACTTACCCATCAGCCTAGTAACCGTTTGCTTCTGCGTCTTAACACCTTTGGCCACTGGAGGATTTTTCCCGAGTATCATTTTACCAGAACATCAGTCTTGTCCTTGTGCCTCGATCTTGTATGTTTGCAGTACTCGTTCCTCCATTGTAACGTAATATTCCTTTATTCTTTTTCAAAACCATCAAAAAATAACAAAAAAATCAAATATACCCCAAAAAGAGGATGGGAAAAGTATTTTATTTATTGGCAGCATAATGAGTCGCCCTTGGATAAAGCACATATGTCCGTTTGATCATCAGACTATGGGATGTAGTACGACCTTAGGAAGATTTTTCTCGCTCTATAGAGTTGTGTCCTCCACCGTTTGGTTACTCTTCCAAACATATGGAGAGTTTGTGTTGCCTCCTGCTTCGTAGACTTATGATTAACAGATATGTTTCCTGAGTCTTATCATTTTTTGTGCTATTATCCAAGGGAAGGTTGTCACTAAGCCGGAGTCGACCCCTCTGCAATATGTCCCTTGTCTGCATACCCGGCCATCCTGCAGGTCCAATCAAGTCCTTGTTTGAAATCACTGAAGCCTTCAGTCCGATCATCAAGATTATCAAGTCCATAACCGACGAGTCGTCGAAGACCTCTGGGTAGTGCATTCGTACACTCATATTACACTCATACCCGAGTTTAGAAGATTTTGAAGTTGTTGCTCGAGCTCTGAAGTACAACCATCAGGCCGAATGAGCTTCTGGGAGATGGATACTCTATATGTATATCTTTATGATTTCGAGATGTAGCTCCGTTGTGTATTATTCGCGGCTACTCTTTATAGTTATTTGACATGGATCTACAGTGTATTTGATTGGTATCCATGGTTCTATTTTATCCTGAGCATGGGTATGCCCGCCTCGGTGAGACATTTTTTATTTTGCAGACGGCACCTCCTGATTCCTGATTCTTGGGCTCCCTCATTCATCATATCAGTACAGATTGGTAAAAGATTGGTAATGTATTTTGGCCATCAGATTCTCTTCTGACCTCACACATTAGGGGGCATCTGTTATAACCCTAAATTGCACCACACATGCTTACTTGGCATCAGGCCAACTCATATCCCTTCATTGCCAAAACATCTTCTGAACAACCTCTTTAAAAATCCTCTTAGGTAAAGGAAAACGCGCCCTAACCCACTACTGCACGCGTGTGAACACTGGCAGGCCTTCTACATCCCACGTTTACCTAACAAAACACAAAAATAGGAAATTTGTCGAAGGGACAAAAATCTATGGGTCAGTTAACTGAAACTCCCGGCCATGCATGGCCGAGAGTTCGTCCAAAACCCTAGCTGCTTCTAGCCTATAAAAGAAGGGGTAGGGGTGCTATTTGGAGGAGGAAAAAGATAGCGAAGAAACTCTGCCCATTTGCCAAATCCATTTGTCCCAACCCTTTATCCTTTCCTCAAGCCTAACGATAATTAATGCAAAGCAGTTGGAGGACAAAAGAAGAGGAGAAGCCCAGGATCAGGATCAAGGAGCGGTGGCTGGTCTCGACTTCAAATTGTAAGTTGATTCATTTTGAAAATAATAAAAGAATACTTTTCCTGTCCCAATGCATGAGTTATATGTGGTTTGTGTAATTTATGCTTAATTTCTAACCCTCAAGTAGAAAAATAGCCTGCATGCGTAGTGTTTTGTCTTGATTGCAGGTGAACTTTGGAAGGAGCAGCACGAGCAAGCAGTCAAGAGCGCAACGGAGGATCTACACCAAACATCAGTAAAAAGGTTAGTAGTTCCTTTCCATGCATGTATCGTGAAAGAGGGGTTTAAGTTTTGGGTGGTAGGTTAAAAGGCCATTTCTTTACGGTCAAAATATGCATGCAAGCCTAGCCCTAGTTTGCTAGTCCGTAGGGTATTATTTCCCAACAACACATAGTCACTTTGCACTACTGAGGTTCTCTCCCAAGACTCAGGGGTACTACTTCATCTATATCAGATACAGATACTCCAATATTTTGTGAGTCCCCTAATGCTTTTGAAACTTTGACATCTGGGCTTCTAGTGTCAAATAGCTTTGATTTGTTCTCCTATTCCTCAATCAAATGTGCAATCCTTCTAGTCATGAAATATTTTAACTCTTGTCTCTGTTGTTCTAAAACCTTTTCTTCTTCCTTCTTCCTGGCTTGATTTCTTTCAATCCAAGTTTGTCCAAGTAACATAGTAAACGGGGCGTTGTCCTCAATAAATTTGATAATCTAAAAATCTTCCTATGTCGAAGTTCCATTGACATTCATAGATATCTGAGTGAGCCTTCCACATAACATCATCAGTTTTCCTTGGAATAGCCCTATTCCGCTTAGTGAAGGGATCATAGTAGGCCTTCCTATAGCTTCCCAAGTTCTCTTTGTCATAACATTTACCTGTGTTTCCTCATCCAGAACATAGTCAATGTCGAAGTCTCCTATTCTTACCTCGATGCATTCTTTTTCATTAAAGACCTCTGATAATCTAACATGGCGGTGGTCATTCAAGGTGTGTTTCATCTATAGTAATATATTTTCTGATTATCTCTAGGGTTCTACTATTTCTGGATCTGCCTTAGGGTTTTCTTCATTCAGATTCATGCCTTCAATATTAGCAATCATTTTAAGGCAGTCCAATACTTCATGGTCCAAGGATATGCAACAGAGACAACTAGATCTCTCACCAGGGCATCCCTTAACAAGATGTCTCGGTCTTCTGCAACTGTAACATAGCGTTAATCCTATCTTTCTCTTAAATGATCCCCAACTTCTTCTATACTGCGCACTAGGATCATGGTAGCTAGCCTACAAAATATTCTTTCTAGGATCCTGCATCCATTTGTTAGTCCAAACATTCTTTCTATGCATAGGTATAACATATCTATCAGATCTGTTCATATCAAACTTTCTTTCATCTATTAATTCCCTAGTTTTCCAGCTAGGACAGAGTCTATCAAATATACCTAGATCCATGCTCTAGAAACAAAAATTTCCACTTATCTTACTTCTATAGGGCACAAATCTTTCAGATCTAAGAAATTTTAACTATTCTTACCTTTATCAGATCACTGAGCTTATAGATCTTACCTATTTTCTACATATCTGACCTCTTTTCTTCAAAAACTTCCACTTTTATCTTTCTTAGAGCACAAAGCATTCAGATCTCACTTCTTTTCTTCAGATCTAGCCTTCTCTTTTCATATCAAGTAAAATACTGTGCACTAGGGCACAGATCCATGCATAGAGCTTCCACAGTTTCAGGATGAATCTTTGCACAAAGATTCTTCTCCCTTAGTTCCCAGCAATCACAGTTTCAGTCCCGGCAATGAAACCATTTGTTGGCACAGGGGCATACCCAGGGTTCAACGCTACAACAGCGCACCAACAAAACCCTAACTACCGACCCTTTCGACAAACCTTGCGAAGTAGATGAAGTCTCACCCGAGGTAGAGGCAGGGATGGTTGCAAGACTCAAATGTCTGCAACCTTAGCTGGGACATGAATCTGTGATTATATCGCTTATATAACACTTATCATCGATCATTCATCAACATTCAGTCCTTATTATACTTCACAGATAGCATAGAGCATCACAATATTCACTTAGATATAAGGTAATTTAGCACTTAGCAACAGTAAAATAGATCAAATACAGTAAATCAGCACTAAGCATCTTCATATATATCATATCTACTATCCATACACATCTAATGAATCACAAATCATAAGTAGATATGTCTAAATATATCAAATCACTTAACCAAAGTAAAGGTAAACACATCAAGTCAAAGCACAGAGCATAACACACAGATTTACGTGGTTCACCCCCACCCTGGGACTACGTCCACCAACTCTTCTTCTTTATTAGCTTCAGTCAATCCAGTTACAGCATAGAGCTATAAAAATCCTACTCTGCATAGGATAGGAGATCTGCGCGCACCTCGCCAAATCCTCCTTCCTCACGTAGATCTAGCACAGAGCCTCCTTACAATCTATTCACTCAGCACTTACAACACTTGCACTCAGCTCTGCAAGTCAGTCACATAGATCAATTATAGCACAAAGCCTTTGGCTAATATTATCTCTTACTTATATTGCCTAGATATCTATTTATACATTACAAAAGTGGGCTAAGCGTGGGTAAATCCATGAGCTGACATCCCTTTCCCATTACATATTCCCAAAAACCCAAAAAGGACCCAAAAAGGGGGTCTAGCTTCCACAATCTCCACTTCGCTTTGCGCTTCGTCTTCAACAGGCTGTCGAAGTCCCAAAAATGGTCAAATATGACCAAGTGTTCCTCAAATCTTGGTCAAGGACCAACAAGCATACTTGGGATTAGAGTTGATTTTTGCAGTCATTCTGTCTATTGTGGTTTACCCCATGCCATAGAGAGATTTTCCTCATAACAGTGGAAAATAGATAAAAGTGTGCTTGATAGTGTATTTTTCATGGTTTTACAAGCATGGAAAAGAGTTAAAAGTGAACTTGTTGGAGAAAACAAGTGACTCAATGGCATGCAACTATGTTCCAAGAACATCGAAAATACGTAGAAAAATTGAATGTAGAAAAGGTATTGAGAAAGTATTGGGAAAGTAATGAAATAATATGATATTTTTACTCAAATATGTAATTTCATCCTCACAACATCTAATAACATCGTTACAAAGCTCATGGTGGTAAACACAAGTATAACATATGCCCCCTTATGTATGAGGTCAAAAGAGGAACCAATGGTTTAAATATATTATGAAAAATCACGGTGACGAGTGGCTTAAGGAAGGAGCTCACAGATCAAGGAACTAGTAAGTACCTACAAATAGACATCAACTAATCATGTATATAGATCATCCCTGAGGTAGGAATACCCATGATCGGATGAATGAAAAATCATGGAACACAATACATTGTGGATCCATGAAATGATATGTAAGATCACGACAACAAAAATGTACATAGTGGATCTAGGTCATATAATAGATCATAGACACAAGCAAATACAATGTGGATCTATGTCATAGTATACATCATGAAGGAATCTAGAACCAATGCGAGTGCCCATGAGGTCTTCAAAGTACTCATACAATAGTGTTATACTTTATTTGGAACTTGGGAGGGGTAGCATAAATTGATGATGCCACCTAAGTCGAAGGTCTTCAACCCAACCTCATCGATGATATGAATCTACAACATATGAATGGATGCTTTGATGTTAATTATGGTAGAAACCATCTAATTACTGGTCATTGATGAATACCATTAACAGATATTATGGTACCCATCAATAATTAAAATGGTCCCAAAGGTACCTAGTACAATCTAGCGAGTATGAATAAAGTAGTTGATTTCGAACAATCATATAATCGATCAATCAAGAGTCAATGATGTAAACCCACTCGTGATTGCGATGAATTATGCCACTAATGATTGGATGTTCCAAGGTACTAGCTAGTTTCTATATTCCTTTCCTAGATAAGGTGTTGTTGTTGATAAGAAGAGATAAGTCTAAGGAGGGCTTTAATGTATCCCCCATCAATTGACACAAAATAAACATCAAGATATTTACGTGAAGAGACATATTCACCAAGTGTTGGCACATGATTGGAGACTAGGGTTCTCAGATTTTTCCAACAAAGGCATTGTTGTAGTCTAGAGCGCTGGAATATTCAACCTTATGTAATGGAAGGAGGTCTCACCCGAAGCGCTATCAATACTTTTTTTAAATGGAGCGAGGTTGAACATAATGCAGTGGTGGGAAGAACGCAACCTAGCTAATCGATGATGGGGTTGGGATAGTAAATAGGGTAGACGTAGTCTAAATGTAGTTACATAGTGTTGATGGGTCTTAAATCCCTTTAGTTCAACAATAGGAACAAAACCCGCCACCGAGGCCCAATTAGACTCTACACTGTTTAATAGTGGAATGGTTCTCCAGATCTTGTGATCCGACCAATTAATCGATGGGATTTACATTTTCTTGCGAAGGCGTCTCCTTCAGTTAGGAATTTCTTCTTTTTTATTTTCTCTTAGGTGGGACCGAAGTAAGATTGTAAGCCGGTATAAACAAACTTGGAAACAAAAATAGGATTAATTTTAACTATTGGAGAAGAGGCTGAGCTTGGGATAACCCGCTACTCAAGCATGCAGATGACAATTCTATACTACAGGCCTAGTAATAATACGTTAACCATGTGAGCATCCAATTACTATCTAAGATACTAATTATCAGAAAGAAAACGCATATGCGATAAAACAAAGGCAAGCATACTAATCCACCTACTTCATCATCCATCACATGATAACACAATGATTCATCTTCATCATTAAAGTAAAGAACAGCAAAACATTGCACCAGATAACTTGACAATAGATTAAATATCTCTTACTCATTACAGCATCATTCATGAAATGAGATAGGAAATAGTTCTTCTCCACATCCAATCACACATGTAGTTTGATGAAAATAACTTTGTCTCTAGTCCAAAAGGACTTCTCAATTAAAGATAGCTCAGAAATAGTTCTTAACAAACCAAAAAAAGAGTTTCTTGCAGCAACCATCGACCTTTCATTGATCAGTCGATGCTCTTATTTATAATGTAAAATTAACTAAAAATAATGGCTAAAGTGCAGTTAAACAAAACAAAAACTCGCCACATGGCATTCTCTCCTAACAGTTTTCCAACATCCATCTCAAGATATCCCTTTGAAAGAGTGACTTTTCTCATACTCCGACCAACTGATGGACATCTCCTCGCAAGTTTGGGCCCATGGAAATATATGGTGTTCCTTCAGGAATGTGTAAACTTCTCTGATATCCACCACATGCATCTGATACTTGATTAGAATAGCACTTAATTGCTGAAGCACAGCCCGAGTGTTGATCGGATGTTCCAGAAATTATTGTACCTGTCCTGCCGCTGTGTCGGTGACCTTTGTTAGTCTTTCGTCCCATGAAGAATCTTGCTTGGGGTTCGATTTGACTATGTTGTGTAAGTTGATGAAGTCCTTGGGTGTGCCAAATGTTGGCCCTTAACCAAGTTTTGAAGAGTACTTGGTCATACTTGACCACTTTTGGGACTGCGATAGCTTGCCAAAGAAGGAGCATAATGCGAAGGAGAAAATAAGGAAGCAAGACCTATTTTGGGGTCTATTTTAGGGTTTTTGGGTTGATGTAACGGGAAAGGGATGGTGACCCATGGGTTTACCCACGTTTAGGCCCATTTTGTAATCTATAAATAGGCAATATAGATAGTAAGATAGAGAGAGATAGTAATATAGTACATTTTTGTGATGTATGAATGGAAGATTAGTGCTAGTATTTGGATCTATGTGATCGGATGTATCTTAGAGTGCTTTGTGCATGAGATAAGAGAGCTAAGTGCAGGTTGTTATAGTCTTTTGTTGAAGATAAAGGAAGAAGGATTTAGCGAGCTGCGCAGATCTTCTGTCATGTGCGAAGTAAGGGTCATTAAAGCTCCGTGTTGTAACTGCTTGACTAAGATAATATAAAGAAGACTTTCTGGACGTAGCCCCAGGGTGGGGGTGAACCACGGTAATTGTGTGTATGGTGTTTTGTGCTTCACTCTTATGTATTTATCTCTTTCTTGGCTAAGTGCTTGATGTGGTTAAGTAGATCTAGTATGCTTTGTGATGTTGAAGAATGAATGAACATTAGATCTAATATATGAGATGCTCAGTGCTTGATCTGTTGAATCTAACCTATCTTTATGTGGATAAGTACTTAGTATAAGTATTCACTGTGATTCTTTGTGCCTTATGTGAAGTTGATTAATAAAAGTATATTAAGGAATAATTTATTCTAAGTGCGTTGTAGGAAAGATAATCACAGATCTGTGTCCCAACTAAGGTTGCAAACACTTGAGTCTTGCAACCACCTCTGTCTCTACCTTGGGTGAGACTTCATCTACTTTGCAGGTGTTTCTGAAAGGCTTGGTAGTTAGGGATTTTTTGGTGCGCTCTTGAGCGTTGAACCCTGGGTCTACCCCTGTGCCAACAAATGGTTCCGTTGTCAGGACCTGGAACTGTGATTGTTGGGAACTGAAGAAGAATAAGCTTTGTGTGAAATAAGCTCTGTGCGTAGATCTGTTTCCCTAGTGTGCAGTGTTCAGTTTGAACTATGAAGCTTTGTGCCAAGAAAAGAGGTTAGATCTAAAGAAAGAGAGGTCATATCTGAAGAAAGAGAGGTCATATCTGAAGGAAAGAAGTTAGAATTGTGAAGAAAGAAGTCAGATCTGCAAGAAAAAAGGTAAGATCTGTAAGCTCTATGCCTCGATAAAGGTAAGAATAGTTAAAAGTCTTAGATCTGGAATATTTGTGCTCTGCAGAAGTAAGATAAGTGAATTTTTTTTGTTTCTAAAGCATGGATCTAGGTATGTTTGATAGATTCTATCCTAGCTTCAAAACTAGGGAATTAATAGATGAAAGAAAATTTCATGTGAATAGATCTGATAAATATAGTGATAGATATGTCATACCTATGCATCGAAAGAATGTATGGACTAACAAGTGGATGCAGGATCCTAGAAAAAAAAAATGTAGGCTAGCCACCATGATCTTGGTGCACAGTCCAGAAGGAGTTGGGGAACATCTAAACGGATGAGAGGATTAACCCTCTGTTATAGTTGCAGATGACCGGGACATCTTGCTAGAGAATGACCTGGGAGAAGACTTAGTTTCCTCTGTTGTAAGGCTATGGACCATGAAGTATTGGATTGCCCTAGAATGATTGCTAGGCTTGAGAAGTTGAATATGGAACAAGCCAACCCTGAGGAAGATCAAGAGACCAAGATTATAGTAGAAACCCAGAAAGAATATGAAAAGATGTTGCTATAGATGAAAGATACCTTGAATGACCACTGACATGTTAGGCTATCAGAGATATTCAAAGAAAAGGAGCAAATCGAAGAAATAATAGGGGACTTTGACATTGACTGTACTCTTCATGAAGAAGCGCAAGTGAACATTATGCCAGAAAGAACTTGGGAGGCTATAGGAAATCCTGCCATGATTCCTTCCTTAGGAGGAACAAGTTTCTTCAGAGGAAAGATAGTAACCCTATGTGGAAAGCTCGCCTGGATACCTATGACTGTCAATGGAACTTCAATAGAGGAAGACTTTGAGATCATTAAATTTGTTGAAGAAACTGCCCCATTTACCATGCTCATAGGAAAACCCTGGATTGATAGAGAACAGGCCAGATGAAGAGAAGAAGAAAAATCTTTGGAACAGAAGAAGCAAGAGTTAAAACACTTTATGACTAGAAGGATCATGCATTTTATTGAAGAACAGAAGAGAAGATCGCAGATATTTAATATTAGTACCTCCGGTGTCAAATCTAAGAGAACAATTGAGGATCTGCAGAAGATCGAGTTACCTATTTTTGATATAGAAAAGGTATTACCAAGGAACCATAAGAAATATTTTCCACAGTGCGAAGTAACTAAGACCACAGAAAATACACATCAGAATGGTAAAAGAATTACTGAGATGAAACTCATTGGGAAGAAGGCTAGGAAGTTAAGAAAGAAGAGGGCTAATACTGTAAGGTTACAAGAGGTTCTAGAGGACACTTCACAGCAAGAAGAATTACAGAATTGGAGCTTCGCCGAGATATCAGAACAATGACAGAGAGTACTTCACCATGACGAAGCAATATAGCCATTGGAACCGATATACCCTTCCGACCGCCGCTTCGAATGGATCGAAAAATAGTTATGGGTTACCACTAGACCGTTGGATAGCACCAGAACGGATTTAATGAAGGCCACATGTCCATTGCAAGCAGATCATTGCTGAGATTGCCTACTTAACCTGTCGCTCCACGCACCGAGAATACTTTTTTCCAACTGAGAATCTAAAGCGCGAACCCTGAGATTTACCTACCCTGAGATCATTGCCTTACTATTCACTGTCATCTCTGAATTCTTGTTGCACCTGAGCCCGCTGACCCAAATTTGTATGTCGAACGAGATCAGCACTGCTGAGAAAATTGTTGAAGAAGTTCTAATTGATTTAATTACTAATAGAGTCATGTCATAACGCAAAATGTCTATAGTTGTATAGGCATCCTCCTTAGGTGCACTGCCAGCTTCCCCTTCCACTGCCTGAGCAGGACCATCCCGACCGCCTTCAAAAATATGATCTAAGCTCATAAATGACTTCACCACTGTGAAGATGATCCCAAGCATCTTACCTAAATATATCCCACCACTAGGCGGACCCATAAACCGAGACTCTGTACCTAGAGACTTCGACTATGTTGTAGTCACTACATACCTCCCAAAAGGGGTGCATGCAGTTCATGCTGACCAGGAGAAGCTCGCCACCCTGAAATTCAGTGATTTTAACCTTGGAGATCGCAAGGTATATAGTATGTTATCCCCGCACAAGTATTTGACTATTAAAAAAGGAAAGAACCCCAATATTGTACCGCAGCAATGGACCCATAACCTTGCGCAGTCAATCCTCCTCAACATAATAAAGATTCCACATTTCGGGAGGCATCATGAAGTAAATGCATGTGTCCAACTCTTGTTGTCCTGATACTACGGAGGATACCTATGGTTGGACAGCGCATCACTGTGGATCTGATTCTGATCAATCGGATCACTGGGCTAAGCATGCAGGGCCCTGACCCGCGGGACTTTTACCCTGGAAAGACCACAAATCGTGCTCTTGCTCAATGAATAAAAGACACATATGGCGATCTGGAGAAAGGCATGTGAGGTTACAAGGTAGCCTCCATTGAGAATGCAGCAGTACACTTTGGTTTCCAGCTGATCGTAGGAAATTTAGTCTAAAACAATAGACCTACATAGGTGACCAGATTTGTAGTTGACCTCGCAGGGAAGTGCGGGGAGGGACTACAAATGAAATGGGTGAAATACCTCATAAATCAGCTAGAGCTTGATTGTAGACAAGCGCAGAACAAAGAGTATGAGTTCCACTTTAGCTGGTTGCTCATACTCATTGCCTTCATCATGTGGGAACTACCCGAGGGAGCCACGTTTCCAAAGATCGAACCCTTCGAACCTCTAGCCACAAAGTTCTATACACTGTGGTACTCCAGTGACATGAACAAATAGTGGCAGTCCAATGCCATCTTCCATGCGTACTACACTCAGTTGAGTAGTGTCATTCAGTCTTAACCACGCATTACACCCAACACTCTTCATAGGTTTCGACCTTTGATGAAATTCAGCACAAATCGTCACTTCACCTACATCACGGTGCACGCAGATGAGAACAAACAACAACTCCATTCATATTACAAGCTGACAGAAGATGACCTGGAGGAGATTACCAAGGAATGGTCAGCAGACCTCCTTGTTGCAGAAGATCCCGCAGAGATGTTCGACGTAGATAGCCCTGAATCTATGTCGTATACACCAAGACCGCACAAGCCTAAGAAGGATGTGGAAGTTCAAGATATCCACAGCACATCCACGAAGACTGCTTCGCTATCACCTGCGAAGGGAGGTGATGAGGAAGAAACAGGGGACACAGAAGTTGAATAGAGCAAAGGCGAGGTTACACCACCTAGGGACGAGGCAGATCCCTCCAAGAAAAGGAAAACTACCCCACCGAGGCCCTCATCCAGAAAGAAAACTAAGGCCACCCGAACCATGCTTAAGACTACTCTTACCCCCGATGATTTTGACTTCCTAATTTCCGCACTGAATGATGTTTCATTAGAGCTTGCGGAAAATCAAGAAGCAAAGCAGGAGGAGCTATTCCGCCGGATCATGAGTGAATTTAAAGAAGCGCATCAAGCACTTCAGTCCAACCAAGAAGTTCCTATGGCGCCGATAGTAATGGAAATATCAGGAACATGCGATGAGCCCACAAAGTTACACCAGATCGTCGAGATAGTCGAAGCTCGCCTTCGACAAGCTTAAGAAGACATAGAAAAATCCACCCAATCTTTGGCGCAAGAACAGAGCGCACATGAAGAGAAACAGAGAAAGGCCACACAGGAGCAACTTGACTTACAAGTGAAATGGGAGGAGGAAAAAGCCTAGTTATAGCAGAGAAAGGACCAGTTGCTAGCAAAGAAACTTGAAACACAAGAAAGATTTCATAAGGCACCGCGCTCTGTGACAATCATAGAAGTGAATATGGAATATTGTCTTCCACAGCAAGTGACCCAGCTGGAAGAAGTAATCCAGCAACTTCAACAGTGCATCACATACCTAGAACTCTGCATCATTCCTAAGACACCCCAAGAGATAAGATATATAAGAGAGGCCATTGCTCGAAGCGCAGTCGCCCGATTAAAAACTTTGGCTTCGTAATGTAGGCAGCTAAGCACCAGAAGTGCCCAGACCTATGAAACCCTTGCAGAGAATCCAGAATTGCAGACATTGGAGGCACAGCTCCAAGAAGCAAAGAAGCATGTAGATGTGCTATAAGCGCAGCTAAAGTCCGTGACCCCAGTCGAAAGAATGAAGAGGTTCACAGAGAAATTCATAGCCCAACAACAAGTACACACGTTGCAAAGTAAAGTAATGGACGTTTCTCAGTGACTGCAACCACTCCAAGAGAAGGCATGTCAATTGTTCATCGAACTTGAAAGCTAGGGAGCTGAACTCTAATAGAGTTCCATCACCACAGAACAACACCTAGAAGGACCGCTCAATGACACAGTAATCCAGGAATTTACTAAACAAGAGGTTGTCACATTGTAGCAGGTCGAAGCCGCTTGAGCCAAGCTCGAGGATTTCGAAGCGGAATTGGTCAGACCTGAGTGACTCAGGATGAGTCACAGGTGAGTGTTGGGGGCCTGTTTTCCCTTGACCAAGTTTTGAAGAGTACTTGGTCATACTTGACCACTTTTGGGACTGCGACAGCTTGCCAAGGAAGGAGAACAACACAAAGAAGAAAATAAGGAAGAAAGACCTATTTTGGGGTCTATTTTAGGGTTCTTGGGTTGATGTAACAGGAAAGGGATGTTGGCCCGTGGGTTTACCCACGTTTAGGCCCATTTTGTAATCTATAAATAGGCAATATAGATAGTAATATATAGAGAGATAGTAATATAGTACATATGTGTAATGTATGAATGGAATCTTAGTGCTAGTATTTGGATCTGTTTGATCGGATGTATCTTAGAATGCTCTGTGCATGAGATAGGAGAGCTAAGTGCAGGTTGTTATAGTCTTTTGCTGAAGAGCAAGGAAGAAGGATCTAATGAGCTGTGCAGATCTTTTGTCCTGTGTGAAGTAAGGGTCATTAAATCTCTTTGTTGTAACTGCTTAACCAAAATAATATAAATAAGACTTTCTGGGCGTAGCCCCAGGGTGGGGGTGAACCATAGTAACTATGTGTATGGTGTTTTGTGCTTCGCTCTTATGTATTTATCTCTTTCTTGGCTAAGTGCTTGATGTGGCTAAGTAGATCTAGTATGCTTTCTATTGTTGAAGAATGAATGAACATTAGATCTGATGTATGAGATGCTCAGTGCTTGATCTGTTGAATCTAACCTATCATTCTGTCGATAAGTACTTAGTATAAGTATTCACTGCGATTCTATGTGCCTTCTGTGAAGTTGATTAATGAACGTATATTAAGGAATAATTGATGCTAAGTGTGTTGTAGAAAAGATAATCACAGATCTATGTCCCAGCTAAGGTTGCAGACACCTGAGTCTTGCAACCATCCCTGCCTCTACCTCGGGTGAGACTTCATCTGCTTCGCAGGTGTTTCCAAAAGGGACGATAGTTAGGGATTTGTTGGTGTTCTCTTGAGCACTTAACCCTGGGTCTACCCCTGTGCCAACACCAAACTCAGGCAATTTGATATCCTTCATCACCTTGTTGATCTCCAGGCCTAGTTTCTCTCGGATTCCTCGGTGAGGTTATGGAGCCAATTTTGCTCAATAGTCAGAGGTATATTTCCTGCAATTGGAATTAAAATCATTTAGAAATGGCTTATAGAAAAATACTCGGAAAAATATATTTAAAAACATAAGCGTGAAGAATCTAGACCAGTGTATACCTGTAAAGCTCGCTAAGCCTAATTGTTTTATACTTACGTGATCTCTGCAACCTTTCGAATTACCTGCACAGTATTTGTTAGCATCGTCATTTTTATTCAGTTAGGGTAGGTTACATCTGCACGCCATAGCATGAACGATTAGGTATGGAAAACATGAGAGTCAAAGTCACGCCAGTGGCCGATTGGCCCTTGGGGTCAGGAAAGGATGTCAGAGTCGAGCATGTGCTAAAAGTACGAGAAATTTCCAAAAGACCCAGATAATGTCGTAAGGGAATTTGTTAAATGATTTAGGTCAAGGCAAGTTGCTCAAACAAGAGTCACATCAACAAGTGCATCAACCATCATCAACTCATTATGGAGGCTGGGGAATTTAAAAAGAAATCGATGTGATCATACCACACATTCTCTGCAACTCCTATCGGTTGCATCTCACATGCCCTGAATCATACCCGTCGCATGGACGTGACACAGAAATTCTTTAAAACATCTCGTCGCAAGGCATTCAGTGTTCCCTATCACGTTTCAACTCACTGCCCACTCCGTTATAAATTCTAGATGTTCTATATGTGTTCCACTTACCATTCGAGGTTATGCACTGACTCGTCCCGTGAGCCCAACTTGATCAAATTCTTTTCTTTGGGCCTTTGTCAAGTCACCCACGCATAAGATAGATACATTTTTGCACCATGGGAACTCCTCAAAACTCAAGACAGGGCATGTGAGGCAGTCAACGCGCCAGGATTGAGCCATAAAATGCTTGGGACTCATTCTTGTTTGCAATGGGTGTTCCCAAGGCTTCAAAGGGATATTCCTACCTTCACGCGGAAACGATAGTATCACCTCGTGTGGAGGTCGAAGTGGAATAAGTTACGTTGGAAGGGCATATGTTGGAAGCCACACTTCCTCAACAGCAGATACTATGGAGGAGAGGGAGGCCCAGAAAAAAATAAGGAAGTTAGGGGGGGAAACCAAATCCCAATTGAGTTGTGTGCACGATCAGCCACCGAGGATATCCTACTGCACGCTATCTAGCTAGAGCCTGTCGGAACCACAAGTCGAGGAAGCGGGAGTCGAATGAGAAAGACAGAAGCCTCAGGTTCTAACACCAGAGGACCTAATACACAGCTAGAGCAGGAAAAACTCGCCATAGTTGAACTTTACCGAGAGAATAGAGAATTACGTTGGCAATTGGTGGAAAAGAACCTTGAGGTGTCAGTGACACAGGATCATGAAGGGAACGCAACCTGGCTCAAGCGGCAGCTTCAGGAAGCACAAGATATGATCGTGCAGTTGCGGGAAGTGCAAAGGGTATCGAAAGAACAAAATATGAAAACACCTCCAGGAGCGTGAGGCAGCCAGGGAGAAAGTTTGCATCCAGAAGAGGCATGATGGGTGGACTCTATTTCATATTCTCAGACGTGACATAGAATTTTGATAGTCTTCCCTTTTTTTCTTGTGAAAATTTTCATGTCCTCAATGTAACCGAGTTAGTTGGAAAAAAGGTGTACACAGTGTCTATTGTATGTAACTTGAGCCCAATGTGAGTCTAATATAAAAATTCTCGAGATTTTGACCAAAGGATTCTAGTCATAGTAGTTGAATGCATCATTTTTTCTCTTTGCGTATGAATCTATTATTTTCTTTGTCTAAATTTCTTGTAAGTTAATCCCGATTTTGTATTTAGTGTTGCTCCGATTTGCTTTGTTTTTTCATTGATATCCTTCTACGAAAAATCCCTTACACCAATTGATTTCATCATACGGTACCAACATGGAACCACAAACTCGGGATACAAGGTGCTAAAGAACTGGAACTTAGCTTACGGGTAATGGTTGGACTCGGGACTTTGTTCAAGTCAAGCACTTTAAGATAAACTTGGGACTGTCGATGTCGAAAAGGTATCGGAGGTCGGATTTCAGAAATAAACCTATCCCATGTATTCCTTGTGATTTAATATCCTTAAAAAAACCCCAATACTAAAAACGTTTTGGAAGTCAGCGATCGGCGAGATATCTCCTTTATTCGTGTAATGCCTACTCTTTTCACTCCTTATCGACACCGAAGGGAATCGGTTGTCGTCAATATCCTTGTGTGATGCTTGTCACGAAAGAGCATATTCCATTTGCTGACGCCAATGAATATCGTCACTCGGCGACCTTGGTTCTCTTGAGTGATTTATTTCACACTCAATCCTTCCCGATGTTGAATTCCTTAAGCGCGTCGGGGAAAGTTTTGACTGTCAATTCTCTAATTTAGATGTTAGTATTTTAAGTTATTGGTTTTCACATGCTCGATCAAACTTCAAAAGACTTAAAAGGAAAACAAAATGATAAGTAGAGGAAACATTTTTTTATACTGAGGTCGAATTAGACAGTGCAACAGATCAAGTGGTACCCAAAAAGTAAAATTTGACATCAGATTTTTAGGGTGTGTTGAGTGCTCAACAAATGGCGACTTATTGGGTGAAAGCAGAATCTTTGTTTCTCCTTCAGGGCTCGGTTGATGCAAAAGATGGTGGAGAACTTAGTTGGTTTTGAATCAGAGCCTCTTTTACCTTTGCATTTGAAATTCTTCAGTTAATGCTTCCAGGTCTGCCTGTGGGGTTTTTAACCTTTATTCCTCCTTCGTTTCTGGTAACCCTGACTCATGCCCCTTTTTACAAAATTCTAGTGAAGCATTCACTGGCATAGATCCTTCAGTTACCTTTATCCCCTTGCTTTAGTGTTTCTCCACTGTCAGCGAGCGTCCATAGCCTCGGTGGAGTCACCTTGACATCACATACCTTGCTCCATTTCCAGCGAGCATCCATAGCCCCGGTGGAGATATCTTCATACCCTCTCCTACTATTCACTCTTTTGATAATGTCAATTTTATTTCGGCGTGATTCCCTAAGCGAGTGAGAGGATGATGTATTTTTATTTTGAAAAGTCAGATGGTTAAGGTGGATCCTTTGCTAGATTTATCTTTGGGGTTCATGTATTCCTTTCCATCTTTCCTTCTTTCCCTTAAGGTATTACCAAACCACTAAGAAGACACTTCTGACATTTCTCCAAAATTGTTCATTTGCGCAGGTTAGATAGAGGGCTCCTCAAAGCAACCGCAAGTTCCTCAATGCTTCTTGTGTTTTATATGAGTAATGAGTTAGGAACATAGTTCATTATGTCACATGGTTTAAAGTCAACCATTGTCTCATTGAACACAACTTTCAAAAGCGCAAAAGTCCAAAAAGAAAAAGAAAACAAAAAAAATGCATTTCACAATCATGAAAACATTCATACAAAACACAAAACTTTTTTTTTTTTTTTTAGACTGTTATTGTTGGAAATATTGTTTTAGGGCTTGGCCATTTACTGGGAGGGCATCAGGTTCCCCCCTCAGATTCTGTAACTGATAAGTGCTTGCCCCAATCTTCTCAGCCACTTGGAAAGGTCTGAGCCATAGATTTTGAAACTTAGAATGTTTTCCTTTAGGATCATTCGTTCTATCCCATTTTAGGACTAAGTCTCCTACTTCAATTTTTTTCTCTTTAGCCTTATTCTTATCAAACCATATTTTCACTATCTATTGGTGAGTTGGGAATTTTGTCTTAGCCTTTTCTCTCTCTTCTTCTAGCATGAGAAGAGTGTCATTTTTTTTTTGCATGACCGATGAAGGTTCCCCGTTGGAATCTTGGGCTAGTTGAAGAGATGGAAGATAAATCTCATTTGGGAGAATGGCTTCCTGCCCATAAACCAAAAATTACGGGGAATTTCCTATAGCTTCCTTGGGTGTGACCCTATTGGCCCATAGAGAGTTATGGAGTGAATTATGTCAATTCCTTTGGTTATCTGCAACTGTCTTCTTTAATATTCTCACTAGGTTCTTATTGGTTGATTCTGCCACCCCATTTCCCTGTGGATAATAATTTGCAGAGTACCTAATTATGATTCCTTTGTCCAGAGAAAACTCTTTTAGTAGGGTGGAAGAAAAATAAGATGCATTATCAAAAACCAGGATAGAAGGGACACCAAACCTTTTTATTAGTTGTTGTTCTATGAATTGGATTACCACCTTCTCATTTACAGGGGTCAAAGGAATGGCCTCTGCCCATTTCGTGAAATAATCGGTGGCAGTAACAATGTACTTGTATTGTTTCGAAGAACTGGGTGTAAATTATCCTATGATATCAAACCCCCATTGCTCAAAAGGCCTAGAGACAGTCATTGTTTGGAGTGGGATTGCCGCTCTTTTCTCCCTCCCAACACTTACTTGACAAGTTTTATAGTTTCTAGTGTAGGTGTGAGCGTCTTTGAACAAGGTGGGCAAAAAATAGACAGCTCTCAGTATATTATGAGCGGTGGTGTTTCCTGCGAAATGTCCACCAGTAGGGCCATCATGGAGCTCCTTCAAAAAATTTTCTACATCTTACCATTTGAGACATATTAATAGTACCCCATCATAATTAATTCGGAAGAGTACAGAATTTATGAGGTGATATTGTGCAGATTTTAACCTGAGAGCTCTTCTTTCCCTAGGGTTGAGATCTTCTGGACAAGTCCCATGGTGTAGGAGATAAGTTATATTCTTGTAACAAGAATATTGTCCTGGGTAAATGTATGAGGCTTCACCACACCATAATTCCATTTCATTCTCCCATCTAGGATCTTCATTTACTTGGTCATCGGCTTTAGCCGCAAGCTTGCACAATCCTTGCCCTTTAACTAGTTTTGCAGGTTTTATATCTAGATAAAATTCTTGAACTATTGCCATCTCGTTCCCTCTTATTTCCCCCATCTCATGTTGAGTGAATAGGGATCAAACTACAAGGTGGGGCACAATTACTTTGTTGTGGTTCTTGAGGATGTAGGACCTGAAGTGTTTTATTGCCTTATATACTGCATAGGCCTTTTTATCTATAGCAGGATAATTAAGTTCGAATCCTTGGAGATTAGTACTCATGAATGACACTGGAGCCTCATTGTTGTCATCATCCTTCTGAGTCAATATTGCAGCTAACGACTGGTCGGAGGAGAAAGTATAGAGGAATAAATCTCTGTTGAAATCGGGACTTCGTAACACAGGGGCTTGAGATATAGCAGTTTTGATGTTGCTGAAAGAATCCTTCTGTTCATCGTCTCATTTAAATTCAGCATCTTTATGAATCATATTTTGTAAGGGTTTGATAGTTTCCACGAAATTGGGAGTGAATATCCTCATAAAATTGATTTTCCCAAAAACATATTGCATAGCTTTCTTGTTGTGAGGCAATGGGAGTTGAGCTATGGCCTTAATCCTTTCTGGGTCTATGTGAATTCCTTCTTGATATATAATGTGGCCTAGAAGCTTACCTTCCTTGACATCAAAAATATTTTTCTT
Source organism: Picea engelmannii (assembly GCA_009831015.1). Lineage (NCBI taxonomy): Eukaryota > Viridiplantae > Streptophyta > Pinopsida > Pinales > Pinaceae > Picea > Picea engelmannii. The sequence goes on from ML792537.1 coordinate 136,497, forward strand.
ATGATTTAAGTATATGTCGTATCTCTTACACCTTTCGAAAATCTGAGTTAAGTGTTGGATGTGCTCTTCTTTGTTCTTTGAATACACAGTTACGTCGTCTAGATACACTACCACACAGTTGTTGATTAGTCCCTGAAATGCTATGTCCATGGCCCTTTGGAAGGTCACCCCTATGTTGATTAATCCAAAAGGCATGCATTATAAGAGAAGGTTCCCCACTTGGTTCGGAAGGTAGTTTTCAAATGATCTTCCTCTGAAACTAGGACTTGGTTGTAACCTAAAAAACCGTCCAGTAGAGAGAAAATATTTGAGCCAGACACGGTCTACAAGATTTTATCCATTGGAAGGACTAGGTAATTGTCCTTTTCTGAAGCTCTGTTGAGGTTCCTAAAATCTACACATAAGTGGATTTCTCCAGACTATTTCCTCACAGGAACTAAATTTGCTACCCACGTGGAATGTCTAACCTGGAAGATGATTTTGGCATCTAAAATTTTCTTCAATTCCTGATACATGAGAGGTTCCAGGGATGGGTCATACTTTCGGAGCTTCTGTTGGAAGGGTTTCACTTCGGGTATTAACAGGATAGTGTGTTGAATGATGTGGGTATCATAAGTTTTCAAATCTCGATAGGACCATGCGAATACATCATGGTATTATCTAAATAGTTTGAGGTAAGCCTTTCTTTCCTCTTTAGATATAGTCTTGTTGAGATTCACATTATTTGGGTTCTTCGGGGTTCCGAGATTTATAGTTTCATGCAAAGGACAGGAGCTACTGGTCTTTGAATTTTTTGGCCCCTTAAATCGTTCCTTTAGGTCAAAAAGGTTTTCCAGATTAACTATCCCTTTCGAGATTGTGTGAGACTTCGATTTATCAATAGGTTGACCTTCGAAGACTTTCCAATTAGAAATATTGATGGGCACAGATGGTTTGTAGAGTAGTTCCACATTGAATCGAGAGGCTTAATAATATTCTAGAGGTGACAGCTTTGAAACACTCACGGTCATGGAATCATCAAGGATATTCTTTGCTCGGGGGATTGCGGTGATATTGAAAGCTTCAAAATTCTCTATTAACCTATGCACTTCCTATTGATAATTCTTTAGGTGTGGGGAATTGCAATGTATAGTATTCCTCACTTGTCTAACGATAATATTTGAGTCTCTGAAAACCTTCAATTATTTGGCATTTAAGTCTATGGATTTCTTTAACCTTTGTACTAGAGCTTCATACTCGGTGGTGTTATTGGTGCATTCAAATTCTAGTCTACAGGATAGGAAATGATGTTTACCTTTTGGATCAATGAGGATGCACCCTACCCCTGATCCTTCATGTGATTTATATCCATTGAAATATATGGTCCAAATTTGTGATCGAAAGTTAACCATTTCTTCCTTCTTATTACTTTCTTTCCCTCCTATCTTTTGTCCATTGATTTCTAGCACAGGTACTTGACAGAAGAGGGTTTCCTCTGTCGGTATCGGCGATTTCTCTTGAAAGGCCATTTCAGAGTTCTGAGTGAGAGGGACATAGATGGAAGAGGGGATAAGTTCCAAAAATAGGAATCGTAGGATTAATTGCCTAGGACAGGGAAATTTGTGGATGAGGGTTCGTTCGGGGTCTCTATATCAGTGACCATATGTTTCAGGTATCTCTCCCTATCGATTATGATCATATTATTGTATCCCCTCAGTGGTAGCCAAAGGTGTGACCAGTCTATACTAAAGTACATGTTCAACTTCTCAAATCAATATCGACTTAGTAATAACCCATAGGCCTCTAGAATGTCTACTACAATGATGTCAATCACTTGCACAAACTTAGGATGTGTCTCTATCCTGATCATTACATCTATGAGTTCACCCATGACTTTGACCTGGGTTTTATCTAGTTGTATTACATGTTTATCACTCTTGAGAGGAATGGCATTTAATTTTTTGCAAATAGACAAGGGCATCACGTTGGAAGATGCTCCTGAATCTACCAAACAATTGTGTAGGTTCCTGTTGAAGACTTCAAATGTTAAGAGGAACGATGGGACAAAAGGGTTTCCCTTCTTATCTTCCAAGCAAGTATTCACAGTTGGTTTACTTACTAGATCTGTGGAATTTAGATTTCCTTGTTGTTCATTGCTTGTCATAGGGTTTTCTATTGATTTCAAAGCTTGTAGCAGGAAGTCTTTTTGTTGAGGGATTATACATATGTCCATGACCGATATATTATCCTTCAACTTCTTTAGATCTTCAACTACGTTGTACTCCATTTTGGGCGATTCTCGGGTATGGATGCTAATAGGGTTCTTATGGGGAGAAAAATGTGATTTCGGGTGATCGGGAGTTGACCTTTCTCCTGACGTTTGAGTGGTAGTGGGATCCTTTGAGATAGTAGGACATTTAATTCTAGTTTGCACAACCGAGACCTCTGTGGGTGGTTCTTGAACCTGAAATAGGTCGTCGAAAGGAATAATTAGGTCAGTATCCCATATTAGCATGGATTTATCTTCTAGTGGGTCAATCTCTTCCTGGTCAGCAACATTCATAACCAAACTATTTGGTTGTTCGGTTAAGGAAACCTCATCTAAAAACCGGTTGGCCATCAAATCCATGGCATGCACCCATTGAGGGTAGTCTCTTTCAAAGTGGTTCTCCTAGTGATAAGTACATAAAGAATCAGATGTGACATTCCCTAGATCAATATTCAAGTTAGTTGGGGGAGGTTCAATTGCTTTGAACGGTGGGTTTCTTTTAAAGAAAGGATTATAGGGCCTTTGGCCTTGGTTTCCTTCCCCTGTGTTTCTCTTCATGTCTATGATCTCATTTGATAATTTCTTAACCATGCATTGTAGATCTTCTATGTCTCCATTACCCTTGTCGGGAGTCTATTCTGCTTGTTTCACTGGTGGTCTAGTCAGAAGGGGTCCTCTCTTGGGAGGAGGTTGAACTTATTTCTTAACTAAAGAGACCTGGCCTTCTTTACACCCTTTCATCTGGAATTCTATCGTTTTAGCTTCTTCAAAATTTTCAGCTAAGGTTGCTTTGGCAACCCTCTTCACAAACATGGAAATAGAGGTTGGGAGTGCATTAGCATATACCTCGATTTGCAAATCCTTAGTTGGTTTGGCTTTGGGATGGAATTTGTTTAAGATGGTTGTGAATATTTGATTGAAATATTTAAACTTATCTTTCAAACTCATGCTGGCGGTGAACAACTCATCCATCAAAGCTCCCGCAGTAGTCTCTTCTGCAAATTTATCTAGAAAATGTTTTTGAAACTTTGTCCAGCTAGTTATGGATCCTACAGGTAAGTTAAAATACCAAGTGGAGGTTGAGTTCTCAAAAGCATAGGGGAACAACCTGAAAACTATGTCTTCATGTTGGATGTTCATAAGCCTGATCACTACTATAAATTTCTTGATATGATCTTCATGCAATCTTGAGGTTTCGAGATCGAAATTAGGAAGTAACTTCTTTGGATGTTGGGGAAGGTTATGGACTGGTCCCAGGAGGGCCAAAGCATCTCTGGCCAACCAGGGTTGATTTTTCAGTGGTGGGTTTCCCCTTTCTTCATAATGGTCATTGTTGTCCTCCATATCTTCAGATTCTGAGTTAAACTCTTCCTCTTCCGAAAAATTGTTTGGTTCAGAGACGTCGTCGGCTAGCGTTTCAGGTATCAGATCAAGAGGATCTTGGATTTAAGTGATTTTGAAATATATTAAGTCTTATACCATGTGCATGAAAACCTCATCGAGGGTATCGACCATTGGTCTACTTATATTTTTTCTTCGAGGAAGTATCAGAGATAAGGAAAACACATCGATCTGTCGAGCGTATGCTCTTATGATTCTTCTGAATTGATTTAATTCCTCATGAGGAAGAGTGTAAGGTATGTCAGAGTACAAAGGTTCTTCCTCGAGCTGTGGTGAGTTACTCATTTTAGAGGTACTCATCCTGTGTGGGTTGTCTTGGGAATGAATAGCCATGCATGTGGGTTGTTTTGAATCTATAGGTTGTTTGAAGTACTATGAAAAAAATGTATTCAGCCATTCATTCTCAGGCCCTCCTTCTAGTGCCAATTTTGTTCATGGGTCTTAAATCCCTTTAGTTCAACAATAGGAACCAAACCCTCCATCGAGGCCCAATTAGACTCTGCAGAATTTAATATTGGAATGGTTCTCCAGATCTTGCGATCTGGCCAATTAATCGATGGGCTTTACATTTTCTTGCGAAGGAGTCTCCTTCAGTTGGGACTTTCTTTTTTTGTACTTTCTCTTAGGTGGGACCGAAGTAATATTGTAAGCCAGTATAAACCAACTTGGCAACAAAAATAGGATTAAGTTTAACTACTGGAGAAGAGGCTGAGCTTGGGATACCTCGCTACTCAAGCATGCAGACAACAATTCTATACCACAGGCCTAGTAATAATATGTTAACCATGTGAGCATCCAATTACTGTCTGAGATACTAATTATCAAAAAGAAAACACATATGCGATAAAACAAAGGCAAGAATAATAATCCACCTACTTAATCATCCATCACATGATAACACAACAATTCATCTTCATCATTAAAGTAAAGAACAACAAAACATTGCACCAAATAACTTGACAATATATTAAATAGTTCTTACTCATTACAGCATCATTCATTAAATGATATAGGAAATAGTTCTTCTCCACGTCCAATCACACATGCAGTTTGATGAAAATAACTTTGTCTCTGGTCCAGAAGGACTTCTCAATTAAAGGTAGCTCAGAAATATTTCTTAACAAACCAAAAAAAGAGTTTCTTGCAAAAACCATCGACCTTTCATTGATCGGTCGATGCTCTTATTTATAATGTAAAATTAACTAAAAATAACGGCTAAAGTGCAGTTAAAAAAAAACAAAACTCACCACGTGGCATTCTCTCCTAATAGTTTTCCAACAGTCAACTCAAGATATCCCTTTGAAAGGGTGACTTTTCTCATACTCTGACCAACTGATGAACAACACCTCGTAGGTTTGGGCCCATGGAAATATGTATTTTTCCTTCGGGAATGTGTAAAATTCTTCGATCTCCACCACATGCGTCTGATACTTGATCAGACTAGCACGTAACTACTGAAGCAAAGCCCGAGCACTGATCAGATTTTCTAGAAATTGTTGTACCTGTCCCAACGTTGTGTCAGTCACCTTTTCTAGTCTTTCATCCCATGAAGAATCTTGCTTGGCGTGATGTTTGACTATGTCGCGCAAGTTGATGAAGTCGTCGGGTGTGCCGAACTCTAGAAATTTGATATCCTTCATCACCTTGTTGATCTCCGGACCTAGTTTCTCTTAGATTCATCCATGAGGTTACGGAGCCAATTTTGCTCGATAGTCAGAGAGATATTTCCTACAATAGGAATTAAAATCGTTTAGAAATGGCTTACAGAACAATACTAGGAAAAATATATGTAAAAACATAAGAGTGAATAATCTAGACCGATGCATACCTGTAAATCTCGCTAAGCCTGATTGTTTGATACTTACATGATATATGCAACCTTTCGAATTACCTGCAACATCTCTATTAGCACCGTCATTTTTATCCAGTAAGGGTGGGTTACATCCGTGTGCCATAGCATGAAAGATCAGGTACGAAAAACATGAGGGTCAAAGTCACGACAGTGTCCAGTTGGCCCTTGGGGTCGGGAAAGGATGTTAGAGCCGAACATGTGTTAAAAGTACGATAAAGTTCCAAAAGAGCCAGATACTTTTGTAAGGGAAGTTGTTAAATGCTTCAGTTCGAGGAAATTTTCTCAAATAGGAGTCGCAACATCAAGTTCATCAACCATCATCAACTCATTATGGAGGTTGGGGAATTTAAAAATAAATCGATGCAATCGTACCACACATTCTCTGGAACTCCTATCGGTTTCATCTCACACACCCCGGATCATACGTGTCATGCGGACGTGACACATAAATTATTTAAAACATCCTGTCGCAAGGCATTCAGTGTTACCTGGCATGTTTCGACTCACTTCCTACTCCGTTATAAATTCTAGATGTTTTGTATGTGTTCCACTTATCGGTCGGGGTTATGCACTGACTCGTCTCGTGAGCCCAGCTCAATCAAATTATTTTCTTTGGGCCTTTTTCAAATCACCCACGCATAAGGTAGATACGTTGTCGCACCATGGGAACTCCTCAAAACTTGTAACAACCCTAGTTGAATATATGTTTAGGGATTATTAAGTAAAAATTAATTAGGTGATTAATTGTCTTAACATGGTTAATAACTAAACAAAGATTGGTATAATGATATTATTTAAGTATTTATTAATTAATTAATGATTATAATTTTGATTAATTAACTAATTAATTAACTACCTATTACATTCAATGACATGAGTATTAAATTTAAAAGGGATAATAAATTTAATTGGTAAATTAAAGGATTATGTATACAGAGGGGATAAGGAGAATTAATAAATAAGGATAAGGAGCATTAATAAATAAGGATAAGGGGCATTAATAATAGGATAAATCATTAATAATCGGATAAGATAATAAATGTGTAGGTAAGGAAATAAATGAGGTGAAAGGGCGGTGAAGGAGGGATATGAGGGGAGGAGGTTTACGAAGGCATGGATTATCATTATAGGGGGGTTTTTTGGAGGGTTCTCTTGGATTTGCAAAGGAGTTGAGTTCTATAGTCGGGAAGGATTAGTACAGGGGGCACCGGTTTGCTGGGGGTTTTGGGAACGGGGGTCGGGATATCCATATGGTATCCTGGAGCTAGGAAGTTGTCCTAGTTGGCAGGGTGGAAACACGGTTTGGGCAGAGTTGGTTCGTTGCTTCAAGTTGGGCAAGGCAGCAGCAGGAAGGTCAACAAGACAGGTGGAGGGTTAGCATCAGACCAAGGTATTTTAAGTTACGTATTTGTTTTATTCTGTTATGAAATTATTATTCGTTGATAAATTTAAGTTACTGAAGTTACTGTTATGAAGGTATTATTATTCTGTTATGAAGTTATTGTTTCAGTTTATGGAATAAATTGATGTTTAAAGTAATACGGTTATTACACATGGTATCAGAGCACCTCGTTCACAATCTGGAGCCTTAAGGGCCAAGTTCCCAGCTCCAACTCCAGCTCCGCCTAACCTGCAAACCAAACACAGAAATTTTAACACAAATATAAATATAAATGAAATACATATTGAAAATGTAAAAACAAATATCACAATAAAAACAAGTATTAGAGCAGCTCTTAATACAATAGATAGATATTTCCTCCTGAATAGAGTGTGCACAACCCCTACTGCATCTCGACATACTAAAACAAAGCTTCAATTATCTTCAAAAAATGCATATCAAGAGTTAGGACCAACAACGGTGATTGCTGATAACCAAAATAACCATTAGATTTCATAGAGGATAGCCCACATTTGTCCTAATATATAACAAGCAAACTAGGTTAAAATAAGATTCAATAAAAGAATATTATCAGTAATCTCGAGTAAAAATAACTTGGAGATATATGATACACCAAGTATCAACAAAGCTACTAGGGTTGTTACAGAGAGTTATCACGGTGTTTTTCAGAATAATTACTGAAAGTCTTCTCACTATCATACTAATCAAGAACATCTAAAAATCTTCGGAATGCAGTGTTTCCACCACTCCATAAAGATATTACTAATAAAGGACAATCTAGATTATTCACGGCTTTTAAATCAGTTAATATCCATACCATCTATGGGTTGGCTACAAATCGGAGCCACGACACAAAATGAGTGCTCAAAAGGTGACTGATGATGATGCATGAAAGCATCTCGTTTGCGCTTAGAAGCGCAGCCGCCTTCGGCCAAGTCTGACTCGGCCCTCCTTCAAACCACTCCTCTTACTGCCTGCTGCGCTGCTGCTGTTAGGGGGGAAACCTGATGACTAACTCTGCAAATACAACTGTAGTTATCATACACAATTTTCGGGTTGCAATTTTTTTCACAAATATGAGTGCTTTCAGTTAATTTACACCGGTAAATGTTAGCCCAAACATGTTCAATATCACATCTCCTTTCACATTTATGAGCGATAACATCTTCCTGTTTGTTCAGGAGGCTCGACAAATACACAACATTTGTTGGCTCTTCATTAATCATTGGGGATTTACAACATATCTCCATGCTTAGGGCGGCCTTCGGCTTCTTCGCAAATGTCAAGCCCTCTTTGTGAGATATGGAGGCCAGTTGCGCCCAGAATCGAATCCGCGGGAGAGAAATCCTTCTCCAGTGTTATAATCTCACGCACACAAGTAGAAATAATCGACATGAACATATCATGTCCAGAAAACCTTGCAAACGGTGCACCAATATAAGACTCCATGAGCCAAAATTTACATAAAATTTTATAGGAAAAGCCATTCAACACTGAATCTTACCCGCATTACCGAAATTCTTAACCTATTCACAATCAAAATATAAATATATTCAAAGTGTTGCAAGAAAAAAAATCTCTTTATTGAGCAGCGTGTCGTACATCTACATGTGACAGAGAATATGTCCCAAACTCACTCAGGTTACAGGTAGTGTCGTGTTGCGCTGCTAGTCATTTTGGCGAAGCAACTCGACTTCTTTCTAGACACGGACTAGAACAGGGCAGTCCACATGGTGAGGCGTCACTTTGGTGACGGATCACACCTTATTCATTCTTCGCGACGGGGTCGGCGACTGAGTAGTCGCTTCGGTGATGGTCGTGGCTTTGGTGATGCATCTCGACTTCATGCGTCCGAATGGTGACGGGGTCGTCAATCTGGTGATGCTCGTCACATTGGTGATGCATCCCCAGGAGACAGACGGACTCCTCATTGTGTTGATGCTCCTGACTTTGGTGAGGCATGGGAAATGAATTGTTGTTGATCTGTTGCCAGTATTTTCGTATCCCTTCTCCTCCCTTCGTAATACACAAAAGCCATCGCCCAAGCACCAGTACTTAGAGACGGGCATTGAGCGTGCTGAGAGGGACAGAGCAGAATGTCCAGGCGGCAGGGGAAAGAGGCGGAAGAGAAAGATGTGTTAGGGTTAAGGAAGAGCTTAGGTTTTTGGTACTGAGAGACAGAGGTAGGGCACGTGGACCTCATGCCAGAAGCCCGACCTTAAAGGCTGCCAGTGAATGCCACGGAGCACATTAAACTCTCGCCAAACTGTAAGTAAGATTTTTTTTTATATATAATCATATTATCATTTTTTTTATATATTAATTTTTAGTTTTATTAATTTATAAAAAAAAAAAAGTATTAATAGGTTTTGAATGATTATATTATTTTTTTTATATATATTAATTTTTAGTTTTAATAATTTATTTAAAAAGTATTAATACGCTTGTGTGAATTTAAATTATTTAAAATATATATATAATTATGAGTTTTAATTTAAATAATTTAATAATATAGGGCTAAGTATAAATTTTAGAGGTCCATGGGTTTTGAACCCAAGACCACCCACCAAGCGAAAGCCTTAAGAAGAACACTAACACCAACACGCCCTCATAAGTTTTTACAAATAAATTCTTATACTTATTTAGATTAATGGTAACACTGTAGGAATTAAAGTAGCATTATTATTAGGAAGATACAGTATGAAGATTAAGACTAACTGGCTTATTGCCTAACCTATTGATCCGGAGCCAACTAACAGAGTTGAATCATAATTAGTGAATGCACCGGAAATCAAGGTAAAGGATTATTTGGCGTCGCTGATCTTTGTATCCCAAGTATAAACTCTGATTGTCCAAGCGTCAGGCTCACGAGACCGTACACACAATTCGTCGAGCCGAGCGCCAAGTCCCTCCACTCCATTCCACCGGTCAAGTCAATGCTAAATCTTAATGCAGCAATCGACAATGCCAACACTACGCGCCAAGGAAAAGCTCCCGAGTCAAGAATCGAAGGATATTTAGTTGTAAGCGAAAATTTAAAAGGACTTAGACTAGGACAAGCGGGAAGGAGGCAGCATATGAACTAGGAGAGTAAGCATAGGAATTGGCGAGTATGGCGCAAGGCTAGCGTAGCTACAGGGCAAGGGAACCAATAGTTTTTTTTTCATAGGGGCGAAGAAATCAATCTTAGACGCTTAATCCTAATCCTAAACTAGCCAATCCCCTAAAGGAGTAATGTCTGTTTATAGACAAGTAAAGAAAACTTACGCCTAACCCTCTTTCTAGTTTAAGTAGCACCAATTTGAAACGTCCTTGAACTCACCCTGACAAATTTGGTTAATGCGGGTTAAAGCATACAGGATGGTCAGGACTCGAGGGAGTCGAGGCAGGGGAGCATCGTCACAAGCACTGCCAACACCACCAGTGCCACCACCACCATCGCCCGAACTAGCTCTCATACTGCGCTCGTTGGAAGCCATTAATGAGACTTTAAAGGGGTGACAACCGACAAGGACTGAAGTGGAACCCCCACTGTCTAGAATGGGTAATCCAGAAGCGTCAAGTGATTCAAGGGGAGTACCTCCACCCGAAGACATCACGCGAGAATTGCAGAAGATCAAACTTTTGGAGTTTTCCGGGGGTCGTGCCAGTGAACGCGTAGAAGCATGTTTGGAAGGAATGGAAAGGTGTTTTTCCTTAAGGGACTATGCATCCAACTCAAAGGCAAAGATCACAATTGTTTAGTTAAGAGACAGCGCCTTGAACTGGTGGGGCAACCTGGAAAGACAACTGCACCTTACCCCAGACACAATATCTTGGGAACTTTTCGAGGAGAGGTTTCGAAGGAAATATCTACCAGCATACTACAAGGAACAACAGATAGGGGAATTTCATGCCTTAGTACAAGGAAACAAAACTGTAGAAGAATATGAGATCATATTTATGGAACTGATCAAATATGTTTCGTATATGGAAAATGACCAACGACAGGCAGAGCGCTTCGTCTATGGATTGAACCCTAAGATAAGAGCTATGGTGCGGATGTGGAAACCGTCTTCAATAGTGGAAGCGGTGGAAAATGTGCGTTATGTGGAAGAATACATGAACTTAACCGGGGGTACAAGTACGACATTTCCACATCGCCCTGGATTCGTAGGAAAGGCCCCGAGGACATTTCCTAGGGAAGGGGGCTCAAGGCCACCGCCATATGGTAACAGAGTCACGCCAAGGACAATAGCTGCAGGGATTTCAATGGCAACAAGTGCAGCATCTCGTTCATCACCAACAACGCAGACAGGCCCATGACCATCTCAGGGAACAGCTAGTAGAGGCAGGGGTTCCAGGGGAAGGAACTCATTTCAAAGATAGTCACATAACAATGCACAGGTTCAATCTCATGTTACCTATTGGGGGTGCGGAGGACCCCATTAAAAGCGTGACTGCCTAGAGTTACAATCATGGTTTGTGCATAGAGAAGGAAAGGCACCGATGGGGAGATCAAGTAGCAGGCACCAAATTTACACAGCGGTTAATAACCTTTAGGCCAAACATCAATCCACGGTGGTGGATTCATCAGGTACGCTAAATCATATCAATGTTAAGATTTTGTTTGATTCTGGTGCGACAAATAGTTTCATTTCACCATCTGCATTAGAAAAGAGTGGGTTGGCAGCCTACGAGCACGATGACTTTAAACAAGTCGAGATGGCTTCGGGGAAAAAACAAGCAGTAGGACCTAGTGTCGATAATTGTATAGTAGACCTGGAGTGTGTACTACCAGGTTGAAGGTATACGTCATTGTTCTTGGGGCATATGACCTAATCATTGGAATGGATTGATTAGCATCTCATCAAGCCATGGTAGATTGTTTCGCAAAGAAGGTGCTTTGTGTCAATGATGAAGGAAGACCATTAGAGATCTAGGGTGTACAGAGAAAAGTGTCGTTACACTTTATATCAACTATGAAGGTTAAGCGATGCTTGAGGCAAGGGTGTCGACTTTATGTAGTGGAAGCAGTGAATGATAGGAAAGGACCCTCATTGGATCAGTACCCGGTATTTTCAGAATTTAAAGATGTTTTTTCGAACGAGTTACCAGGGTTACCTCCTGAGAGGGAGCTTGATTTTACTATTGAGCTAACACCTGGTGCAGAACCAATCTCCAAGACTCTATATCGGATGACAGCGCTAGAACTTTGTGAATTTCAAATGCAGTTGAAAGAGTTACTGGACTTAGGGCTAATAAGGCCCAGTGTCTCACCTTGGGGCACACTAGTAATTTTTGTAAATAAGAAGGATGGATCCTTACGACTGTGTATAGACTACAAGGAATTGAACCGTGCTACAGTGAAAAATAGGTACCCAATGCCGCGAATAGATGACCTCTTCCATCATATGAAAGGAGCAGCGGTATTCTCAAAGATTGATTTGTGATCAGGGTATCATCAGTTAATGATTAAGGAAGGTGATATCCCAAAAACTTCCTTTCGAACTCGGTTTGGACATTACGAGTTTGTTGTAGTACCTTTCGGATTGACCAATGCGCCAACAGTATTCATGAGCCTCATGAAAGGCATATTCCAGAAGTACTTAGACCGTTTTGCACAAGTCTTTCTAGATGACATCCTCATCTATTCCAAGAATCAAAGAGAACATGAGGAACACTTGCGAACAGTGTTGTCCTGCCTTAGAGAGAACAAATTGTATGGGAAGTTGTCGAAGTGTTCCTTCTTCCAGAAAGAGATTCACTATTTAGGTCATATCATTTTCGGTGAAGAAATCTCTGTGGACCCAGAAAAGGTAAAGGCCATTATGGAGTGGCCAGTGCCGAAAAATGCCCATGAGGTGAGAAGCTTCATGGGACTAGCAGGTTATTACTGGAGATTTGTGGAAGGATTCTCAAAAATAGAGAAACCCATCACCACTTGGCAACGCAAGGGGGTCAGGTATGAATGGACAGAAGAATGTGATAGTGCATTCATTGAGCTTAAGAGATTACTAACCAGTGCGCCAATTCTAGGAGTGTCAGATATGGAAAAGGACTTCACAGTCTGCACGGATGCCTCGAAGCAAGGGTTGGGGGCCGTGCTAATGCAGGATGCAGGAGTGATAGCTTATGCATCAAGGAAGTTGAAGAAACATGAAGAGCTATACGCGTCTCATGATTTAGAGTTGGTAGTTGTAATGCTAGCTCTGAAAATTTGGAGGCACTATCTTGTGGGGCGAAACTTTGAGCTCAAAACGGACCATGAAAGTTTAAAACATCTCTTCACTCAAAGAGATCTGAATGCCAGGCAAAGGCGATGGAGTGAGTTTATGAGTGAGTACAATTTTGGTATTTCGTACATCAAGGGAAAGGAAAATGTGGTCGCAGATGCCTTGAGTAGGAGACCA
>ML792537.1:151589-183848 GCA_009831015.1 Picea engelmannii
ATGATAATGCATAGAAATGTATGAGTTTGTGTTACAGACTAATCTGTAGGTTATGGGCTATGAAATAGCCAAGGGATAATGATGATGAAAGTGGATATCAAGACCACTAACCGAGAAACATTATGGTATGAATATTGTATGTGGAATTTATATTGGTTTAGATGCATTGCTATGATATGTGGACCAATGCATGATTTCAGGTGATGACACTGCCCAAAACCGAATAAACAATGACAAAACCCCCAGCAACACGGTGCCACTGTATATTCCATTGTAGGGTGTGGACCCTAGTTATGATTAGGAGGGGTGGAGGCATTTCCCACCGTGTATCCTCCGAAACCTGAAGTCATGGGAGGACGGTGATAGTTCACACTCCCCAAGACGTGTGATGATGAGTGTCAGATGCCTACTAGGGAAGCTTGGTTGAGATAGCAACCCTTCCGCTTACGGGTTCTATTTGGAGTTAGGTCAATATATTTGACACTCCAAGATAGTCTAGCAGAGGAAGGATAGGAATGGAGATGGAAGTAGGTTAGGGAGGAAAGATGAGTAGAAATAGTTGAGAAGGTAGGGAGATTTGTCTGTGGTGGAATTTAATGTTTTCCCTTCAAAAAAAAAAAAAGTGTATATATAAATATTCATCATTACGTAACTAAACCACAGTTGTCTAAATAAAATTATTGAACCGGATAATAATCATTAGAGGATTTCTCAAACAATTGATTGGTTTGTTGTCTTTTATAAAAGACTAGTCTTGCTGACTAGATTGGATGCATACATAAATTACTAAACGATGATAGTTTTGATTATTAGTACATGCATGAGACTTGTATGTACTAGCTACACATGCATTTCTTTTACATATACACTAGTATGTATGAGTTTTCTTGACTTACTTACTGTTAATATCGGTTAATTGTTATGAATGTGTGAACCATGTTTCTTTTCCTTTGACCATAAGATACCTTAACTTCAGGATGAAGTTTCTTGAAGGGTGGGTGTATGTAACAACCCTAGTTGAATATATGTTTAGGGATTATTAAGTAAAAAATAATTAGGTTATTAATTGTCTTAACATGGTTAATAACTAAACAAAGATTGGTATAATGATATTATTTAAGTATTTATTAATTAATTAATGGTTATAATTTTGATTAATTAATTAATTAAGCACCTATTACATTCAATGACATGAGTATTAAATTTAAAAGGGATAATAAATTTAATTGGTAAATTAAAGGATTATGTATACGGAGGGGATAAGGAGCATTAATAAATAAGGATAAGGAGCATTAATAAATAAGGATGAGGGGCATTAATAATAGGATAAAACATTAATAATCGGATAAGATAATAAATGTGTAGGTAAGGAAATAAATGAGGTGAAAGGGCGGTGATGGAGGGATATCAGAGGAGGAGGTTTATGAAGGCAAGGATTATCATTCTACGGGGTTTTTTGGGAGGGTTCTCTTGGATTTTCACAGGAGTTGAGTTCTGTAGTCGGGAAGGATTAGTACAGGGGGCACCGGTTTGCTGGGGGTTTTGGGCACGGGGGCCAGGATATCCATATGGTATCCTGGAGCTAGGAAGTTGTCCAAGTTGGCAGGTTGGAAACACGGTTTGGGCAGAGTTTGTCCATGGATTCAAGATGGGCAAGGCAGTTGTAGGAAGGTCAACAAGACAGGCGGAGGGTTAGCATCAGACCAAGGTATTTTAAGTTACATATTTTTTTTATTCTGCTATGAAATTATTATTCGTTGATAAATTTAAGTTACTGAAGTTACTGTTATGAAGTTATTATTATTTTGTTATGAAGTTATTGTTTCAGTTTATGGAATAAATTGATGTTTAAAGTAATACGGTTATTACAAAACTCAAGACGGGGCCTGCGAGGCAGCCGAAGTGTCAGGCTTGAGACACAAAATGCTTGGGACTCGTTCTTGTTTGCAGCGGGTGTTCCTGAGGCTTCAAAGGGAGATTCCTACCTTCACGTGGAAAAAATAGTATCACTTCGTGTAGAGTCCGAAGTGGAAGAAGTTATGTCATAAGGGCATAGGTTGGAAGCCACGCTTCCTCAAAAATAGATACCGCAGAGGAGAGGAAGGCCCAAAAAAAATAAGGAAGTCAGGGGGGAAAACCAAATCCCGATTGAGTCGTGCGCAGGATCAACTGTTGAGGAGATCCTACTGCGCATTATCTGGCTAGAGCTTGTCAGAACCACAAGTCAAGGAAGTGGGAGTCGAATGAGAAAGACAAAAACCTCGAGTTCTAATGTCAAAGGACATAATCCGCAGTTGGAGTAGGCACAACTCACCATAGCTAAACTTTACCAGAAGAATAGAGAATTACGTCGACAATTGGCGGCAAATAACCTTGAGGTGTCAGCGCAACAGGGTCATGAAGGGAACGCAACCTAGCTCAAGTGGCAGCTTCGAGAAGCACAAGATACAATCATGAAGTTGCGGGAAGCGCAAAGGGTGTCGGAAGAAAAAAATATGACAACACCTTCATGTTGTGGGTGGGAATACCTCCTACAGACTTAGAATTTAAGGGCTCTAATCATGCATGCAAAAAAAGACCAATTCAAAGGCCTCTACTCTTTCCTATTCTCCCAACACAAAACCCCACATTCATGCAATACAAAGGTGTAAATGAGATTCGGTAACTCTACCTTAAGTCCTTCGTTTTATGTCGATCCCTTTGCTTTCGCTCGCTCTTCGATTGCAAACCTCCTCCCAAATATGACCTGCATTCACATATGAACAAACAAAAAGTTGCAAACATGCATTTCATATACTAATTGTTGGGTTAGTTGTGACAATATCATAAAATAAACATTCAACTTGAACATGTGATATGGCGGGATGGGAAAAGTATTCATTTTTGTATTAATCTTCACAAGAGTAAACTTACAATATGTGGTCGGCACTGCTCCTCGAAATTGATCCTGGGCTCCTCTTCAACTATCCTCTAACTGCTTTGTTCTATACTTCTCTTTGCACAAGGATGGCTAAAGGTTGGGACAAGGGGAATGCTCAATTGGGTATAGTCTCTTTACTATGATTTTCCTCCTTTCAAATGGGACCTTTACCCCTTCTTTTATAGGCCTGAAGGAGCTAGGTATTTGGTCGAATGACCGGCCATGCATGGCCGAAAGGTTTAGTTAACTTTCCCAAAGTTGTGTGTTACGTCAACAACTTTCCTTTTTCTGTGATTTTGTAGGTACACGCGGGCTGTATTGGAGCAGCTAGTGTGTACACGCGTTCAGTAATGGAGCAGGGCACGTGGGACTTTACGAAGGAGGTTTTTAAGAAGAGTTGTTCAGTAGTGTTTTGGAAAAGAAGGAGTCTGAGATGGCTTGATGCCAGGTAAGTATGTTTGGTTCAATTTAGAGTTATAACATATTCCCCCTAATGTGTGAGGTCAGAAGAGCATCTGATGGCTGAAGTACATTATCAATATTCACCAACATTCCAAACAAGTGAGCCCAAGGACCAGAAATCGAGAGGTGCCATCTACAAAATAACAATTGTCTCACCAAGGCGGGCATACCCATGCTTGGGATGAAATAAAATCATGGCTACCAATCAAATACACTGTAGATCCATGTCATATAACTATATAAAGTGTAGCCGTGAGCAATACACAGCAGATCTACAGCTCAAAATCAGAAATATATACATTTATAGTATCCATCTTCTAGAAGCTGATAAGGCCTAATGGCTACAGATGAGGTCTTTAGAGCTCGAGCAACAACTTCAAAATATTCAATCAGGTAGGAGTGTAATATGAGTGTACGACTTCACTACCCAGAGGTCTTCGACGGCTCATCGGTCATGGACTAGAGAATATTGATGATCAAACTGAAGGCTTCATTGATTTCGAACAAATACTTGATTGGAATTTAGGGATGGATGAGCATGAGGGCAAGAGACAAACTGTAGAGGGGACGAATCAGGATTGGAAACACTTCCCTTAAACAATAGCATGAAAAATGATGAGACTCAAGCAGTATGGCATTATCATAAGTTCACGAGGCAGGAGGCAATGAAAACTCTCCATATGTTTGGAAGAATAACCAAATGGAGGAGGACACATCTCAATGTAGCAAGAACAACTTCCTAAGGTCATATTAAATCCCAGGGCTTGACAAACAAATAGAAGGATGTGCTTTATCCAAGGGTGACTCATTGTGCTGCCAATACAAAGAAAATACTTTTCCCTTCCTCTTTTTGGGGTATATTTGATTTTTTTGTCTTTTTCAATAATTTTGGAAAAAGAATAAAAGAGTGTTACATTACAAAAGAGGAATGAGTGTCGCAAACATATGAGTTTGAGGCGCAAGGACAAGACTAATGTTCAAATCAAGGACACTTGGGAAAAAATCCCTCATGGGACCAAAGGTGTCAAGACGCAGAGGCGAAGTGTTACAGGGCTTGCGTATAAGGCATGCTTCAGATGGTTCAGCTGAGAGAAACATGGAGCCGACATTAAACCAAGGATGTGGGTATGAAAATGCGATTAATAAGACACAATGGTAACATCCTTCGATGTAATTTTAACGAGCCTATAGAAGGTAAGCGTGACGGTTTTTCATATTTAGAGAGTCTGAAAAAACGTAAAAGGAGACTCCATTGGGATACCTTTTTCGAAGGTAGTCTAGTCGATTCAAAAAAGGGGTAAACTAGCACCGACAAGACATCTATTCAAAACCATTTTAACGAGTGTGGTAAAGACAAGATCACTTGGCAATTTTTTCATTTTTAAGGAGTCTGAAAAAAGATTAACTATGGACTCCGTCAGGAATGTTCTTCTGGACCATTTTAATGAGTGTGAAAGAATAAGATCACTTGGCGATCTTTTCACTTTTAGGGAGTCTGAAAAGAGCTTAACTATGGACTTTGTGGGGGTTCCTTTTTCATAAATTTAGTCCCTCAAGCCCAAAAAAGGGTTAAAATGATACCTGAGAATACTCTTCTAGAGATCTGAGGCCTCTAGAGTATACCTTTGTTCGTACAGTTGACCATCTGGACCGAAAAAGGGGTAAACTACCATCGGACATCCATGACTTCAAATTTCAGTTTAACGAGCGTGAAAGGCCACAAGATTTCTCGGCAATATTTTCATGTTTAAAGGGTCTGAAAAGGGCTTAAAAGAAGACCCGTTATGTTTTGGGAGTCCCGAGGGTGAGGTCAAGAGTGATAAGGAATCATGCAAATGAAGCTCAAACTCGTAATCAAGGAAAAGCTAAAGAGGACTCCTGAGCCTATAGTCGTTAGTGACAGCATGGACACCGTCATGAACCAGGATCTACCTATGGCATCCATGTTATGGTAGGCTCTACCACCAAATTACGACACTTTTAAAGCAGTGATGAGGGTTCTATGTCACAACTTGGTGGGATTGATCCTATGGCAAAGAGGTAAATATGATAAGATGCAGAAAGTGGAGGTGAAATCCCGACTTAAATGCAACGAGTTAGAAAAAATGACTTTTTACCAAAGGACCTTCAAAACACCCAAAAACTGAAAAACAAATCCCAATACCCAAAGTAATACTTCTCGTGACCATCCAAAGATAACCCTGAACCATCTTAAATGATTTTTAGTTTAGAAAAAATGACAAAAGGGTCCAAAAATTGACAAAAAAGGGCCAAAAACTTGTATAAATAGAAGCTGGCAGCTCATTATCACCATTGTTAATTCAGAAATTGACTAAAAGCCAAAACTTCCCCTTTATGAAAAGAATTGATTTTGGGAGCTTCGGTGGACGAAACAACCATCTGCTTGGACCAAGTAAGTATAAAATCTCTCCTCTTGCAATTTAAATATTTCTTTATGCATTTAGTTTCATTTTTGGGGGGGGCATCGACCCTCAAAAGGTCGGCCCTAGGTCCACACAGGTTGTCCTATGATATCCTGCGTGTACACTCGCTCTGTTTTATGGCAGACCGCGTGTACACGCAACTCTCATCACAACAGCCTATGTGGACCCTCCAGTTAGTGTAAAAACATTAAGAAAACAAGAATTAACCCTCCTAAACATTGGTTGGGGAAGACCCTAATGTTGTGTCTGCGTTGATGCAATGTGGGTTGCTAAAATTCTTCCTATGTCATTTCATGCGAGCACAACCTAGGATACTAAATGCCTTGGTTGATTATTGGCATCCCGACGCAGAGGCCTTTATGCTAGAAGGGAAGTCATTGGTGCCAATGATCGAGGACATATACTTTTTGACTGGCCTCTCCTGGCAAGGGGAACCAACCAACTTTCGTACGTTTCCCTCAGGGCCTCACAACATATTGGAGTTGATTGGACTCTATTGTGAGGCGGGTACAGATAGGATGAGCTCGCAAATGTCGATAAGAAAGATCTCAAACTTAGCACTGTAGGCGATAGTGTTTCTCATCGGGCGAATTACAGGGTCTGCCACTTTGCATCAGGATTCCCATGCACAGATGAACTGTGCAGTTCAGTGCTTAAATGCACAGATTTTTTATCGGAGCACCACTTTATTGGACTGTATGAAGAGACAGATCATAGACTGTCGGTTGCGGACTCAGAGGAATTTTGGGTTTGGAACCATTCTTTTCTCTTTCTTCTTTGAAAGAGTGCCAAGTTTCATCCCTCGAGAGCTGGTACGGGGGCATCAGGCCTCTCTTCCTGCAATATGAAAATGGGTAGTGTTGTTGCCACGACAGGGGGGAGGAAGGACCAATGAGTCCTTTGATGACAACTTTTTTGCTTGGTTGTCGTGACAGATCCCAATCATAGAGGATTACCCTTATGCTGGGATTGACTTCTCGAGAGACCCTGAGATACTGGTACCTCTCAACGAGGAGCGAGGAGAGATGGATAAGTTTGCATCGTTTTTTTTTTTTTTGTTAAACATATGTAATTTTTTTGTTGTTTTTAATATATATCATTTTTTTATACCAGATCACTTGGAATATATGTGTCTATTATGTGAAGATGTGGGGCCAGTGCGACCAGCGGATTATGTGAGGAATAGGCGATGTCCTCAGCCAAGGGCCGCACCCACCATCGTAGGGGGACCAGCAGCAACAGGAGAGCTTCCAGCCAGTGAGGCTCAGAGGGTTCTGAGACAAGTAGAGTGAAATTTTACCTCGCTCACTCGCACAGTCCCCATGGCAGAGATTGAGGATCTGCCACCATCTATGCAGCCTCATGTAGTGGGGGCACCACGGACGTGGGTCCAACTTTTTCTGCATTTGGAAAATGTTGTTGATCATTACAACAGGGCCCACAGGCCCTGACCTTAGTAAGTCTGGACTTTTCACGTGTTGAGGGAATTACTTGTATATATTTTTTGAGGGCATAAGCCCCATGACTCTTTAATGGTTGTATTTTTGAGGCGCTTGCACCCACCTATGTACTCTAATTATTTTGATATTATATATGGATTTTTATGTATTTTCATGTCTTATGGATCAGATTTTCCTTTAAAAATGTATTTACATGTTTATGTGTATGTATTTTTATATGTGTGTGAGATGCCAATCTAAGATTTGATTAGCTAGAGTATCTGTGACTTGGTTTAATCTCCTAGGAACATGAAAATATGTAATATAATCAAAGCTTCGTTCTAAGAGACGTACCCTAAGGAATCATCGGTGTAAAGTACGATCATGAACATGGTAGACTCTATTTAATTGAGACACAACCAGTTGTGCGTTTAAATAGACCTGGAGATGAGAGATACCAAATGACAGGGCGTCACGAAGCAACTCAATAACTGCACTGTATTCGGTGACATTGTTTGTGGTGTCACCTAAGCATATACCTCCTGAAGATAATAATTGGCCCTGAGGTGTAAAAATTACCCAAGCTACGGAGGCAAGCCTCTGAGTGTGCCGGCTAGCACCATATGCATACCCAACGAACACCTCTGATTCACTTGACATCTGCCACAATGACAAAAGATAACATCAAAAATGACAAATCCATAAAACCAAAAGAAACCAGAAAGTAATAGTACAAAGACTATACATATGTCACAAAAAGTTACCCAAGGTGACCTACCTATGAGAAATAATTCTTGAGGTAGAGCCCATTTCTAGGCTCTGCCAAAGCATTTCCCTCAAAGTCTACCAGATGATAAGCGCCCTTTTTTAGAACCTCTTTAACGATGAAAGATCTGAACCACATGGGTTTGAATTTTCCTGCCCCCAGGGAGTCCTTATCCTGGTCATAGACTAGGACAAGGGCTCCTTCAGAGAAAATCCAAGGATGAACGGACCGATCATACTGACACTTGAATTTTTGTTTTTGAGCATCGTTGGCCAGGGTCGCATCACGACGCTTCTCATTGAGCCTCTCAAGGTATAATAATCGTTCTTCAAGTGGAGAAGTGTCTGGCAGTAACTGTACTGCCAAATTTAGAGACGGGATCTGACATTCTATAGGAAAGACTGCTTCCAGCCCGTAAAAGAGTTGAAAAGGTGAGAAACTGGTTGCAGTCTTAACAAACATTTGGTAAGCCCATAATGTCGAGTATAACATCAAATTCCAATTTGACTTGGCCAAATTGATCGTTCGCTATAGGATGGTCTTAAGAGATTTATTTATGGCTTCCACCTGACCATTCTCTTGGGGGTAGTAGGGTGACGGATGTTCTTTCCACAACCCAAGATTTGATGTTAATTCGGTCATCATTTGGTTTTGAAATTGACTTCCATGGTCAGTGACAATCTCTCTCGGGATGTTGAACCTTGAGATTATCTGGTTGAACAAAAAGAGAGATGCAGTCTCTCCATCATCTTTAAATGTTGGCATAGCTTCAACCCACTTCGTGAAGTATTCTATGGCTACAATGATATAACAGTGCCCCCTTGTTGAAGGAGGGTTTCATGTAGTGTAATCAATCCCCCACTTGGTGAAGGGACCAACTGTGATGACAGGAAACATGGGAGCAGGATGTGCCCTCATATTCCAAGAGAAGATCTAACATGGGTGGCACTTCTTGACCAATTCGATACAATCTTTGATTAGTGTTGGCCAGAAGTAACCGGCTCATAAAATCTTTTGAGTTGTTGTCAACCCAGATAAATGACCGCCACATGCTGCAGTATGGAAATCGTTAAGCACGATTTCTGCTTCTTCATGAGTGAGGCATCGACAAAGAATGAAATCTACACCTCGACGATAGAGAGTGTCCTCGAGGATGAGATAATTCTTGGCTTGATGACGTATACGATGACGTTCATCACAAGAAGCAGAGGCGGGGCACTTCAAATTTTGGAGATAGACAAGAATATCTCCATACCAGGGGTCTAAAGATTCTATCAAAAACATATCTCCTTGATTAGGTGATTCTTCAAGCATAACATCCTCGGACTCGATTGGAAGTTCTGAGATAAGTTTCGCAAAGACCAGTGACTTTTTGGATTTCACCGAAATGAAATCTAAGTCAAATTCCTGGAGGACGACTATCCATCTACTGATCTTTCCGTCAATTACCCATCGTGTCAACACATGTTGAAACGGATTCACAATGGCATTGACAGTGGTCTTGCAAAAAAAAATATAATGAAGGAACCGTTGGACAACATGGACTGTTGCCAACACAATTTTTCGA
This sequence comes from Picea engelmannii, assembly GCA_009831015.1. Classification (NCBI taxonomy): domain Eukaryota; kingdom Viridiplantae; phylum Streptophyta; class Pinopsida; order Pinales; family Pinaceae; genus Picea; species Picea engelmannii. Next base: position 161,188 of record ML792537.1, read on the forward strand.
TATGACAATAATTGAGTTTCGGTCCAACGAGGCCTCGGTTCAAGTAATAGATCACATATTCTGAGAGAAAATCATCTTCCTGAACTAAGACCATGTCGATGGTTGACTTTGCTACCACCAAGTATATTAAGAAATATTTGTTATAATTGGGTGGTCTAAGCAGAGGGGTAGTTGTGAGGGCATGTTTCAACGCTTTGAAGGAGCATTGAGCGGCATCGTCCCAATGAAAAGGAACTTCTTTCTTCAGTAAGCGCATAAATCCCTTTGTGATCTCGGCATAGTTTGCGATGAAACTCCTCAAAAAGTTCTCCTTTCCTTGTAGACTATGAAGCTGAAGGATTGTATGTGGGGGAGGCAACTGAACGATTTCCTCAACCTTGAGAGAATCGACCATGATCCATGTTGTTGAAACTATGAAACCTAAAAATTGCCTTGATGTTACGCAAAAGCTGCACTTGTTTGGATTCAAGTGAATCTGGAAGTAGCGACATCACTCAAAGATAAGTTGGAGGTGTGTGGGATGATCCGTTCTCTTGCGAGATCGTGATGCTAAATCGTCTAAATAGGCTTCGACTATATGCTTGAGATCATGGAAAGAAAAAGACATGGCCCCCTGGAAGGTAGGACCAACATTTTTGAGACCAAAAGGCATCTTATGATAGGAAAATGTACCCCATGGACAAATGAATGCAGTTTTGTGTTGGTCTTCAGGTTTGATTTCTATCTAATTATATCCCAAAAAAACCATCCATGAAAGAAAAGGCCTCGCAACCTTCACATTCATCAACTATATGGTCAATGAATGGTGTGGGAAAATTATCTTTTGGACAGGCCTTGTTCAAATCACGGAAGTCTGTACATACGCGAATCATGCCTTGTTTCTTGTTGACTGGCACAGGATTTGACACCCATTGGGTCAAATGGACAGGATAGATAAAACTGGCTTTGAGCAGTTTCTCTACTTCAACCTTAATAATTGTTGCTTTCCTGGGATTAACTGAATGAAGCTTTTGCCGAACTAGCTTGGCATCCAAGTTGTGATTTAATGTTTGACTATTTTTGGATCAATGCCTGGCATTTCCTCGTAAGACCAAGAAAAAACATCGTGGAATTATTTAAATAATTCTGTGTAGATTTGAATCTCTTCGAGGGAACAGTCAACTCCGACGAAAACATTCTCCATGACGCTAGGGGTTCTGGAGATATTAATCGGTATAGTTTCAACGATAGTTTCTATATTACCCTCGGCATAAACCTCATGTGTAGCCAAGGGATTTATAGGACAAGACCTATCTCCAGTCATGGTCAAGGTGAATTCCCCTACTTCGATTCTGTTTAACTCTGGGATGAAGTATGATCTGTGATGGAGATCATCCCAGGGTTTGTCCAGACTAGTCATTGCTTCAATGATTGCTTCGTCTGAGGACAAGACTAAGTCTAACGAATTGGTATCAGCGAGGGAACCTTGAGCCCAAATAGGCTCTGGGATCGGATATAACTCCTCTACAGGAGTCGGATCGGTGCCGGTTGAATCTTGTTGGACTAAAGAGTACGCTGCCTCTGTTGCAGACAAGGGTATGGACATACCATGGTGCCCTGTCCCTTCCATCGTGGTCGATGGGGAAGGAATAATCCACGGATCATTGAAGTAAGTCATGTGAAACGACGACACTTGGAAAATATCAACCTTATGGTGGTCTGATACGAACTTGACATCGCCTTGAGGAGGCGGGTAATCGAAAGTACTGATCAAAGGTGGGCACAAACCATACCCTATGTTGACGATGCTCGGTTGGGGATTATCAATCATCAGGACCGCGGATGCCCCCAATGAAGGGTCGGGTCTGGAGAAGGACAATTGATCAATGGTCACAATCCAGCCCTCATGTGGAAACAAAAGGACCCGAAAACCTGTAGCGACCACTTCCTGCATGGAATAGGTCCAACTCCTACCTAACAAGAGATTGTAGTCGAGGGAGGCATCGACTACTTATACCTCCATGCACACAGTCTTCCCTCCTAACTGCACGGGGAAAGAGGGGATGATGCCATGTGGTCGGAATGAATGATCGTCGAAAGTGATAAGAAGAGTAGGTGATGAAGACAAAATGGGCTGGCCAATGGCCTTCCAACACGCCAATGACATGATGCATGTCGAGGCGCCCTCATCAACCACCATGCAGAAAATGTTCCAAGTAAAAATTTTCGTGGGGTAAGCCACTACTATCGGAAATGCTATGTGGTAAGGGAGACGAGGTTTTAAGTCGATTGTATCCAGCATGATTGTACCCGGATTACAAGTCTCGGTAGATCCTAAAGAGGCTAACAAATCTTTCCTCTAGGAAGGGAAACTTTGGAGGACCTCCAAAGCAGACATTGCACAAGGGGTTTGAGACAAATCCTCCACCATAGAATAGTTCTGGGTGGCCCTTGCATTTGGGTTGTGAGAATATTTCTTGAACGCACCTTTTGGGATGCGTTTCATTGTTTCACCCAAAGTCTTCTCGATCTGGACAGGAAGAGATAGGATTTCATCTTCTTTACCTTTCTCAGAGGTGCTTGGCTTACTGTAGTCATGTGCTCTAGTAGATATAAAAGCATCACCTTTCATCATATACACATTCGCGGATGCAGGATTGTTCGAAGACGGAGAGGATCCTTGACTGCCCCCTTCTGTGCTTTTAGAGGCTTGGGTTAGGTTTTTCCCATGTTGGACTGGATTCGTTAACACAACAGGCTGCTTCTGTGACACAAAATTTTGGGCCTTTGCAAGCCGAGGGCACTGGTGGGTCGGGTGGTCTTCCGCGCACAGGTTACATGGATACTTCACCTTCTGTTTCTCATTTTTTTCCCTACCAGCATTATTAGTGGGTTTCTTATCCCCCTTACCCTTCTTACGTTGTTTTTTATTTCCATCAAGTTGTTGGGTGGCCTTCGGATTTGTCGATTTCACACTGTGTACATCTGACATTTGGGTAGGGGGAGCAGTTGAAACAGTAGTTTGGATGGCCGCTATGTGTTGTATATACAATTGCTGCAATTGTTTTTTCAGTTGTTCAGCGAGCTTGGTTTGTGATGAACCTACAATACCATCGGCATGTGGTCCATCTCTCTGTTTGGTTTTATCAAGTATGGATTATGGTGCATCTGGAAAAATCTTGTATAGTAAACCAGATTGAGAATAAATGAGCTCAAGCCATTGAGCTCTCATGATGGAATCTCCTTCAGAAAACACTCACAACATTACAACGTCTTTGGATAGCTAGGGGACCAAAGACTTAAGGAACCACTCAAGCAGGAATGCCAGTGGGACTGGTACCTTAATCAAACTCTTACAACGTCTCCATTCTCAGATGTGATCAGAGATATGGTCCTCTTTTGTCTGTTCGAAATTGGCCAGAAATTTTGTGTCGGCGTCGTATCTCACAGGTAATTGGAAATGGTTTAGGAATGCCATTGCAAAGTCACCAAAGGAAGAATATCTCGAGTGGACGAGCTCAATGTACCATTTCGTAGCACTCCCAATGAGAGTGCATTGAAACAATCGCAATTGTACGGAGTCGGCTTCTAATGAATTATACGAGCACCAAATATGGAAGGTGGTCACATAATCCCCTGGATCTTCGTTAGGCTTGGCTTCGAAATTTGGTATGACCGAAGGCAATTTCATCGGCATAGGGGGCCAACATGGATCGTGACAGATGGGGTCATTCAACAACATTATCAAATCTAGAAAATGTAAGGTTGCCAAGAAAGTTAGTTTTGGTTGTTGTTGATGATAACCATGGAAAAAGGAGCCTGGAGTTTGACTGGAACCAGGTTGCCAGGAAAAGTTGGGTTGTTGTCCGGGGTTCTGGTAAAAACCATGGCCATGACCAGTGTACGGATTTTTTAGTTTGAGGAGACATCATCGACTAATTCTTGAAATAGGACATAGATGGTTGGGCGTGCATTACATTCGAATGAATTTGGGAAGGGTTTCCCCATGTCGATCCCATGGGCATAGGTATTGCACCTTGCCCGGGGTTCCATTGCTTGTGAAAATAATTTCCCCAGATCGGCATTCCTGATGAGGGAACTAATCCTTGCCAAGAATTCCAAGTTCCTGATGTGGAAGAAGTTCTTGGGTTTTCCCCCTATGTAGGAATAGTACCCTGCATAGGATTAGGTTGGTCATAACCGGGGTTGCCCCCGGTCGGGAAAGCGGCTGACGAGAAAGCGTTGTTACCAACCACACCGAACAAATAAAACGATGTCAACCCAACCGACATATTATGAGAAGGTGGTCCTTGACTCCCTACTCCAAGTGAACTATGGTGTGTGTTTGGCCCGGTGGATTGTTGGTGGGTACTGCTAATTGAAGGGGACAAAGGAGGTATATGACCTCCCCCGTAAGGGAAAGCATTAAAGGGAGTTGAAGTGCCCCCCATGGGTCCTTGCAGAGGAGCATTAGAACTCCCTTCCCCTAGACCTAAAGTTTGTAAAGTGGAGTAGGATAGTACAGGGCTTGTACCTGTGCTAGGAATCCCGTATGAGAATGGAGGGCCTATCTCACTATGTGTGAAAGAAGCAGTGGATGTTGCCAAAGACAGGATCATACCACTTTTTGAGGTAGAGGCAGTCGAGACCATGGTGGCTCGGACCGACGACAGTAGGGTAGGAGGTGGAACACCCCCTGTGACAACAATCGTGGCGGGAATATTAGGATTCCCAGAAGAAGAGACAGGATTTGCTTCCATTACTTCCTTCTTTAAAGGTGTCGAAATTTCCTTTAACAGAGGTTGGTCAGGTGCGGTTTCCTATGACCCGATCGCTTCAAAAGACCCTTGTTGGTCTAGCTTTCGCCTTAGCGGTGGCGGGGTTGGCTCCAGTGTAACCGGTGGCAAGCCAAGAATACTTCGTGACCAGTGGAGCTCGTGATCCTCCACTATGTGAGAATATCAAAGACACACTATGGTTTTCTATTCGTTCAAAAACAACACACACTAGAAAAAATTCCCTACAAGATAAAACAAGCAAACACTAAAGTAGTTGGAAGAATAGTTACAACAACCAACACTAGAGAAACTTACCGGTGAAAGTGAAACTTGAACACAGAAGCACCTTCTGGGTATACTCTACAAAGAGTGGCCTGATGTCTGCCCTAGGTACCATGGTATACCCCCATAGTCACCTGTGTATGTCTCTAAAAAAGATAGGCAACTAGGTTGCCAACGCGCAAACAGTCGACAGTCGGGTAGACCACAATGAGCAAGGTATCGAGCCTGAAACCTGTCAAGGGTATCGAAATCAAGTGGTCCAGAATACAACTGAGGACCTTGAACGGATTTGAGACCCATGAAGCTCTGTGGAAAATTCAATCGACGTAATCCCAAGACAAGCCCTCTATATGTGTTCTCCACTACGATTGGTCCAGCTTTGGAGGGGTTATCTCCGCTACCTTTCCGCACGTGACCTCGTGTTTATCCCCTGTGTTAGAGGGGGGTCTCGGATAACTTTCACGATACTAGACTTGGACACTCCCTAACTCAGACTCCAATGTTTGATTTAATGGCCTTGAAGAGTTTCCTCTCCAACCTAATTCAAGGCCCTAACCCTAAACTAGTTGGTTGACCCTATAAACATAAAAAGTATAATTAATTTTAGATTTAGCATTAATTTGTATGGCTTTTCTTAAGTCAAATGTTATGAAAGTGAAACTAGTGATGTTTTGAGAGACGAAAAGAAAGATAACAACAAGCAGGAAACAAAACACTTCTTGACAACTTCAAATTTGCTATTTTAAATTCTTTAACCAACTTTTCAAAATAATTTTTTCTAAGATCTTTGAACAGAAAACTCAAAATAGGATTTCACTCGACTATGAGCTACTTATCGTCTAAGTAAACCATCCATAACTTATGAAAGCAAAGACTTTTCCTGGTTACTAATGCAAACCAACAACTATATAACCAAACAAAGAAACAAAAGATTTTTTTTTTTTATGTGAATGCTCACAAAGCAAAAAGGAAAAATATCAACAAGTAAAGACCACGAAAGCTTCTAGCCTAAGCGCAGATCGCAAAGAGTCACTTTAAAAATAACACATAAGCAGATTAAAATGGACTCTCACACTTGTCTAAAAACCTTATAAAAGGAAAATTTTGAGGAAAAATTCTTAATGAAAAAGGAAGCTATCGTTGTGATCAAACCTAAGTTACTGACCGCTATGACAGAGACCCAAAAACCTGAGAGGTATAACTCTTGAAAAAGAAAAGGATGATTGCCTCTCCTTAAACAAAAAAATTCTCCTCAGGCACGTTGTTGATAGTTCAACAGCAAGTGTGTGCACGTGAGCTGTGTAAATTCAGGGAATGTGTACACACGTGCAGAACTTATGCAGGCCATGTGTACTTTTGAAACTCTCAAAAAATGAAAAGAGAAGAAATCAGGCACTGGCAGAGACTACTGGTATTGAGGACCAGAAACTCTTGAAGACTCGGAAACTCATTTTGACAGAAAAAATAAAACAATTCAAAGAAAATTTCATAGAACAAACCAATATGAGGTGGAACCTAAGCTATAAACTGCAAACAACAAAGACTAGAATGAGTTCCAGAAAACCCCTGAGAAGGATTACTTATGACAGGGGAGAGGATGACTGCCTCTCTAAAAGAAATTTTATGAAATCATACACGCGACTAACACTTCCTCAGCTAGCGTGTACAAGTGGGCTGTGTGAAGGTAGGGCACGGGTACACGCATGCAAACCCTATACAGGTTGCGTGTACCTCTATGGGTCCCATAAAAAAAAATGCAGTCAAACAAAGAGACAAAGACAACTGGTATGGAAGCCTAGAATATCTGTTAGCTCAGACTTTTGCAGAAACTTTAAAAACAAGGAATGAAACCATTTTTTAAAAATACCCAAGAAAAAATATTCCTAGAAACCCTAGAGATCCCCAGTACGATCGCCAATTCTATTTTGGGTGGGAATCCCTCCTACGGACTTAGCATTTAAGGGCTCTAATCATGCATGCAGAAAATTACCATTTCAAAGGCCTCTACTCTTTCCTATTCTCCCAACACAAAACCCCACATTCATGCAATACAAAGGTGTAAATGAGATTCGGTAACTCTACCTTAAGTCCTTTGTTTGATGTTGATCCCTTTTCTTTCGCTCTCTCTTCGATTGCAAGCCTCCTCCCAAAGTTGACCTACATTCACATATGAACAAACAAAAATATGCGAACATGCATTTCATATACTAATTGTTGGGTTAGTTGTGACAATATCATAAAATAAACATTCAAATTGAACATGTGATATGGCGGGACGGGAAAAGTATTCATTTTTGTATTAATCTTCACAAGAATAAACTTACAATATGTGGTCGGCACTGCTCCTCAAAACTGATCCTGGGCTCCTCTTCAACTGTCCTCCAACTTCTTTGCTCTATACTTCTCTTTGCACAAGGATGGCTAAAGGTTGGTACAAGGGGAATTCTCAATCGGTTATAGTCTCTTTACTATGATTTTCCTCCTTTCAAATGGGACCTTTACCCCTTTTTTTATAGGCTAGAAGGAGCTAGGTATTTGGTCGAATGACCAGCCATGCATGGCCGAAAGGTTTAGTTAACTTGATCAAAGCTATGTGTTCTGTCAGCACCTTTCCTTTCTCCGTGCTTTTGTAGCTACGTGCAGGTTGTATTGGAATAGCTAACATGTACACGCATTCAGTAATGGAGCAGGGCGCGTGGGACTTTATGAAGGGGGTTTTTAAGAATAGTTGTTTAGTAGTGTTTTGGAAAATAAGGAGTCTGAGATGGCCTGATTCCAGGTAAGTATGTCTGGTGCAATTTAGGGTTATAACACTCCGGGAGCACGAGGCAGCCGGGGAGAAAGTCTACACCCAGAAGAGGCATGATGGGTAGACTCTATTTTGTATTCTCAATCGTGACGCAAAATTTTGATAGTCTTCCCTTTTTTTCTTGCGAAAATTTTCATGTCCTCAATGTAATTGGTTTGGTTGGAAAAAAGGTGTAGACAGTTTCTATTGTATGTAACCTAATCCCTATAGGAGTCTAATATAAAAAGTCTCGAGATTTTGACGAAAGGATTCTGGTCATAATGGTTGAATGCATCGTTTTTTCTCTTTGCGTATGAATCTATTGTTTTCTTTGTCTAAATTTCTTGTAAGTTAATCCCGATTTTGTAATTAGTGTTGCTTCAATTTGCTTTGTTTTTTCATTGATATCGTTCTACAAAAAAACCCCGACACTGATTGATTTCATCATACGGTACCGACGTGGCACCACTGACTTGCGATACAAGGTACTAAAGACGGGGAACTTATCTTACGGGTAATGGTCGGAATCGGGACTTTGTTCAAGTCGGGCGCTTTAAGATAAACTTGGGACTTCCGATGTCAAAAAGGTATCAGAGGTTGAATTTTGGAAATAAACCTATTACGTGTCTTCCTTGTGAGTTAACATCCTTAAAAAACCCTCGATACCGAAAACGTTTCAGAATTCGGCGATCGGCGATATCTTTCCTTTATTCGTGCAACACCTACTCTTTTCGCTCCTTACCGACACTAAAGGGAATCGGTTGTTGGTGATATCCTTGTGTGATTCTTGTCACGAAAGAGCATCTTCTATTTGTCGACGCCGACGAATATCGACACTCAGTGACCTTGGTTCTCGAGTTATTTCTTTCACACCCAATCCTTCCTTATGTCGAATTCCTTAAGCACGTCAGGGAAAGTTTTCAATGCCAATTCTCTAATTTAGATGTTAGTCTTTTAAGTTATTGGTTTTTGCATGCTCGAGAAAACTTTGAAAGACTTAAAAGGAAAAACAAATGATAAGCAGAGGCAACATTTTTTAATACTGAGGTCAAATTAGACAGTGCAACAGATCAAGTGGTACCCAAAAAGTAAAATTTGACATGGGCTTTTTAGGGTGTGTTGAGTGCTCAACACATAGCACATACAATGATTCCTACTTCATACATGAAAATATCTATGAAAAGTAAAGCAACCAGGTAGATCAACAATGGCATGTACGTAGTGAAGAGATCCAAGATGCATAACAGAGACTTACACAAAATAAGCATACATAATTCATCAAGATACATACACCATTTATCAAAATTTTAGGGGTCCAATCATCTCTTATATTAATATCATTTCATAACAACTTTCCATTACGTAGTTCCTAGATATAAAGGTGAGTATACAATAGTCATATATTATATGAGCGAAAGCTCTGTAATTACATTTTGCGACTGGTTTTATCACATCCTTGGAAACAGTGCTAATACTAGATACACTATGGATACATCTTTTAGTACATAAAACCAAGGTCAAGATAGCTCAAGGTTCTACAATTGAACATCAACCACATCAATAACTAGAAACTATATGAGAAATAACAATTTTCACATCAATATTAGTAAGCATAGTATCAATAGCACTATCAGTTTCAATATTTGTAGCAGCCTTGTCATGTTTCATATGTCCTTGTCTTATAGCTTTCCATGGGACTTCTTGATTCGTTCGTTATAGCTTCTTGATTTTGTATCTTCTTGGTTTCCACTAGAAGGTTCTGGTGCTTTTTGTTGTTCCTTCTAGTTGGTGGACAACTACATTATTCATTGATGCTCTGATCTATCACTTTCCACCACTCAAATCCTCTACTAGTGTGTTGTTATATTCCGCAACATGCTCTAACTTCCACAAAACTAGAACTTTCAAAACTGAGGGTCCAAAAAGGCCCCGACCACAACCATTGACTCGCCCTAAGTCAAGTCTCTACTTCCTTATTTTGTTCCTCCTAAAACTGAGGGTCCAACTCAGGGATGATTTGAACCACCTTCTATCTAAAAATGTCACACTGGTCATCATGGTCCTATTACTTCTACAACAGAATCTAGATATTGGTCATAAAGATAAATCTTCGAGACTATGGTTGTACCTGGTCAACATTGGGGGCGATCAGCCTCCTGCTCAGTAACATAATATAATTGGCTTCTCCTGATAAAATTTCCTAATATGTGAACTACTATTATTCCTTGTTAGTTGGATTCATTCGCAGTCATCTTTTCTTCCCACATAAATCAATCCGGTGGAATTTTTATTCAGCATCCAACAATTAAAAAAATCTTATGGAGTAGCGGAGAGAAAGGAACCATGAATTGGATTGTGACTTCCATAACCTACCACAAACTAAGAATCTTCCATGCGTTTCTTCAGGGCAGGCTAACTAGAAGGATTTACAACATATGTTTCCTCTTCATCACCTCACTAGTGCAGTGAGTCGGTGCTAAGTGGCTTTCATATTTTATCTGCTTGAAACTATCATACAGATCAACATGATCTTACCACCTATGCAACTGGATCGAAGCTCCAAAAACAAATTCTTGTGTTGCATTGACATATGGGACTGAGGGATTTGTGTCCATTAATGTTTTCCAATTAGATTCTTCCATGGAATTAAGTTGTTGGATATTTATGTAGGAGTCCTTAACAGTTGGCTTGAACTCCCATAGTTCCTTCTTGGTAGCCTAATTGGTTTCATACAAAGTGTCCACGTGTTCATCAGCCTATTGGATTTCTGAAAATTTAGCACTATGCTCAAAGGGATTGGTGATAAACTTCATCTCTTGGTTCATCTATCAGATTTGGGCTCGAAGGTCCTACAGTGGTTTAGTGCAATGATCCAGCAGGCCAACCTAGTCATTAACTAGCTTGAAGAGGTGACTACACTCTGCAGCTCACTAATGTAAATAATTGTGCATAGCATTGCCCTCTACAATAACCTTGGATATTTTCTCCAACATATCCTTGGGTTTCTCTCATTTATTTAGTTGTATAGCCTCCAGTTGTTGCGAGAGGTATTGAGTGATATCCACTACATGGTTCCATGCTTCAGCGCCAATCTCAATTATGTCTACTGGCACAACCTGGTCAGGGTCTTCTGGGAGTTTAGGTGCCAGCTTGTGAAAGGTAGGCCAAAAAGAATTAATACTACTAGATGTTACTTCGACAATGGAGTTGGTGGTTTCTAGAAATCCTCGTTAGTAAGTTGTTACTAGGTTAGCTGAAGTAATTATCTCTTTCAATTGATCAACATGTTGTACTAATTCTTTGTTGGACTATGTTACAACATCAATTCTTTGTTCTGGCTGATCTACAGAAGTCCTTACAAGATGAAAAATTTGAGGTGTATCCCAAGAAAACAGATCAATACTCATAGTATTTGGGTCCAATGGGAGCCGCGTCGCAAGTGGTTGGCCACTAGCAATGAATTGTTCAGAAAAACTAGGAGTACATGCACCTTCCGAGGTAGGAGACTGAGCTTTAAGTCTTCTCGCAATCCTAGAATTTACTTCTGGTGGTAGTGTGGATATAACCCCTTGTTTCTCCAGAAAGAGATCTAGTAGAGAAATACATTGTTACGGGTTTTGAAAAAATGGAGCAACTTGTTCCTTTAAAGAAGTCATGCTTTATGTTAAATGGGTGTTTTCTTGGTCATTGAGTGGGTCATTGAAGTTTTCCACTTCCATATGGTCTTGTGTGTCTGGATCTACATCTAGTTGATGATTGGAGATAGTCTTTGTGCCTTTGTCCTAAGGAACTGGGGCTTGCGATACTTGGGGTGAAATAGACATGAGCAAAGTAGTGGTAACGCTAGCAAATATACTAAGAGGATCAACATGCTCAAGATTCTTTGCTTGTGTGTGGCCTGGGGATTGTGGGTGTGAGGTGGAGTCATGAATAGTTCTGTTATTTTTCTTACCGAAGACTTCCTCATTAATGGTAGTATATTGGACTTTCTCATGTTGGTTTTCTATAATGTGGATGATAGGATGCGTAGAGACAATTGATGCTACTGAAGGGTTCTTGGTGCGAACTCGAGTTAGGGTAGTGAATAGAGAAGGGGGTGGAATCGAAGGAGACATGGGTGGAAGTGAAGAAAGAGGGGTAGCCTCAGTAATAATTGTAGCCTCAATAATAATTGGTTGACCTGCATGTTTCGCATGAAAACTTGTTATCGGTTTCTTGAAAGGAAAATCATAGGAAAGGACTTCCCGAAACTGCTTACCAGATATTTTTTCATCATCCAGAATTGCTAACAAGGGGATCGGTAGTGGTCCTTGCGTTAATGTTTCTTCATCAACCTCCTCACGATCCTCATTTGAGATGGGTGGGGTTCTATCCCTTTTTCCCAAACTGGCGGTAGCAGCTGATGTTTGCGCAGGAGCGGCTCAAAACACAATTGTCAGAATAGTTCATTTGGCCCCTTCTAGAGTCTCTTCTCTTATGACCCCTGCCCAAAGCTTGACTTCCTTATTGAATGTGGCATCATCCAAGTAGAAAGGAAGTGGATTCATGTGAAATAGTGCAGGATGCACTCCCAATGGGTGGATGAAAGTATGGTCCTAGCCCATCCTGAACCAAATGTGGTGCATGTGGTTGTTGAGGATCAATTGTGGAATCCTCAACTGTTGGGTAGCATTAACCATGTCTTCATTTCATTGTGAAAAAGTGGCATTGTGCACATCAGGATTGGAAATATGTGACTTGGAATTCCAGGAATCGAACATCTTGTAAATCTGAGTATCAGTCATGTGAGTAAGATCCCTCCCATGCACTGGTTTCCATTTCCACATTGAAAATGAAACAAGTAAGTAGCCATATATAAAATATGTCATGAACATTCACACAAGCCTAGAATATCTTTGTCAACAAATATTGGCACCAATTCATCCTGGCACCATTCTTAAGGAATTTTTCTATTGCTATGGCGTCCAATGTGCATTCCCCCTTTGTGTAATTATTTGTCATTTTTTCTACAATAATGTAGCAGGCACACCTGATCTTCTCATCTTTTATGAGCTCAATGAGATCACCTCGGACTCCCTGTCGAGTGTGGTATTTTTCATAGAGGCTTAAAGTAACTTTATTTCGTCCATGCTTTCCTGACCCTTGGAACCCATGTGCAACATCTTAGCCTTCCATGGATAATCCCATCAACTCATGTATGTCCACGAAATGGATATGGTATCCTTTGTCGAGCCACAATGTGTTATTGTACACTCAACTGATAAAAAAATTAGTGCACTTGGAAACCTCTCCATTGGTGTCAAACACTGGTAGGTCACTCAAACTCATTAAGGTACTTTCTTGTAGAGGTAGGAATCTTGGCTTCCACTCCCAATTCATAGTTCCATAATGTAAAACAATGCAATCCATAAAGGCATGGATGGCCATTAGTGGGAATTGGATGATATCTATGAATTCTACATCCATTAGATGAGTGAGCTCCACCTTCTCATGGAGATCATCAATGCCTTGGAAATGAGGGTCAATGAATTCCTCAAGGACAGTGGTTATAACAGATGCGATGGCTTGGGTAGAATCTTTTGGGATCAACCATTTATCGTCAGTGCGAACCATCCTGGCGTGGTCTCATTGATAAACGAAATGGATAGGGGGACAAGGTCATGGGGATGAGTTCACAAGTTGCAAAAGGGTCTCCAAGGCTGAGTATGAAATTTTTGCAAAGAAAATAGAATAACCTTACCTGGTTGGTGAACAGAATGTTTATAGACTCTAAGCAAAAGATGATGCAATAGCATGCATTGAATTTCACAAGTTGACAAGAAACGACATTAAAGTCGGTAATATTTGTTACCCCAGTGAAATATGTGACGGGGTTTGTGAAATTAAATACATCAGTGGAAAGTGGATGACGAGATGTTAGGAAAATCCTGAAAAGTAATGACTTCGTCGGTATTGAATCGAAAAAGGGAGAATAGTTGGTAAAATTAAACTCGATTGCAATCGATAGCACTGAACAAGTCAAAAATAGTACTAACATATTTTAACGAACCATGTGATAGCACATGGGAATGGACTTTGAGCTTCGAGTGATGGTAATGACAAGTAGACATGAATGAGACCTCCCAAACCACAAAGGCGTTATATGGGAGAGACTATTTGGACTTCACAAATATACTCGAGAACACGTAATCGAATTGACGTGTCATCATACTATTGATAGAAAATAAAATTACAATATAAAGGAAAATCCTACCTAGGAAAGCCACTCCTGACACCTAGGACAGCTACAAAACCTGACTTATTGAGAAATTGTATAGGGATTCAGGCATGCACCATTCACCCAACCAAAATAAAGGATACCATTGCACTGCACAAGTCTGACTACTCCATATTTGTGTACCTTCACAACAATAAATGGCCCAAGACAATGCATTTATAATTTACCAGGATGCTTTTGGTATTTATTGTCGTATAGTAGAACCTCACCTCCTTACACAAACAATTTTATTTTGATATGTCGATCATGCCAAGCCTTCTTGCAATCCTTTTCCTCTATCTGATGAAAATATGCTAAAAATATGGCTCATCCAACTGCATCAGTTCCGTAACTTTGGTTGTGATGGATTCATCATCAATCATGTTGGTAGCTTCTGCAACAAATAGACTTGGTGGTATAAATTCAGCGGGTACCATGGCTCTCGTCCATAAACTCACTGGAAAGGGGCATACTTGTGTAATTTCTCTATGGTGATCTGATAATCCCATAGTATCGTTGGAACTCTTTCATCCTAGTCTTTATAGTTTGCGCAACATACCTTGGTCAATCCTTGTTCTAGAATTTTGTTGAATGCTTCCATTGTCCCGTTAGCTTGCGAATGGTAAGGGTTTCTCTTGTGGTGCTGAATTAGAAATTCATGGGTGAGGGTAGAAATAGTTTTATTTATGAAATTTGCACCCTAATCACTATTTATACTCTGAGGGAAACCAAATTGAGTAATGATATTTTCAAAAATAAATCTAGTTGCAGTATCGGTCGAACAGTCCCACACAGTTCCAGATTCATCCCATCGTGTAAGATAATTTGTTGTGGTAATGATGTACTGTAACATACCCACTACCTAGATCAAACATTTTCGTTTAGTTCTCAACAATGAGAACCCCCGAAGCTTGCATCAGGGACATGCCAACCCTGGGCAATGGGTCTTTCTTTCGCCTATACGGCTCTCTACACCTAACCGTGGTCTTTTCCTGATGACAACTTCAGGTTTTCGGGGTTTTGTTCTTTCCAATGTCGAGGGTCCCTATGCCCTCGATTCTTCGATCTTCAATGAGCTCTCTTTTTGGCCTTAGCCCCTCCTGGCTATGCCCTGGTCCACACGACTGTGCTCACGAGACCGCAGCCTTATATTGTTTCTTTTCGTCGGGGTTTCGGGCTTTCTAATGCCAAAAGGTATATGTCCTTTGGATCCGCGATCCTCCAATTACCGACGCACTCTAACTTCCACTAGTTCCCTTGGTCTAGTCCTTTGAGTCCATATGACCTCTATCTCACAAGACCGCAGCCTTGTCCCCCATCAGGGTTTCGGACTTTCCACCGTTGAATTGCAAACGTCCCCAGGACTCGCGATTCCTTGAATCCCGACGCATCCTTTACGTGTTAGATCTCCTGGCTAGGCTCCTAGCTCACATGACCACGATCCCCTTGACCACAGTCTTAACCCTCGTCGAGGATACGGGGTTTTCAATGCCAAAATGCATGGGCTCATAGGATTCCCGATCCTTCGAATCCCATCTTCCCGCTATGCTGACAGTTGGCCCCCACAATGGCACTTCCCACTTCTTAGAGATGCTGACAGCTGGCCCCCACTCATCGGGGTTTCGATCTTCGCGATTCCAAAATTCATAAACAAATTGTCACCAGGATTCCCGATATCTCAATGACCCAAACCCCGTTCAGCAATTTCCTGTCGGGTCTTTCCCCGACGGCGCCGATTGCTGCCACGCGTCCTCCTCTGATGGACGGTCTCGATTTCTCCAGGATTTTGTGACTGGTGATGTCCCAATTCTCACGACCTCAGGAACTCCGATTTCTCGATGCCGAATATCCCGACTCTCTACATATTTCTGACACCTGTCTCCCCAAACGGACGGCTCAGATTTTACCGGGGTTTTTCACTTCGGACTTCCCTGATCTCCTGTCCATGGGAAGGTCGATATCCTGACTCCCGATAGTAAACCTCGATCTCCGCCACGTGTATCCTCAAATGGACGGTCCAGATCCTCCCGGCGTTTCGAGACTTGAAGTGTCTTGATTTTCTTGTCCTCGAGAATCCTGATATGTCGATGGTTGGATTCCTGATGGTAACCCTCATGCAGCTCTTATCCAATCTGATGGCTGACAGGTATCTGTTCAAGATCCGTCGGTTCAGATTTCTTTCTTCTTCTGCGCTTACTCCAGAGGCTAAACTCTGTGCGCCTTCTCCCACTCCAATGGATGATGGGTATCTATGGGAACATCGATGGCTGCTACACTCTCATGGGATTTTACACCCGAATCCTCAAAGGATTCCTTGACTTCTACATTCCTTGTAGAGCCCTCGCACGCAAAGTGATATCTGTCCTGAGCTTCTGCAAGTTCTCAGACTTCTACTCATCTACACTACTCTCTGGACGTGGAAAAACCAATGGTCCAGATACTTCCACAGACCTTGGGGATCTACGGTCCCGATTTCCTCGTTGTTCATGAAGGTAGAGAAGAAAGGGGCAAGGTATATAACACCCTTGTTAATTTTGTCAATCTGACGATCGTGCATGACCATGGGTCTTCTGATAGGATCTCATCCGTCGATTCATTCACTTATCCCTACGCTACTACTTCGGAATTTTAAGAAGGTCGTTCCTCCTCATACAAGGTTATTAAGACTTGCGCGTTCAAGTTCTTTTTCTCGGTTCTTGGTGAACCTTTCTAAGAAGGGAGAGTCTCTGCGACGAGATCTATTCCGGGGCATCCCTGGAGATGGGTAAGGGAAAACAACCTCCTGAGAACGGGCTGGAAGCCTAACTTAGTTCAACCAAGGCATAATTAGATTCCTTTATCAACGTACGTCATGCATGGTTTCCTCGATTATGAGCATATATCTATTCATTTTTATCAAACACTGCACAAACATTCTTACACAGAAATCATTCACAATTTCACAGTTCTATGAGCATACACATATATATATCATTCTATGAATTTCAAGATGCAATATGTAAAACACTTATCAGAAATAATACCAGAAATGGGTGCGACTACTGAGAGGGGTGCTCGTTTCCACCCAACCATAGGTGTAGCGACTCCCAGTGGATTTACCACTAGCCACCCCCGAGCTGAGACCACGACGCCGTGAGACTGCGTCTCTCTGTCTACCAGTGACCAGGAGCGAAGGTTGCAATCCTTCCTCTCTCCTATCACTCACTCTGCGTAATGCCAAAGTTCCCCTCGCGTCTGCCCCCCTTCAATCGCTTCTACCATATGCCTTATCCTCTCGCGAGGTTGCGTGTGGCACGATTACCCTCGCGTCGATCATGCCTGATGGATCTACAGATGGGCAGTTCACCATCCCATCCCTCATCAAGCTGCCCGCCTACCAACCTGCAAGACATTAAATTTTGGGGGCCAGCGAGCCGCTTTTGGTTCTCCGGGCCAGTGGAGTCCAAATACGGTATTAATTCTTGGTGGAAATTAATGCCACCTTTTCAGGTGCCTTCCACTGCCATCATGGTCTCTTTTCTCCACATCCCCTCTCAGCAGTCCTGCAATAAATTCAGAATGTTATTCACATTCATTGACCTGTTCCTCAAGGTCCATTTACATCACATATTCTCATTTATGAGTTTGCCATAGTTCTTGGCCAATCCAGTTATATTTACAAGATGGGGGAAACAGGGTGTTACATGTACCTTTCCTTGGAATGTTGCGTCAGTGAGTTGATAGGACCAATAAAATCAACATCCCATTTTTCGAATTCATGTAGAGCCCAAATAAGGTGTAAGGGTAGTTCATCCCTCTGTGATGGCTTACCTACCCTTTGACAAACATTGCATGCTCTTGCATATGCTTTGTAATCCTTAAACATTGTAGGCCACCATAGCCCAGCCTATAATATATTTAAAGTTGTATCCCTACCTCCAACATGTCCTCCTGCAACTTCGTTGTGACATTCCCAAAGAATATCATATCTCTCATTATCCAAGACATGTCTTCACAAGATATTTCCCAACCCAAATTGTACAACTGTCATGTGATAAGTTGATAATCGGATGCCCGAACAACAAGATGGCACTTATGAGTTGTTAAATAGTCCATCGGGATTGTTCCAGTTGTGAGGAATAATGAAATTTCTGATAAGTATCATGGGATAGCTTCTATGCGAAACAAATATACATCTGGTAGTTGGTTATCAATAGGTCCACCACTTTCGCTAGTTTACAGTCTTGATAGGTGATCGAGTCCCACATTTAACTTCCCAGGTTTGACAATAACTTCAAAGGAAAACTCTCGAAAAAACAACAACCATATACATATTATTCCCTCTAAGACAAGTTTGTTAACAAGATATTAAAGTAGAATGATCATTGAAACACTTAAAATGACCCCCTCATAGATAGTGCTTAAAATTTTGTAAAGCATATACCATGGCCAAACCTTCCCTTTCTGTTGTGGTGTAGTTGTGTTCGGCCTGAGATAGTTTTCGACTAGAAACATATATGGGATGGTCGATATTAACTTCTCCTGGTTGTGCAAGGATAACACCTATTGCAATGTTGGAGGAATAAATATGCACATGGAACTCCATGCCCCAATTGGGGAAAGTAAGAATGAGGGTTGTACTCAACTTTTCCTTCAAAGTGTCAAATGATTTATTACAAATTGAATTCCAATAAAATCCTTCATATTTCTTAAGTAATTGTTCCAATGGTGTTGTGAGACTCGTGTAGCCCTTGATAAACCGACGGTAATATATAGTATGTCCCAGGGTAGTTTGCAACTACTTGAAAGAGGTAGCAGGAGGCATATTGAGGATGACTACATCTTTTGTGGGATCAACAAGTACCCCTTCTCTACACACGATATGCCCAAGCAGATTCTTGAAGAGTACACAGAATATACACTTTTTCAAGTTCAAGGAAATATGAAATTGGCAACATCGATCCAACATTCGTCGCAAGAGACCAATATTCTCTTTGAGTAAATTGTATATTGTCCAATCATCCAAATAGACTTGAAGAAATTTATAGATGAAATCGTATATTGGGGAAATCACAATCCGAGAAAACACTGTTGGGGCATTCTTTAGCCCAAAGGGCATGGATTTGTAAGAAAATGACCCCCACTATGTCATCAAGGTAGGTTTCTTCATATTCTCTTATGCAATCCTTACCTGGTGTTATCTGGAAAATCCATTGGTAAATGAATATGTTTCCCTACCCATGACCTGATCTGAAACTTTGACACTAAAAGGAGTTAGAAATGGGTCTTGAACACAAGCAGAGTTCAAGCTCCGATAATCAACACAAACCCTAATATCCTTTGTAACCTTTTTACTCTAAATGAAAATATGGATGATCCACTTAGCCTCATCCACTGGGAATATCAACCCAGTTGCAAGCATGCGATCAATCTCCTTCTTGACATTTTCTTTGACTTCAAGGTTTAGACTGTATGATCAATTCTTAACAGGTTTCACGTCAGGCTTCAATTCAATTCTCATTTCTCCTAGATCTCCCTTAATCCCCTTCATCTCCGAGAAGTTGGTGGGGAATATATCCTCATATTCCCTCAACATGGCCTGAGTTTCAGTGATGATTTGTTCATCTCAATAATCCCCTATAGAGGCTATCTTGGGATGCTCCATATTGCCTATATTAACCTTGCACAACTTCAGAGGGTTAGTGTAGGATCTATTAGAAACATGTGAAATGGTATCATGAACAGTTCTAGTGCCTTCGGATTCTTTAAAGGAAAAATTCCTAAGGTCTTGTAAATGTTCAGGATCATCTAGAGCGGTATCAACCTTACTACAGTAAATAGGTAGTGGTGCAATGGAACGATTTGTTGGCTCAAGAGATGGGTGAAATATAGAAAATAGCAAGTGTTTATGTGCAGAGAAGACTACAGGGGGATAGGAAGGTTTGAAATTATCTGTGAATAAAAATCTTTTAATTTGTTGCAATGTTAAAGTGAGTTCGGGGGACTTACCTGTAAAAGAGAAATCCTTGCAAAATTGGCATTGGAGGACATCCTAGCAGTGGGTTTGCCTTCAGGTTTCTTCATGTTTATACCAGGATGTGGGGATTGTTCCAAGTGAATGAACAAACTAGTGTACCCAAGAACCTCGAGGTAGTTGCACAGTTGTCCATACTCTAACATAGTGCACAACATGTTCCTATGGATCTGAAGATCCATCATATGTGTCGAGGGTAGGAATGGGAGTCTTTAGTTTTTGGTCTCGATTGTCTTGACTAACTTGGAAAGGAGGGATAAATCGGTGTTGCAGGGAAAGATTGATATCCTCTCACGAAGGAAGGTTTCTTATATGGGTGGCCCACCAAGGAGATGGGGAGGACCACAAAGTGATATCAAGTGTCGACATCCTCTATTCCACCCCACCTTTTTCTTCCATTTTGACCAGAAAAGTGCAAATAATTAGAGAGACAAGCATATACTGGATGCTCGAGGATTTCAGTTCTAATCCACCTAGTTGCTCGAATAGTGGTGTGTTGTATTGAGAAATGTTTGTATCGTCTCCACTGCCATTTTTTGAAAGTGGCCTCTAATTCTTCCCTGGTAGACTAAATACTTCTCCAACTAATTAAACTATCCGCGATAGGATTAATGTAGTATGTGTAGTTTCCTTTAGTCGCAGTGTACAGATGATCCAATACATCAGGTTCCATGTTGTATTATGAGGGTTTAGTGTATCATGGTCCTAGGTATAGATATAAAGGTTGAACCACTTTCATACCATCCACTTGGAAGCTCATGGATTCCTTCTTCAAGTCGATCTCAACATAATTGTCGTATGCCCGGTCAATTCCAAGAAAGGATAGATATGGATCCTTCTTCCCCATGATATCAATGACCTTGAAGTTAGAAATAGCATTGACTTCGGCTAGATCTACTTCCACAGTTTCCAACATCTCTATTGGGTAAATACAATATCGGTTCTCCATGCGCAATTGAATTGGGAATTAGACCAACATGGGTTTTCCCATAGTTTCCCACATTTTATTTGGTAGGATATTAACATCTAAGCCCAAGTCCAGCATGGAATCGTTAATTTCATAACCATAAATATGGGCATTTAGTATGAACTCATGTCCTTACCTCTTCTTTCATCTCTATATACGGCCTTCATTCCTCTCAGGAAGATTAATTTCTATATATCTCTCTACATTTCCCTCAACTCCTAGATATATGCTAATGGTGTTCCGCAACTTCTGGGTAAGGTGTCCATCGTTCAATATATCATAAAAGAGTTGCAACCATAATTCAATAGTGTTGTTTCACTCATATGATGTTCTCTTGGATGGTACCAAATTTTCCACAACTTGACAGTGAGGGCTATAGCTTGAATTCACACCTTCTAGTATTGCAGAGTTAGACATCTAGTGAAACAATTATACTGCATTCTGAAAAAATTCCTTTTGTTGTACAGGATCATATGGGGGTTTAGGAACTACCTTTTGAATCTGAGATCAATTAATATGTTTAGCATTGGCACCATGATTTTAACCTCCCCTTGTTATAACATGAATGTTGGACTTTCTCTCTTTCGCAATTGACCTAGGTTCTGATTTTATCAAATTGGCTCCCCTTTTTCATGTGTGATCTTCCCATCATGCGATCAGGTCAGGAAATTCCTCAGTAGCATGGGTATTGTTTCAATAGTGTGCACACCATGGTCTCCTTGGATGTAGGAAGTCCCTTGCAAGGTGGCCTTGTTCGTCACAGTTGTAGCAGCGAGTGGGTCCTCTGCCACCAACTCGGTCTACTATGAAAGCTCCTCCGCCTTTGTGACCTCCTCCAAACCCTTGAGGAGATTCATCAATCCTAAAGGAAGAGCAGTCTAGTCTATTCACAAGAGCTCCTCCGCCTTTGTGACCTCCTCCAAACCCTTGAGGAGATTCGTCAATCCTAAAGGAAGAGCGGTCTAGTCTATTCGCAAGAGCATCTAAAGCACAAAATTTCTTGGCAGTATGGGTAGTCGACCCACAGAATTCAATGTACACCATATTTGGGACAGATGTATATTTCTGTAAAATGGGGAAGTGTCTTGGAGAATGTCCATGATGTCTAAAAATCTCACAATACATGTTGGGTTGACACCCTTGTTGATTCGGTAAGGCATGGAATTTCATAGGTGCATGGAATGGCACTGGAGTCACAACTTGCACAACACTGCTTTATGGTTCGACTGGTGTTGGAGGCATAGGGTGGCTCACAGCTCCTCCACCCCATGATCTTGGAAAATCTATCACTATATGACCTTCGGTGTAGCAACCAGTGCACCAAACCTATGGTCGAACTCCTCTCGGTAGGGATAACTACTGAGTTTTCTCATTCGATGCAGAAATTTGGCCCTGGAGTTGCAGAATGTTATTATCTACTGGGTATATCATCATGCGCAAATTCCCAGGATATATGGCCATTGCTTAAATTCTCATGGCTTGTTCTAATGTTTTTCCTGAAGTGGCTAGCCTTTGTTGAGTTAATGGAATCTGAGTCAAAGGAAAAAGGCCCTGAATGAACCATTCACATTGGTGATTCTCATGAATAGGGTTTGATA
>ML792537.1:200603-212057 GCA_009831015.1 Picea engelmannii
TGTAGATGGTGTACCAGTAGGCTGTGTACCAGGATCCACAGTGATCCATTATTCTTTGTCTACAAGAAGGTCCTCCATCTTGAGCTTCCATAGCTCAAAGTTTTTACCATTGAACTTCTCTATCTCGATTCTAGATGAGCTCGAAATTCCTCTTACTTTACTCGAATATCCTCTGCAAAAGCTCCCACTGAACCCAGGTTTATCACAGACCCAAGATAAACTTGATCTGTCAAGACTGAGCCAAACCCTCAGCAACAAAGGCGTCCCTCTGAAGCCAAAAACGTGCTCTGATACCACATGTAAGTTTTAAACCTGCAAATTAAAGTAATGCATATAGATTCTTAAGCAATACAGAAATTAATCAATGGCTCATACACATAATACACAGAGATTTTTACCGGAAACCCTCAACCGGGAAAACCTTTCTTATTTTCATTATATAGAATTTCACCATTCGCCATACAATATATACAATGTTTTTAGGTATTCCGTAGATACCAAAACCCTAATCCCTTAATCCGGGATTAATTTACAAATCAGCTAAAAATAGCAAAAACCGCCCAAAAAAAAAATTTCAGGGAGCTGCCCCGAACGCTGCGCGTAACCTCAGGGCACTACCCCAAATCCCGTCGGCCCCGGGCTACCACCCGGTGCCGAACGCTGCGCGTAACTAGGGGGGGGCATACCTGCCCCCCCCTGGGACCCCCCTAGGATCGTCAGACACAGTTGTCGTATCTGACGCACCCACACACACACACATGCAAAGAATATAACACATACCCAACAACAAATGAATGTCATTTTGTGTTGGTCTTCGGGTTTGATTTGGATTTGATTATATCCCGAAAATCGTCCATGAAATAAAAGGCTTCGCAACTAGAACATTCATCAATGATCTGGTCGATGAACGATGTTGGAAAATTATCTTTGGGACATGCCTTGTTCAAATCATGGAAATCGGTACATACATGAATCGTGCCTTGTTTTTTATTGACCCACACAGGATTTGACACCCATTGAGTCAAATGGATAGGATTGATAAAACCTGCCTTTAGCAATTTCTCAACCTCAACTTGATGGTTGTTTCTTTCTTAGCATTAACTGGATGAAGTTTCTGTCGAATAGGCTTGGCATCAGGATACGTTGTGATTTCATGTTCAACTATTTTTGGATCAATACCTAGCATTTCCTCATAAGACCAGGAAAAAACGTCGCGAAATTCCTTGAAAAGATCCGTGTAGATTTGAATCTCTTCAGGGGAGCAATCCGCTCCGACGAAGACGTTCTCCATGACGCCAGGGTTTCAGGAGATGTTGATTGGTATAGTTTCAGCGATAGTTTCCATATTGCCCTCAGCATAAATTTCATGTGTAGCTAAGAGATTAATAGGACACGGTTGATCTCCCGTCATGGTCACGGTGAATTCTCCTGCTTCGATTCAGCTTAACTCTGGGAGAAAATATGATCTATGATGAAGATCTTCCCAAGGTTTGTCCGGACTAGTCATTGCTTCGATTACTACTTCATCAGAAGGCAAGACTAAGTCTAACGAATCGACGTTAGCGAGAGAACCCTGAGCCCAAATAGGCTCTAGAAGTGGATCTAACTCTTGTACAGGAGTCGGATCAGTGTTAGTTGAAGCTTGTTGAACTAAAGAGTACGCTACTTCAGTGGGAGACAAGGGCATGGACATGCCTGGGTGCCCTGTCTCATCCATCGTGGTTGATGGGGAAGAAAGAATCCATGGATCCTCGAAGTAAGTCATGCGGAACGACGAAACTTGAAAAATATCAACCTTATGGTGATTAGATATAAATTTGATATCACCGTGAGGAGGTGGGTAATCAAAAGTAGCCATCAAATATGGGCACAAACCAACTCCTATGTTGACGACACCTGGTTGAGGATTATCGATCAGCGGGACCGTCGATGGCCCCAAAGCTGGGTCAAGTCTGGAGAAAGACAAATGACCGATGGTCACTATCTGGCCCTCATGTGGAAACAACAAGACCTGGAAAATTGTAGCAACCATAGATTTCATAGCATAAGTCCAACTCCGTCCTAACAAGAGATTATAGTCGAGGGGAGCATTGACTACCTCTGCCTCGACACAAACGGTCTTCCCTCCTAACTACACGGGGAAAGAAGGAACGATGCCATGTGGTTGGAATGAATGACCATCAAAAGCAATGAGGAGAGTAGGTGATGGAGACAAAACGGCATGGCCAATGGCCTTCCAACATGCCAACAATGTAACACATCTCGAAGCGCCCTCGTCGACCACCGTGCGGAAGGTATTCTATGTAAAAGTTTTCGTGGGGTAAGCCACTACTATCTGAAACACTACGTGGTAAGGCAGACGAGGTTTTAAGTTGGTTTTATCTAACATGATGGTACCCAGATTACAAGTCTCAGTAGAGCCCAAAGCGGTTAACAAGGCTTTCCTCTGAGCAGGGCAGCTTTGGAGGACCTCCAAAGCAGACATTGCATAAGGGGTTTGTGATAAATCTTCCACCATAGAGTAGTTCTGGGCGGCCCTTGCGTTTCGTTTATGAGAAGCTTTTTTAAATGCACCTTTTGGAATGCGTGTCATTGTTTCTCCCAGCGTCTTCTCAATCTGTAGAGGAAGAGATGGGAGGTCATCTTCTTTACCCTTCTCAGAAGTGCTTGGTTTACTATAATCGTGTGCTCTAGTTGATATGAAAGCATCACCCCTAACCATATATATGTTCATGGATGAGGGATTGTTCGGAGGCGGGTAGGTTTCTTGGTTGCCCCCTTCCGTGCTTGCAGAGGCTTGAGTTAGATTTTGCCCATGTTGAAAGGGATTAGTCAACACTGCTTGTTGTTGTTGTGTGACAAACTTTTGGGCCTCTGCAAGTCGAGGACATAGATGGGTCGGGTGGTCTTCCGCCTACAAGTTGCAAGGATACCTCGCCTTTCATTTTTCAGTGTTGTCCCTGTCAGCATTATCGTTGGGTTTTTTATCCCCCTTACCCTTCTTTCGTTGTTTTTTCTTCCCTTCAGGCTGCTAGGTGGCCTTTGGGTTAGTCGACTGCACTGTGTGTACTTCTGACGTTTGGGTAGGGGGAGCAGCCAAAGTAGTAGTTTGGTTGGTCATTGTGTGTTGTATGGATAACTGCTACAATTGCTTTGTCAATTGCTCAGTGGGATTAGTTTGTGCTGAACCGATGATACCATCGGCATGCAATCCAGCTCTCTGTCTAGTTTTATCCAGTATTGAACGTGGCGCATCTGGCAAGATGTTGTATAATAAACCGAACTGAGAATAGATGAGCTCAAACTGTTGAGCCCTCATGATGGTGTCTTCTTTAGAGAAAACTCTGGATGTCATGACGTCTTTGGATAACTGCGTGACCAAAGACTTAAGGAACCACTCAAGCAGGAATGATGGTGGGACTGGTACTTTGATTAAACTCTTCCGGCGTCTCCATTCTTGGATGTGATCAGAGATATGGTCCATTGTTATCTATTTGAAATCAGCGAGCAGCTCTGTGCCAGCGTCGTATCTCACAGGTAACTGGAAATGGTTAAGGAAATCCATCGCCAATTCGCCAAAAGAAGAGTATCTTGAGCAATCAAGCTCAATGTACCATTTCACGGCACTCCCAATGAGAGTACGTTGAAACAATCGCAACTGTACGGAGTCATATTTCAATGAGTTGGATGAGCACCAAATATGGAAGGTAGTCACATGATCTCCTAGATCTTCATTAGGCTTGGCTTTGAACTTTGGAATGTCCGAAGGAAACTTCGTCGACATAGGAGGCCAACACGGATCGTGACAAATGGGGTCATTCAACAACCTCATCAAATATGGCAAGTGTAAAGTCGCCAGGAAAGGTAGTTTGGGTTGCTGCTGATAACCTGGGAAAAAGGGTCTTGGAGTTTGACTGGCACCAGGTTGCCAGGAAAAGTTTGGCTGCTGGCCCGGATTCTAGTAAAAACCATGGCCCTGGCCAGTGTAAGGATTTTTCATATGTGGAGACATCATCGGCTGATTTCCCAAATAGAACATAGATTGTTGGGCATGCATTGTGTTCGAAGGACTTTGGGAAGGATTAACCCATGCCGGTCCCGTAGGGATAGGCATAGTAGTTTGTCCAGGGTTCCATTGATTCTGGAAATAATTACCCCAGATCGGCATTCCGGAGGAGGGAACGGATCCTTGCCCTGAATTCCAAGGTCCTGCTAAGTTTTCCCCCTGTGCAGGAATAGTACCCTGCCCAGGAGTAGATTGTCCAAAAATGGGGTTGCCCCCAGTCGGGAAAGCGGCTGACGAGAAGGTGTTGTTACCAAACGTTCTATTCCAAGAAAATGGTGTCAAACCTACCGGCATACTATGCGAAGGTGGTCCTTGACTCCCCGCTCCAAATAAACTATTGTGTGTAGGTTTCCCGACGGATTGCTTATGCGAACCACCGAGTGAAGGGGAGGAAGGAGGGATATGACCTCCTATGTAAGGAAAATCATTAAAAGGGACAAGAGTTCCCCCCATGTGACCTTGTAGAGGAGCGCTAGAGCTCCCTACCCCCAGACCCAAAGTCTGTAAAGTGGAGTAGGACAGTATAGGACTTGTACCCGAACTAGGCATGCCGTATGAGAATGGAGGGCCTATCGCACTAGGTGTGAAAGGGGTTGTGGCCGCCGCCAAAGACGAGTTCAGACCACTGTGAGAAGTAGTTGTGGTCAAGACCATGGTGGCTCGGACCAATGACGGTAGGTTAGGAGATGACTCTCTTGTGGTGACAACCGTGGTGGGAATTGAAGAATTCCCGGAAGGAGTAACAGCATTTGTTTCCATTGTTGTGTGTGACACTGTCTGGCGCTCGTGAAATTGAATTGGTACAATAAAAGGTGTCAAGAGATCAGTGGTTGGGGTTTAAACCAAGCCAAGAGAGGTTGCTTCAAGTTCCAAAATGGTCGATTCCTCCAGGGGTTGTTCAGGCACAATGGTTTGTAACCCGGTTGCTTCAAAATACCCTTGTTGGTATAGCTTCCACCTTAATGGTGGCAGGGGTGGCTCCAATGTAACCGGTGGCAGGCCAAGAAGCCTTCGTGACTGGCGGAGCTCAGGATCCTCCATTGTGTGAGAAGATCCAAGACACTCTAAGGTAGTCTAAACGCTCAAAAGTAACACACACTAAGAAAAAAGACCCTAGAAGATAAGACACACAAACACTAAATTAATTGGAAGAACAGTTACAACAGCCAACACTAGAGAAACTTACCGGTGCAAGTGCAACTCAAACACGGAAGCACCCTTCGCATATACTCTGCAAAGCATGGCCATCCTAGGTACCGCGGTATACCCCCGCAATCACCTGTGTATGTCCCTAACAAAGATTGGCAACTAGGTTTCCAGCACACGAACAGTCACCAGGCAGGTACAATCGAAAGTCGGGTAGACCACAATGAGCAGGGTATTGAGCCCGAAACCTGTCAAGGGTATCGAGAGAAAATGTTCTGGAAGACAACTAAGGACCTCGAATGGATTTGAGACCCACAAATCCCCATGGTAAATGCAAACAACGGAATCCCAAAACAAGCCCTCTATATGTGTTCTCCACTACGATTGGTCCAGCTTTGGAGGGGCTATCTCCGCTACCTTTCCGCACGTGACCTCATGTTTATCCCCTATGTTAGAGGGGGGTCCCAGATAACTTCCACAAAACTAGACTTAGACACTCCCTATCTTAGACTCCAATGTTTGATTTTAAATGGCCTTGAAGAGTTTCCTCTCCAACCTAATCCAAGGCCCTAGTCCTGAACTAGTTTGTGAACCCTACAAACATAAAAGTCTAGTAGATTTTAAATTTAGCGTTACTTTTATGGATTTGTATTACATCAAGGGGTATGAGGGTGAAACTGATGATGTGTAAAAGATGAAAGCAAAAAATGAATAAAAAAACTGGAAACAAAACTTTTACTGAATGCAAAATTTCAACAACTTTTCAAAAGAAAGATTTTTTAACTTTTCTAATATTTTGCACAGCAAACTCAAAGGAATTTCACTCGACTACGAGCTACTTATGATCTAAGTGAACTGCAAAAAATTATGAAATAAAAGACTTTTCCCTAGCTAATGATGCAGAAACACACTCTTCAACCAAAGAAGAAAATGAAAAGAGATTTTTATTTATTTATTTAAGTGCTAGTAAATCAAGAAAGGGAAAATACCGACAAGCAAAAAACCAAGAAAAACAATTATGGATTAAAGCGTAGATCGCAAAGAATCAGATTAAAAAATCACACAATAGAAATTGTAAAAACAATGACTCTCACACTTGTCTAAAAACCGTAAAAAAAAAATATTTTTCTGACAACGTTTTAAATGAGAAAAAGCAAGTTAAGGGTAAAAATAATCCTAAGCTACTGATTGTTCAAACAGAGATTCAACCACCTGAGAGGAATACTTCTTATCAAATGAGAGGATGATTGCCTCACCCTTAACAAAAAGCAGCCTGTACAAGCACACTATTGTTACTCAAACAGCACGCGTGCGAACGCGCGTTGAACAGAGACAGAGGGCATGTACACACGGGCTGACCTTGTACAGGACGCGTGTATATCTAAACTCTATGAAAAAATGAAAACAGACAGACCAAACCAGGAAGAGACCACTGATATTGATAACCAGGATCCCTTGAAGGCTTGGATACTCTTTCAAAAGAAAAACAAATAATGCAAGGAAAAAATAATAAGGAAAAAACAATCTGAGATAGGACTGTTAGCAAACAAGACTCAGACAGAATTCCAGAAAACCCCCTAAGAATATGTGATTCTGACAGGGAAGAGGAGGACTGCCTCTGAGGTTCTCTGAACTCCTACACGCTACTACTACCTCTACAGCTAGCGTTCACATGCGGGTTGTAAGAGGATAGGGCACGGGTACATGCATGCAGGCCTTGTGCAGGTCGTGTGTACCTCTGTAGGTCCTGAAAAAAAGAGTCAAGCAAAATTCAGGGAAAGCTGGTATGGAAAACCAGACTCCCTGCTAGCTCAGACTTTACAAAAACAAAAAAGAAAAGACAGGTAAGAAAAACTAGTCTTTAAACTACCCAAAAACTAAATAAAATTCTAGGAACCCTAAAGAGTTAATCCCCAATACGGTTGCCAATTCTGTTGTTGGGGAAAAACACCCTACGGACTAGCAAATAGAGTTCAGAATTTTCATGCAGATATGACCAAATAGAAATTACTTTCTACCTTCATCCCTAGATTTAAATCCCCTTTTCTTAGTAAATGCATGGAAAGATAAACCTACCTCGTTATTGGCATTTGATGTCGATCCTCCGTTGTGCTTGATTACTTGTTCGCAATGATCCTTCCAAAGCTGACCTGCATTCAAGACGAGCAACAACTATGCATGCATACTACTTATATACTCACGGGTTAGAAATCAAACCATAAAAATTTCATGAATTGGGACGGGAAAAGCATTCTCTTTATTACTTAAAATGAGTCAACTTTACAAAATCTGAGACCAGCCACCACTCCTTGAACCTGATCCTGGGCTCCTCTTCTTCTATCCTTCAACTACTTTTCTTTAAATCTCCTTTGGCATTAGGAAAGGCTAAAGGGTTGGGACAATGGAATACGTAAATGGGCAGAGTTTCTTTGCTATATTCTTCCTCTTTTCAAATGGTACCCCTACCCCTTCTTTTATAGGCTAGAAGGAGCTACGTATTTGGACGAACCCTCAGCCATGCATGGCTGGGAGTTTCACTTAACTCACCCATATTTATTTATTTTGTCGACAACTTTCCTTTTTTCATGCTTTTGTCGATCCACGCGGGTTGTTTTGGGTCAGCCAGCGTGTACACGCGTGCAGTAATGGGTTAGGGCACATGGGCCTTTACACAAGAGGATTTTCAAAGAGTTGTTCAGCACTGTTTTTGGCAAAGAGAGGATATGAGTTGGCCTGATGCCAGGTAAGCATGTGTGGTACAATTTAGGGTTATAATAATCTCGTGACTCCATTGAAGTGTCATTTTAGACAATGGAATTATGGCATCGTGGGATGAACCCTTTCCTAGAACTTACCATGTCATGAACATCCTTATGCAGATGGAAGTGAAAACAGTTGTTGATGAAGCTGTTGAGAATATGATGAATATTATACGGGAATTGTCCCAAGAATATACTGAAGAAAAAATTGATGAAGAACCTCTTACTGAAGAGAAATCCCCTACAAATGAAGTGATGCTTGAAGAACATATCTGTAAAAAAAATTACCAAGAAGACCCTATGAAGTTTCTCACGCTAAAGACCCAAACAAGACATTGGTCTCTATTGAGGAAGATGAAGTTGTCAAACTTTGTGAAGAAATAATCAATTCCATTGATATACGTAAATCCATGGAGAAACCCTCAAATATAGTTGATCAACACATTGATGATTTCATAATGTTGGAAGGTGTAGATGGGACATGGGTTCTTTCATTTTTTTATGGAGATCCCATTTATGACATCGAGCATAGTTTTCAAATGAAGAGCGTTGAGTTGTCTTCTTCAAAGAATTGGCCTTCATACTTGGATGATTCAGTTATTTGATAGCCTGATGATGATATGAAGGAATATAGGTCTCATCCATCCCAAGATGACTTGTCACAGTATACTCATGGTTTTCAATCATACCTTGGGAGTTGTGATTCATATCCTTTTGAACAATCATATTGGTTATTTGATGAATATATTTCACCATACTTGCATTCAAACTTTGACGAACCTACGACCCTGATCAGCCCAGAAAAATCAGAGACTCACACTACTAAGAAATAGTGTTTTTTCCTAGGGATTTTTGTAGGGATTTGCAGATGAAGAGGAAACAAATTTTAAGTAGCGAGAAGATTTATTTCTCCGGATATGAGGTTTCCCCTTGCCTCTTATTTTATTCTTTGGGAAACCATGCATTTTTCTTCTGAGCTCTCATCTCCTCTCTATTATCACATAAACTTGTCAGAGTCTTGTGAATCTGGGGTTTTTTCCTAAGTTTGTAATTTTGCCTGTCTCTCCTCCTTTTGCAGACCCAATCGTAATGTGTTTTCCTTTCGGCTTATAGTTTTCTTCTTTTGCTTGCCTGAGAGGTGTCAGCCCCAAGCCTTTATGTTTTCTCTGAGGTCGATCACTTCTCTCTCCTTGTCTCTGTCATTGGTCCTTTTTCCTTCCTGATCCCTCAGTTAGTCATCCAAGTATTTGTTTACAGAGGCCGCATCCATAAGCACAAGTGCAATACTTAGAGCGTTCTGATATGGACTTGAATCAAGAGAGAAAGAAAGTTCAGTTTGGCGGAGGAAATTTCATTTCGAAGTTCAGATATCAACAGAAAATTATAAGCATGGGAATCGGGAGTTCGGAACGTTGTTGAAGTTGTTTGTAAAAGATCTGAATCCCTGAAACCCAAAATCAGCAGGAGTCGTCTGATCTAGCAGGACGCGTGGCACCAGATCCGAACCACGGAGAAAGTCTTTTCAGGAAAACCGAAGTAAAGAGTGCACAGATTTCTTGAGTCCTAAAATGTCGAGGTCCAAAAATGTCGATATTCATCCGAGCCATCCAATCCAGCGGGGATGCATGGCACCTGATCCACGAAATCATGATTTCACGACTCGAATGTTTGAGCATGGAGCACAACACGAAGTCGTGAAATCGCGAAGCGCCTGGGAATTGGGCTCGTAGTCACTGCCCACAATCATATGGAAAGTGGGGCTATAAATAAGGGCATGCGCCTATTGGGCGGCTGGCGATTAAGGTTATTTTGGGAGACGATCGTGGTCGTCAAATTCAAAGTAGGTCTGACCATCGATCTGGATGGCCATTTCGCAAGTTCAAATATCGGGATATTTGGAATCGAGTGGAGTGAAGATTCCTGAAATGCGAAGTCCAAAAATTTCACAAAAAAGAAGCCTCGGGTCATGAACCAAGGTCACATGAAGTGATGGAGAGAAGCCAATCTAGAAGTTGAGGGCGCCTGTATTTTTACAGGAGAATATCTATGTGGTCTCAAGGCGTCGGGATTGACTTGAAGGAGTAGTGAATGTCTCCTAGAGCATTCATGGGTGTCAGTCTCCATCTTGATCCCAATGAAAGTAGTTAATGGAAATGGGGGAGGTTGTTGAAACCTCGTCTCACCTCATAAATGGAAAGCATGGAAAGACGACCGTGTAGGCATACTATCATATGAGAGTTCCCCTGTCAACGAATTCTCCTGCAAAGCCCATACTGATCAGAGATCGTGTCTGACAAAAGAATGCAAGTGCAGACTGACAGAAGAATATGTAGACGCAAAGTTTTGAATGTAATAGTCAGGTCACATCTCTCATGGTGGTGAATTGTTCTAAGTATAAATACTCAGTTTTGATATTTTGTTATGGTCGATGGTAGAGAAAATCTATCCTATTGTAAAGTTTTAAATGAAGCTTTTGGTTCTCTAGTTATGCGTTGTAGTCTGAGATTTCTTGTTTAATGACAGTCAACTTCCTTTCCCTCTCTTGTTTCCCTCTAATACTGAAATATTTCATGAGTGATTGATTCACATGAATTATTGTGATTATATTATGATGAATTTTTTATCATAGTGTTGTTATAATTCCTTTCAGTTTCTTTGAGATCTGAATTCAAGAAGATCTTGTGATTAAGTTTTTCCTCCTTAGACTGTTGGAAGGCCAGATTTCCATAGCATACCTCTACACTCTCCTAAAGTATTCCCTCTACTCACCCTTACTCCAACTTACTTACTGAAGTTGATTCCAGACCTCAATTGCTTATGCATTCTAGTCCAATTTTTCTGAGTTAAAACGATATCATCTTGAGTCTACGCCCATTTGACCTCTTCAAAAACCAACCCGTGACATAAAACTCTGATGGGTACTGGGATTACCTTTGACGCAATCCGAAGGCGACTTCTAGTGCTAACACTCTCAATCTTCAAGAAGTAGTGATATTGTGAGTGAGGAATAAGATGATCCATTATCTATATATGGTATCCCTATTCAAAGATGGGTGGATCAATATTATGGCCATTATTTCCAATAGGATTGTCTCCCTCCCACTAGCCTCCATGAGTTGTCCTTAAATTCATGATTATTATGCTTCTTCATATTCATGATTATTGTTTGCACTCTTCTCGTCGCTGTGTGAGCAAAAAGTGAGTGCTTACATGCCTAGTTGGGCTCTGCTAGTCATGACAGCTGTATGGTAAAAGGTTAGAAAGAAAACAACAAAGCTATTAACGAGAATTAAACAAAAACTAAATGAAACTATGAGCATAGGAACAAAAATAAAAACACATGAAAATGAACCAATATCACCAATATATAAGCTGGTCTGATTGATGAAATCCAAAGATACACAATGGAGAAAGAGGACTTGGGTCCCTTCCCTCTCCAATGGAAGGCTCTTGAGGCCCTCAACTGATTGCTCTCCTTACAAT
>ML792537.1:222791-344187 GCA_009831015.1 Picea engelmannii
TTTACCAATGCACAATATTCAATCTCCAATGCAAAAATATTAGTGCCTTATCTATTGGGTAATGGAGTCTCTTGTTTATGAGCTAGGGTTTATTACTTCTCTAGGGGTGTAATCCCTTTTACTCCCTAGTGTAAACATACCTTAGCAAGGAAAATCTATAAGGGTGTAATCCCCTTTACTCCTTGTAGAAACCTTTGTAAATAGCCTTTTCAATGACAACAAAGATATATCTTGATGGAGGTTGTATTCCCTTATCACCTTGAGATCAAGAATAAAAACATATAATTGTAGAAATTCCTTACCTAATCCAAGAGATAGCATGAAAGACCCTTACTTATCAAGATAATTCCACCACAATTTCCAAGAAACAAGCATCAAGAGAAGTCACTATCCTCCTTGAACCAATAGAAAAGTGAAGCATCCAAAAGCACAAGAGACAAGATAGAGAGAATTTCCCAAGTAGGGAGAAAATTTCAGCCAAGAATGTATGTAATTCTCAGGTGAGTTGTATGTAAAATGAAAGTGAGATGAACTATATTTATATGATGTCATCTAAAACCAATTTTTCCACATAGGTTTGTCAATGACAAATTAAAAGGAAGTCGATCCCCTTTATTTTCCTTTACAACTTAAAAATATAAAAATACATAAACTTAATCCCTTAGAAGGGTGATGTAATTCCCTAAAGGGTGATGCTAGGCCTAAAAAATGGGACATTGAGCCTCTAGATGCAAGTCGTTGGGCCTAGAAAGGTCATGCCACGCATCTAACTTATTCAAACCACATCATATATCTTTCAAAACCATGAATCCCATCAAAATCCTAGCCTCCACATGATTTCAAGGATTGGAAGGTGACGTCTTGGGCCTCCAAAGGCCAACGTCCAAGTGCAAGGGGATATTATGTCATCGTCTAGTGCTGTCCAAGTGCCTCCAAAGACAACACCCATCATATCAAGTGTGCAATGGATCCAGGGTCCTCTGCCCATCCTTTGGGGTATGGAATCCATCCTTGGGGTGTTCAACCCCCCATGAAGTTCAAAATGACACAATCCTCCATGGAATAGCTTACACCTGTCAAGGACTTGCATCCTCCTTTGCAATCCTCATTTGCAATGCATCCTTTTTCCAAGCCCTTTTATTTTCCATTAATTTATTATTTTCCAAAACATTGAGTGCTATGTGCAATGGAAAGTAAGGATCATCAAAATGCCACTTGGAGCTAAGAATACATTGAGTTCCATGTGCAAGGAAAGTAAAAGACATGACAAATTCATTCCCTCAATAAGCGAGACATTTATTAATTATGTGTTTTATGGAGAAGCGTTTCATTACTATCAGGACCTTAGGGTGAGCATCTAGAGGATAATTTATGGATTTTATCTTTTTCTAGCTACAAAATCTCTGGGAATTTATCCCCTTCTTCCCATGAAATGAGGTACAAGCACTTCTTGGGGTCAATAAGCCCAAAAACCCAAAAGATGAGGACAAAAATGGGAAGAAGAGTGGAAAATGATAAGTATGTGTGGGAATGGTACAACAACCCTTCAAGGAGACCCCTTACTAACAAACCTTTCCCGTGGGTGACCCACTTACTATGAAAACATGTCAACCACCAAGGTGAAATGAGGAAAAAGGTATAATTTCCAAGAAAATGTTTTCATAATCAAGAAATAACTCTTTGCAACATGTTCAAATGATTCAATTATTAAAATGACACTTATCATGAGACCAAATTTGTTACCTCATGAAGAAAGACCTGCTGTCCTCTGTGGGCCATGTTGGTGTGGTGGAGATTTCTATCGTCAATCAAAAGGTGAACGCGTGGTAAAAGAAGGGGATTTGTCCACTCATATGGCTCTCAACATTTCATGTCTTCAACCTGTGTGCCTCAAGACATAATCTCCTTAGTTACCCCTAGCCCAGGGGGTAACATGTGGCTCCTACATGGGGGCATGTGCTCGTCGTAGGGTACATGGGAACCTCAACATCTCCTGGTAAGTTCCATGTCTGCACACACTCAAACAAGACACAATGGGATATCGAAGGGTGGAACACTCACTTCTTTATTCATATAACCAAAACCTCAAAATTTCAAAATTGACAACTATCTCTAAAAATATTTTTTTTCACTTTTCAAAAATTTATAACTAACATGTAATATGATCCAAGAAAATGTATCATAACAATTATGCAAAAAATGCAAGAAAGAAATATGTAAAGAAAAGCATGAAAGCAAATGCAACTACACTACGATGAATACTTAAACACAATGCAAGAAAGAAAAGGACCTACCTACTTACCTGGGGCCCGAGGCCCATAGAAATTAGGTACCATATGATGTCAGGTGAAATCATACAACCAATGCAACCACTTTCTCAACATATCACTCAATTTCTTCCCCCTGTGCTTAATTATAAAATATATCAAGGACAATTTAAGCACATAATAATCATGAATATGAAGAAGCATAATATCATGAATTTAAGGACAACTCATGAAGGCTAGTGGGAGGGAGACAATCCTATTGGAAATAATGGCCATAATATTGATCCACTCATCTTTGAATAGGGCTACCATATATAGATAATGGATCATCTTATTCCTCACTCACAATATCACTACTTCTTGAAGATTGAGAGTGTTATCACTAGAATTCGCCTTCGGATTGCGTCAAAGGTAATCCCAATACCCATCAGAGTTTTATGTCACAGGTTGGTTTTTAAAGAGGTCAAATGGGCGTAGACTCAAGATGATATCGTTTTAACTCAGAAAAATTGGACTAGCATGCATAATCAATTGAGGTTTGGAATCAACTTCAGTAAGTAAGTTGGAGTAAGGGTGAGTAGAGGGAATACTTGAGGAGAGTGTAGAGGTATGCTATGGAAATCTGGCCTTCCAACAGTCTAAGGAGGAAAAACTTAATCACAAGATCTTCTTGAATTCAGATCTCAAAGAAACTGAAAGGAATTATAACAACACTATGATAGAAAATTCATCATAATATAATCACAATAATTCATGTGAATCAATCACTCATGAAATATTTCAGTATTAGAGGGAAACAAGAGAGGGCAAGGAATTTGATTATCATTAAACAAGAAATCTCAGACTACAACGCATAACCAGAGAAACAAAAGCTTCATTTAAAAC
This sequence comes from Picea engelmannii, assembly GCA_009831015.1. Lineage (NCBI taxonomy): Eukaryota > Viridiplantae > Streptophyta > Pinopsida > Pinales > Pinaceae > Picea > Picea engelmannii. The sequence continues at coordinate 225,944 of ML792537.1, forward strand.
TTTACAATATGATAGATTTTCTCTACCATCAACCATAACAAAATATCAAAACTGAGTATTTATACTTAGAACAATTCACCACCATGAGAGATGTGACCTGACTATTACATTCAAAAATTTGTGTCTACATCTTCTTCTGTCAGTCTGCACTTGCATTCTTTTGTCAGACATGATCTCTGATCAGTATGGGCTTTGCAGGAGAATTCATTGACAGGGGAACTCTCATCTGACAGTATGCCTACACGGTTGTCTTTCCATGCTTTCCATTTATGAGGTGAGACGAGGTTTCAACAACCTCCCCCATTTCCATTAACTACTTTCATTGGGATCAATATGGAGCCTGACACCCATGAATGCTCTAGGAGACATTCACTACTCCTTCAAGTCAATCCCGACTCCTTGAGACCACATAGATATTCTCCTGTGAAAATACAGGCGCCCTCAACTTCTAGATTGGCTTCTCTCCATCACTTCATGTGACCTCAGGTCATGACCCGGGGCTTCTTTTTTGTGAAATTTTGGGACTTCGCATTTCAGGAATCTTCACTCCACTCGATTCCAAATATCTCGATATTTGAACTTGCGAAATGGCCATCCAGATCGATGGTCGGACCTACTTCGAATTTGACAACCACGATCATCTCCACAAATAACCTTAATCGCCATCCGCCCAATAGGCGCATGCCCTTATTTATAGCCCCACTTTCCATATGATTGTGGGCAGTGACCACGAGCCCAATTCCCAGGCGCTTCACGATTTCGCGACTTCATGTTGTGCTCCATGCTCAAACCTCTGAGTTGTGAAATCACGATTTCTCGGATCAGGTGCCATGCATCCCCGCTGGATTGGATGGCTCGAATGAATATCGACATTTTTGGACCTCGACATTTCAGGACTCAAGAAATCTGTGCACTCTTTACTTTAGTTTTCTTGAAAAGACTTTCTCCATGGTTCTGATCTGGTGCCACGCGTCCTGCTAGATTGGACGACTCCTGCTGATTTTGGGTTTCGGGGATTCAGATCTTTTGCAAACAACTTCAACAACGTTCCGAACTCCCGATTCCCATGCTTATAATTTTCTGTTGATATCTGAACTTCGAAATGAAATTTCCTCCACCAAACTGAACTTTCTTTCTCTCTTGATTCAAGTCCTTATTAGAATGCTCTAAGTATTGCGCTTGTTCTTATGGATGCAACCTCTGTAAATAAATACTTGGATGACTAACTGAGGGCTCAGGAAGGCAAAAGGACCAATGACAGAGACAAGGAGAGAGAAGTGATCGACCTCAGAGAAAACATAAAGGCTTGGGGTTGACACCTCTCAGGCAAGCAAAAGAAGAAAACTATAAGCCGAAAGGAAAACACCTTACGATTGGGTCTGCAAAAAGAGGAGAGATAGGGAAAATTACAAACTTAGGCAAAAACCCCAGATTCACAAGACTCTGACAAGTTTATGTGATAACAGAGAGGATATGAGAGCTTAGAAGAAAAATGCATGGTTTCCCAAAGAATAAAATAAGAGGTAGGGGGAAACCTCATATCCAGAGAAATAAATCTTCTCGCTACTTAAAATTTGTTTCCTCTTCATCTGCAAATCCCTACAAAAATCCCTAGGAAAAAACACTATTTCTTAGTAGTGTGAGTCTCTGATTTTTCTGGGTTGATCAGGGTCTTAGGTTTGTCAAAGTTTGAACGCAAGTATGGTGAAATATATTCATCAAATAACCAATATGATTGTTCAAAAGGATATGAATCACAACTCCCAAGGTATGATTGAAAACCATGAGTATACTGCGACAAGTCATCTTGGGATGGATGAGACCTATATTCCTTCATATCATCATCAGGCTATCAAATAACTAGATCATCCAAGTATGAATACCAATTCTTTGAAGAAGACAACTCAACGCTCTTCATTTGAAAACTATGCTCAATGTCATAAATGGGATCTCCATAAAAAAATGAAAGAACCCATGTCCCATCTACGCCTTCCAAAATTATGAAATCATCAATGTGTTGATCAACTATATTTGAGGGTTTCTCCATGGATTTACGTATATCAATGGAATTGATTATTTATTCACAAAGTTTGACAACTTCATCTTCCTCAATAGAGACCAATGTCTTGTTTGGGTCTTCAGCGTGAGAAACTTCATAGGGTCTTCTTGGTAAATTTCTTCACATATATGTTCTTCAAGCATCACTTCATTTGTAGGGGATTTCTCTTCAGTAAGAGGTTCTTCATCAATTTTTTCTTCAGTATATTCTTGGGACAATTCCCGTATAAGATTCATCATATTCTCAACAGCTTCATCAACAACTGTTTTCACTTCCATTTGCAGAAGCATGTTCATGACATGGTAATTTCTAGGAAAGGGTTCATCCCATGATGCCATAATTCCATTGTCTAAAATAACACTTCAATGGAGTCACGAGATTATTATAACCCTAAATTGCACCACACATGCTTACCTGGCATCAGGCCAACTCATATCCTCTCTTTGCCAAAAACACTGCTGAACAACTCTTTTAAAATCCTCTTGTGTAAAGGCCCATGTGCCCTAACCCATTACTGCACGCGTGTACATGCTGGCTGACCCAAAACAACTCACGTGGACCGACAAAAGCATGAAAAAAAGGAAATTTGCTGACAGAACAAAAATCTATGGGTGAGTTAAGTGAAATTCCCGGCCATGCATGGCCGAGGGTTCATCCAAATACGTAGCTCCTTCTAGCCTATAAAAGAAGGGGTTGGGGTACCATTTGAAAAGAGGAAGAATATAGCAAAGAAACTCTACCCATTTATGTATTCCATTGTCCCAACCCTTTATCCTTTCCTAATGACAAAGGAGATTTAAAGCAAAGTAGTTGAAGGATAGAAGAAGAGGAGCCCAGGATCAGGTTCAAGGAGTGGTGGCTGGTCTCAGCTTTTGTAAAGTTGACTCATTTTAAGTAATAAAGAGAATGCTTTTCCCGTCCCAATTCATGAAATTTTTATGGTTTGATTAGTTTATGTTTGATTTCTAACCCGTGAGTATATAAGTAGTATGCATGCATAGTTGTTGCTCGTCTTGAATGCAGGTCAGCTTTGGAAGGAGCATTGCGAACAAGTAATCAAGCACAACGGAGGATCGACCTCAAACACCAATAACGAGGTAGGTTGATCTTTCCATGCATTTACTAAGAAAAGGGGATTTAAATCTAGGGATGAAGGTAGAAAGTAATTTCTATTTGGTCATATCTGCATGCAAATTCTGAACTCTATTTGCTAGTCCGTAGGGTGTTTTTCCCCAACAATAGAATTGGAGACCGTACTGGGGATTAACTCTTTAGGGTTCCTAGAATTTTATTTAGTTTTTGGGTAGTTTAAAGATTAGTTTTTCTTGCCTGTCTTTTCTTTTCATTTCTGTAAAGTCTGAGCTAGCAGGGAGTCTGGTTTTCCATACCAGCTTTCCTTGAATTTTGCTTGACTATGTTTTTCAGGACCTACAGAGGTACACACGGCCTGCACAAGGACTGCATGCGTGTACCCGTGCCCTATCCTCTTATAGCCCGCATGTGAACGCTAGATGTAGAGGTAGAAGTAGCGTGTAGGAGTTCAAAGAACCTCAGAGGCAATCCTCCTCTTCCTTGTCAGAATCACATATTCTCAGGGGGTTTTCTGGAATTCTGTCTGAGTCTTGTTTGCTAACAGTCCTATCTCAGATTGTTTTTTCCTTGCATTATTTTTTTTTTTTCTGTTAGAAAGAGTATCCAAGCCTTCAAGGGATCATGGTTATCAATATCAGTGGTCTCTTCCTAGTTTGGTCTATCTGTTTTCATTTTTTCTTAGAGTTTAGATATACACGCGTCCTGTACAAGGTCAGCCCGCGTGTACATGCCCTCTGTCTCTGTTCAATGCGCGTTCGCATGTGTGCTGTTTGAGTAACATTTGCGTGCTTGTATAGGCTACTTTTTTTTAAGGGTGAGGCAATCATCCTCTCCTTTGATAATAAGTATTCCTCTTAGGTGGTTGAATCTCTGTTTGAACAATCAGTAGCTTAGGATTATTTTTACCCTTAACTTGCTTTTTCTCATTTAAAACGTTGTCAGAAAAATATTTTTTTTTACGGTTTTTAGACAAGTGTGAGAGTCATTGTTTTTACAATTGCTATTGTGTGATTTTTTAATCTGATTCTTTGTGATTTGCACTTTAAGCCATAATTGTTTTTCTTGGTTTTTTGCTTGTCGGTATTTTCCCTTTCTTGCTTTACTAGCACTTAAATAAATAAAAAAAAATCTCTTTTCATTTTCTTCTTTTGTTGAAGAGTGTGTTTCTGCATCATTAGCTAGGGAAAAGTCTTTTATTTCATAAGTTTTTGCAGTTCACTTAGATCATAAGTAGCTCGTAGTCGAGTGAAATTCCTTTGAGTTTGTTGTCCAAAATATTAGAAAAGTTAAAAAATCTTTCTTTTGAAAAGTTGTTGAAATTTTGCATTCAGTAAAAGTTTTGTTTCCAGTTTTTTTATTCATTTTTTGCTTTCGTCTTTTACACATCATCAGTTTCACCCTCATACCCCTTGACGTAAGACAAAGCCATAAAAGTAACGCTAAATTTAAAATCTACTAGACTTTTATGTTTGTAGGGTTCACAAACTAGTTCAGGACTAGGGCCTTGGATTAGGTTGGAGAGGAAACTCTTCATGGCCATTTAAAATCAAACATTGGAGTCTGAGATAGGGAGTGTCTAAGTCTAGTTTTTTGGAAGTTATCCGGGACCCCCCTCTAACACAGGGGATAAACATGAGGTCACGTGCGGAAAGGTAGCAGAGATATCCCCTCCAAAGCCGGACCAATCGTAGTGGAGAACACATATAGAGGGCTTGTTTTGGGATTCCGTTGTTTGAATTTTCCATGGGGATTTGTGGGTCTCGAATATGTTCGAGGTCCTTATTTGTCTTCAAGACCATTTTCTCTCGATACCCTTGACAGGTTTTGGGCTCGATACCCTTCTCATTGTGGTCTACCTGACTTTCGACTGTACTTGCCTGGTGACTGTTCGCGTGCTGGAAACCTAGTTGCCAATCTTTGTTAGGGACATACACAAGTGATTGCGGGGGTATACCGTGGTACCTAGGATGGACATTCTTTGCAGAGTATATGTGAAGGGTGCTTCCGTGTTCGAGTTGCACTTGCACCGGTAAGTTGCTCTAGTGTTGGCTGTTGTAACTGTTCTTCCAATTAATTTAGTGTTTGTGTGTCTTATCTTCTAGGGAATTTTTTCTTAGTGTGTGTTACTTTTGAGCATTTAGACTACCTTAGAGTGTCTTGGATATTATCACATAGTGGAGGATCCTGAGATCCACAGGTCACGAAGGCTTCTTGGCCCGTCGCCGGTTACACTGGAGCCACCCCCACCACCATTAAGGTGGAAGCTAGACCAACAAGGGTATTTTGAAGCAACTGGGTTACAAACCATTGTGCCCGAACAACCCCTGGAGGAATCGACCATTTTGGACCTTGAAGCAACCACTCTTGGCTCGGTTGAAACCCCAACCACTGATATCTCGACACCTTTTATTGTACCAATTCAATTTCATGAGCGCCAGACAGTGTCACACACAGCAATGGAAACAAATGTTGTTATTCCTTCCGGGAATTCTTCAATTCCCACCACGGTTGTCACCACAAGAGAGTCATCTCCTAACCTACCGTCATCGGTATGAGCCACCATGGTATTGAACACAACTACTTTGCACAGTGGTCCGAACCCGTCTTTGGCAGTGGCCACAACCCCTTTCACACCTAGTGCGATAGGCCCTCCATTCTCATACGGTATGCCTAGTTCAGGTACAAGTCCTATACTGTCCTACTACACTTTACAGACTTTGGGTCTGGGGGTAGGGAGCTCTAGCACTCCTCTACAAGGTCACATGGGGGGAACTCTTGTCCCTTTTAACGTTTTTCCTTATGCAGGAGGTCATATCCCTCCTTTGTCCCCTTCACTTGGTGGTTCGCATCAGCAATCCGTCGGGCAACCTACACACAATAGTTTATTTGGAGCGGGGAGTCAAGGACCACCTTCACATAGTATGTTGGTAGGTTTGACACCGTTTTCTTGGAACAAAACATTTGGTAACAACACCTTCTCGTCAGCCACTTTCCCGACTGGGGGCAACCCCATTTTTGGACAATCTACTCTTGGGTAGGGTACTATTCCTGCACAGGGGGAAAACTTAGCAGGACCTTGGAATTCAGGGCAAGGATCCGTTCCCTCCTCCGAAATGCCGATCTGGGGTAATTATTTCCACAATCAATGGAACCCTGGAAAAACTACTATGCCTATCCCTATGGGACCGGCATGGGTTAATCCTTCCCAAAGTCCTTCGAACACAATGCATGCCCAACAATCTATGTTCTATTTGGGAAATCAGTCGATGATGTCTCCACATATGAAAAATCCTTACACTGGCCAGGGCCATGTTTTTTACTAGAATCCGGGCCAACAACCAAACTTTTCCTGGCAACTTGGTGCCAGTCAAACTCCAGGACCCTTTTTCCCAGGTTATCAGCAGCAACCCAAACTACCTTTCCTGGCGACTTTACACTTGCCATATTTGACGAGGTTGTTGAATGACCCCATTTATCACGATCCGCGTTGGCCTCCTATGTCGACGAAGTTGCCTTCGGACATTCCAAAGTTCAAATCCAAGCCTAATGAAGATCCAGAAGATCATGTGACTACCTTCCATCTTTGGTACTCATCCAACTCATTGAAAGATGACTCCGTACAATTGCGATTGTTTCAACGTACTCTCATTGGGAGTGCCGTGAAATGGTACATTGAGCTTGATTGCTCAAGATACTCTTCTTTTGGTGAATTGGCGATGGCTTTCCTTAACCATTTCTAGTTACCTGTGAGATACGATGCTGGCACAGAGATGCTCGCTAATTTCAAATAGAAAACAACATAACATATCTCTGATCACATCCGAGAATGGAGACACTGGAAGAGTTTAATCAAAGTACCAGTCCCACCATCATTCCTGCTTGAGTGGTTCCTTAAGTCTTTGGTCCTGCAATTATCCAAAGACGTCGCGACATATGAAGTTTTCTCTAAAGAAGACACCATCATGAGGGCTCAACAGTTTGAGCTCATCTATTCTCAGTTCGGTTTATTATACAACATCTTGCCAGGTGCGCCACGTTCAATACTAGATAAAACTAGACATAGAGCTAGACTGCATGCCGATGGTATCATCGATTCAACACAAACTAAGCCCACTGAGCAATTGACAAAGAAATTGTAGCAGTTATCCATACAACACACAACGGCCAACCAAACTACTACTTTGGCTTCTCCCCCTACCCAAACGTCAGAAGTACACACAGTGCAGTCAACTAACCCAAAGGCCACCCAACAGCCTGAAGGGAAGAAAAAACAACGAAAGAAGGGTAAGGGGGATAAAAAACCCAATGATAATGCTGGCGGGGACAACACTGAAAAACAAAAGGCGAGGTATCCTTGCAACTTGTAGGCAGAAGACCACCCGACCCATCTATGTCCTCGACTTACAGAGGCCCAAAATTTTGTCACACAACAACAACAAGCAGTGTTGACTAATCCCTTTCAACATGGGAAAAATCTAACTCAAGCCTCTACAAGCACGAAAAGGGGCAACCAAGAAAACTGCCCGCCTCTGAATAATCCCTCATCCATGAATGTATATATGGTTAGGGGTGATGCTTTCATATCAACTAAAGCACACGATTATAGTAAACCAAGCACTTTCGAGAAGGGTAAAGAAGCTAACCTCCCATCTCTTCCTCTACAGATTGAGAAGACGCTGCGAGAAACAATGACACGCATTCCAAAAGGTGCATTTAAAAAAGCTTCTCATAATCGAAACACAAGGGCCACCCATAACTACTCTATGGTGGAAGATTTATCACAAACCCCTTATGCAATGTCTGCTTTGGAGGTCCTCCAAAGCTGCCCTACTCAGAGGAAAGCCTTGTTAACCACTTTGGGCTCTACTAAGACTTGTAATCTGGGTACCATCATGTTAGATACAACCAACTTAAAACCTCGTCTGCCTTACCACGTAGCGTTTCAGATAGTAGTGGCTTACCCCACATTTTTTTTTACACGGAATACCTTCCGCACAGTGGTCGACGAGGGCGCTTCGACATGTGTTACGTTGTTGGCATGTTGGAAGGCCATTGGCCAACCTATTTTGTCTCCATCATCTACTCTCCTCATTTCTTTCGATGGTCGTTCATTCCAACCACATGGCATTGTTCCTTCTTTCCCCGTTTAGTTAGGAGGGAAGACCGTTTGTGTCGAGGTAGAGGTAGTCAATGCCCCCCTCGACTATAATCTCTTGTTAGGACGGAGTTGGACTTATTCTATGAAAGCTATGGTTGCTACATTTTTCCAGGTCTTGTTTTTTCCACACGAGGGCCGGATAGTAACCATCGATCAATTATCTTTCTCCAGACCTGACCCAACTTTGGGGGCATCCACGGTCCCGCTGATCGATAATCCTCAACCAGGTGTCATCAACGTAGGAGTTGGTTCGTGCCCATATTTGATGGGTACTTTTGATTACCCACCTCCTCATGGCGATATCAAATTTATATCTAATCACCATAAGGTTGATATTTTTCAAGTTTCGTCGTTCTACGTGGCTTACTTCGAGGATCCATGGATTCTTTCTTCCCCATCAACCACAATGGATGAGACAGGGCACCCAGGCATGTCCATGCCCTTATCTCCCACTGAAGTAGCGTACTCTTTAGTTCAACAAGATTCAACTAACACTGATCCGACTCCTATACAAGAGTTAGATCCACTTCTAGAGCCTATTTGGGCTCAGGGTTCTCTTGCTAATGTCGATTCGTTAGACTTAGTCTTGCCTTCTAATGAAGTAGTAATCGAAGCAATGAATAGTCCAGAAAAACCTTGGGAATATTTTCATCATAGATCATATTTTCTCCCAGAGTTAAGCTGAATCGAAGCAGGAGAATTCACCATGACCATGATGGGAGATCAACCGTGTCCTATTAATCTCTTAGCTACACATGAAATTTATGCTGAGGGGAATATGGAAACTATCGCTGAAACTATACCAATCAACATCTCTCGAAACCCTGGCATCGTGGAGAACGTCTTCGTCGGAGCGGATTGCTCCCTCGAAGAGATTCAAATATACACAAATATTTTCAAGGAATTCCACAACGTTTTTGCCTGGTCTTATGAGGAAATTCCAGGTATTGATCCAAAAATAGTTGAACATGAAATCACAACGTATCCTAATGCCAAGCCTGTTCAACAGAAACTTCGTTCAGTTAATGCTAAGAAAGCAACAACCATCAAGATTGAGGTTGAGAAATTGCTAAAGGCAGGTTTTATCAATCCTATCCATTTGACTCAATGGGTGTCAAATCCTGTGTGGGTCAATAAAAAACAAGGCACGATTCGTGTATGTACCGATTTCCATGATTTGAACAAGGCATGTCCCAAAGATAATTTTCCAACATCGTTCATCGACCAGATCATTGATGAATGTGCTAGTTGTGAAGCCTTTTCTTTCATGGATGGTTTTTTGGGATATAATCAAATCCAAATCAAGCCCGAAGACCAACACAAAATGACATTCATTTGTCCATGGGTTAAATTTGCACATCGTAAGATGCCTTTTGGTCTTAAAAATGCTAGAGCCACCTTCCAGCAGGCCATGTCTTTTGCTTTTCATGATCTCAAGCATATAGTCGAGGCCTATCTAGATGATTTAGCATCACGATCTTGCAAGAGAACGGATCATCCTGCACACATTAGACTAATATTCGAACGCTGTCACTACTTTAGGATTCACTTGAATCCAAACAAGTGCAGCTTCTACGTAACGTCAGGACATTTGTTAGGTTTCATCGTATCAACAACAGGGATCATGGTTGATCCTCTCAAGGTGGAGGCAGTAATCCAGTTGCCCCCCCCACGCACAGTTCTTCAACTTCAGAGTTTACAAGGCAAGGCGAACTTTTTACGATGCTTCATCGCCAACTATGCTGAAATTACCAAGGGCTTTGTGCACATACTGAAGAAAGACGTTCCTTTTTAATGGGATGAAGCCGCTCAATGCTATTTCGACACATTAAAACACGCCCTCACAACTGTGCCTCTGCTATGGCCACCTAACTATAACAAAGATTTGTTATTATATCTGGCTACTGTAGAGTCAACTATTGGCATGGTTTTAGTTCAGGAAGATGATTCATTCTCAGAATACATGATCTATTACCTGAGCCAAGGCCTCATAGGACCGAAACTCAATTATTCTCATATAAAAAAACTTGCGTTGGCAGCAGTTCATGTTGTTCAATGGTTTCGTCATTATGTTCTGTTTCGCAAGACCACCATCATTGTTGTCGTGAATCCATTCCAGTACATGTTGAAACGACGGGTTATAGGTGGAAAAATTAGTAGATGGATAGTCATCTTCTAGGAATTTGACTTAGAATTCGTTTCAGCAAAGTCCAAAAAGTCATTGGTCTTCCCAGAGCTTATTTCGGAACTTCCGATTGAGTTAGGTGACATTGTGCCTGAAGAATCACCTATCCAGGGAGATATGTTTTTGATCACATCTTCAGATCCCTGGTACAAATATATACTTATCTATCTCTAGACTTTGAAGTGCCCCACTTCTGCTTCTCGTGATGAGCGCTGGCGTATACGCCATCAGGCTAAGAATTATCTCATACTCAATGATACGTTGTATCGGAGAGGTGTAGACTGCGTCTTATGTCGATGTCTCACACATGAGGAGGCAGTCATCATGCTCAATGATTTCCATACCAGAGCTTGTGGCGGTCATTTGTCTGGGTTGGCAACAACCCAAAATATTCTACGAGTAGGTCACTTCTGGCTGACGCTTATCAAAGATTGTGTAGAATCGGTCAAGAAGTGCCATCTGTGCCAAGTCTTCTCTCGAAAGATGAGGGCACATTCCGCTGCTATGTTTCCTGTCATCATAGTTGGTCCCTTCACCAAGTGGGGGATTGATTACACTACTTGCAACCCCCCGTCAGCAAGGGGACACCACTATATCATTGTAGCTGTAGACTACTTCACTAAGTGGGTCAAAGCTATGACAACGTTTAAATATGATGGAGAGACTCCAACTCTCTTTTTATTCAACCAGATCATAGCAAGGTTCAACATCCCGAGAGAGATTGTTACTGGCCATGGAAGTCACTTTCAGAACCAAATGATGACCAAATTAACATCAAATCTTGGGTTACAGCAAGAGCATTCATCACCCTACTACCCCCAAGTCAATGGGTAGGTGGAAGTTGTCAACAAAAATCTTAAGACTATTCTACAACGAACTATCAACTCAGCCAAGTCAAATTGGCATTTGATGTTATACTCGGAATTATGGGCTTACTGAACATCTGTTAAGACTGCAACTGGTTTCTCACCTTTTCAACTCGTTTACGGGTTGGAGGCAGTCTTGTCCATCGAATGTCATATCCCATCTCTAAAATTGGCAGTGCAATTATTTCCAGACACTTATCCACTTGAAGAATGGTTAGTACACCTTGAGCAGCATTGTGATGTGGCCCTAGCCAACGAGGCTCACAAACATAAGGTCAAGTGTTAGTATGATAGGTCCGTTCATCCTCAGATTTTCTCTGAAGGTGACCTTGTCCTGGTCTATGACCAAGATAAGGACCCCCTGTGGGCAGAAAAATTCAAACCCATGTGGTTCAGACCCTTCATCATAAAAGAGGTATTAAAAAAGGGCGCTTATTGTTTGGTTGATTTTGAAGGGAATGCTTTGGCCGAGCCTAGAAATGGGCTCTACCTCAAGAAGTATTACTCATAGGCAGGTCACTGTGGGTAACTTTTTGTAACATATGTATAGTCTTTGTACTATTACTTTTTAGTTTCTCTTAAGTATTATGGACATGTCATTGATATTATCTTTTGTCAATATGGTAGATGTCAAGTGATTCTGAGGTGTTCGTTGGGTATGTAGATGGTGCTAGTCGACACACTCGAAGGCTTGCCTCCATAGCTTGGGTAATCTTTACACCTCAGGGCCAGTTGTTATCTTCCGGAGGTATATGCTTAGGTGACACCACAAATAATGTCACCGAGTCTAGTGCAGTTATTGAGTTTCTTCATGACTCCTTGTCATTGGGTATCTCTCATCTCCGGGTCTATCTCGATGCTCAACTAGTTGTGTCGTAGCTAAATAGAGTATACCGGGTTCATGATCCAACTTTACACTGACGATTCCTTAGGGTACGTCTCTTAGAATGAAATTTTGATTATATTACATATTTTCATGTTCTTAGGAGATTAAACCAAATTACAGATACTCTAGCTAATCAAATTTTAGATTGGCATCTTGCACACATATGAAAGAACATTGACATAAGCATGAAAATACATTTTTTCACACGAGATCCATAAGACACAAAAGATAAAAAAAAAACATATATAACATCATAAAATAACCAGAGTACATAGATGGATGCAAGTGCCTCAAAAATGCGACTAATAACGAGTCATAGGGCTTATGCCCTCAAAAAATATATACAAGTAAGTTCTCGTGGCACATAAAAAGTCTAAATAGGTTTAGGGCCTATGGGCCCTGTTATAATAGTCCACAGAATGGGCTAAACGCCTAAACAATCGGACCCATGTCCAAGGTGCCCCCACTACATGAGGCTGCATGGATGGTGGCAGGTCCTCTATCTCTACCATTGGGACTGTGTGAGTGAGTGCAGTGAAGTTCCACTCAACTTGTCTAAGGACCCTCTTAGCCTTCTCGGCTGGGAGGTTCCCTGCTACTGTTGCTCCCCCAGCGGCGACAGTTGCGACTTTTGGCCATGGACGACGCCTGTTTCATGCATAATCGACAGGTCACACGGGTCCCACATATGCATGCAACAAACGTATACCCGTCAAATACTCTGGCATACAAAAATTATATATATAACAAAAATGACATAAAAATTACATATGCAGCAAAAAAACTACAAAGGTGGAGACTTACCCATCTCCCCTCGCTCCTCACCAGAAGGCACGGGTATCTCAGGATCTCTAGAAAAATCTATCCCTCCATATGGGTAATCCTCGATCATAGGGATCTACCGTGACAGCCATGCAAAGAATTCATCATTGAAGGACTCATTGGTTCTTCTACCACCCTGTTGTGGCAGTAATTTTGCCCATCTACACACTACATGAAAAGAGGCCTGATGTCCTTGTACTACTTCCTGAGGACTAAAGCTTGGAACTCTCTCAAAGAAGAATGAACACAAAATTGTCCCGAACCCAAAGTTCCTTTATGTCCGCTGTCGACAATCTATCAATTGCCTCTTCATGCACTCGAGTAGTGTGGTACTCTAGTCAAAAATCTGTGCATTCAAGCACTGGATAGAACAATTCATCTGTGCATGAGATGCCTGATGCAAGGCTGCTGAACCAGTAATCCACCCAATTAGTAATAATATCACCTGCAGCGATAGGTTAGTGATCTTACTAATGGGTATCTGGGAGCTCGCACGGTCAGTCCCAGCCTCACAGTGCTTTGCTTGGCTATCAGTTCCGATATCTTACTCGGTCTTGCAGGAAACGTCCTGAAGTTGACTGGTTCCCCTCTCCTTGAGAGGCCAGTAAAAAAATAGATATCCTTAGTGGTGGGCACCAATGATTGCCCCTCTAACATGAAGGCCTCTACATCAGGGTGCCAGTAGTCAATCAAGGAATTCAGTAGCCTTGGTTGCGCTCGCATAAATGGACACAGGAAGAACTTCAGTAAACCAAATTGCATCAACACGGCCATGACATTCAAATCTCCCGCATCCAACTCATTGATTACTTCATGCTCCCTTTCCCTCCATTGGACATACATCCTGCCAACACAACAAAGTTTAGGAGGGTCAGTACTTGACCTTTAGTTCTCTTTTTTCTACAAAAGGGGGGTCCACGCGTGCTGTAGAGGTGAAAGTCATGTGTACATGTGGGCAGACTTTACTCTGCCCGAGTGTACACATGGCCTGTCCAAAGACAACCCGCGTGTACCTAGGGACGAACATTTGAAGGTCGATGCCCACCCAAAAAATGAAAGCAAATGCAAAATTGAGGAATTGAATAGCTAGATAAGGGAGTTTGTACTTACTTGGTCCAAGTGGAAGTTCGTTTCATCCACTGTAGCTCCCAGAATCACCGTTTTTAGCAAAGGGGGTCTTTTGGCTCTAGAGTCAATTTCCAAATCAACAATAGTGATAATGAGATGCTCGCTTCTATTTATAGGCTTTTTGGCCTCTTTTTGTCACTTTTTTGGCCTCCCTTATCAGTTTCTTTACACCAAAAACCATTTAGAGTGATTCAGGAGTTATATGGGAGGGATTTGATCGGGTATTGGGACACTTTTTTTGAGTTTTGAGAAAATTTTGACGGTCCACGAAATTTTTTCCAAGAATCAACTTGAGCATATAGGTTAGGTTATTTCCCCGACTTTTGCATCACATTGTCTTTTTCCTTTGCTATAGGATCGATCCCATCAGGTTGTGACATGGAACCATCATATCTGCTTTAGAAGTGTCACAACTTGGTGGTAGAGCTTACCGGAACATGGATGCCCTAGGTAGGTCCTGGTTGCATTATGGTGTCCATGTCGTCTCTAAAACATTGTAGGCTCGGGAGTCCTTATAGTCTTTCCTAAATATGAGTTTGAGCCTCATTTGCATGATTCTTCTTCGCTCTTTGTCTCACCCTCAGGACTCCCAAAAAATAACGAGTCTCCTTTTAAGCCATTTTCAGACCCTCTAAACATGAAAAGATTGCCGAGCGATCTTGTGGCCTTTCACGCTCGCTAAACTGAAATTTTAAGTCATGTCTATCCGACGGTAGTTTACCCATTTTTTAGTCCGGACGGTCAACTATACGAACAAAGGTATACTCTATATAACTTCCGTTCTTTAGAAGAGTACTCTCAGGTATAATTTTATCCCTTTTTTGGGCATGAGGGACTAAACTTATGAAAAAGAAACCCCCACGAAGTCCATAGTTAAGATCTTTTCAGACTCCCTAAAATTGAAAAGATCGTTGAGTGACCTTATTATTTCACACTCGTTAAATTGGTCTAGAATAATATTCCCGACGGAGTCCATAGTTAAGCTTTTTTCAGACTCCTTAAAAATGAAAAAAATGCCGAGTGATCTTGTCCTTATCACACTCGTTAAAATGGTTTTGAATTGACGTCTAATCGGTGCTAGTTTACCCTTTTTCGAATCGACTAGACTATCTTCGAAAAAGGTACCATAGTGGAGTCTCCTTTTATGTTTTTTCAGACTCTCTAAATACGAAAAACCACTAAACTTACCTTCTCTGGGCTCGTTAAACTTACATCGAAGGATGTTACCATTGTGTGTTTTATTAACCACATTTGCATACCTTATACACCAGCCTTGTGACAGTTTGCTTCTGCATCTTAACACCTTTGGCCGTTGAAGGATTTTTCCCGAGTATCATTTTACTAGAACATCAATATTGTCCTTGTGCCTTGAACTTGTATGTTTGCAATACTCGTTCCTCCATTGTAACGTAATCTCCCTTTATTCCTTTTTCCACAATTATTGAAAAGAACAAAAAAATCAAATATACCCCCAAAAGAGGAAGGTAAAAGTATTTTCTTTATTGGCAGCATAAGGAGTCGCCCTTGGATAAAGAACATCTGTTCATTTGTTCATCAGACTATGGGATGTAGTACGACCTTAGGAAGCTTTTCTCGCTATATAGAGTTGTGTCCTCCACTGTTTGGTTATTCTTCCAAACATATGGAGAGTTTGCGTTGCCTCCTGCTTCGTAGACTTATGATTAACATTCATTCTACCTGAGTCTCATCACTTGTCATGCTATTGTCCAAGGGAAGTTTGTCACTAAGCCTGAGTTGCCCCCTCTGCAATATGTCTCTTGTTCGCATACCCGGCCATCCTGAACGTCTAATCAAGTCCTTGTTCTAAATCACTGAAGCCTTCAGTCTGATCATCAATATTATCAAGTCCATGACCGACGAGTCGTCGAAGACCTCTGGGTAGTGCAGTCGTACAACCATATTACACTCCTATCCAAGTTTTGAAGATTTTGAAGTTGTTTCTCTATCTCTGAAGATCTCATCTCCAACCATCAGGCTGAATCAACTTCTGGAAGATGGATACTCTATATGTATATCTTTCTGATTTCAAGATGTAGCTCCACTGTGTATTGTTCGCGGATACTCTTTCTAGTTATTTGACATGGATCTACAGTGTATTTGATTGGTAGCCATGGTTCTATTTTTATCCTGAGCATGGGTATGCCCGCCTCAGTGAGACATTTGTTATTTTGCAGACGACACCTCCTGGTTCCTGATCCTTGGGCTCAATCGTTCGGCACATCAGTAAAGATTGGTAATGTATTTCAGCCATCAAATGATCTTATGACCTCACACATTAGGAGGCATTTGTTATAACCCTAAATTGCACCACACATGCTTACCTGGCATCAGGCCAACTCATATCCTCTCTTTGCCAAAAACATTGCTGAACAACTCTTTGAAAATCCTCTTGTGTAAAGGCCCACGTGCCCTAACCCATTACTGCACGTGTGTACACGCTGGATGACCCAAAACAACCCACATGGATTGACAAAAGCATGAAAAAAGGAAAGTTTCCAATGGAAGAAAAAGCTATGGGTGAGTTAACTGAAACTCCCAGCCATGCATGGCTGAGGGTTCATCCAAATACGTAGCTCCTTCTAGCCTATAAAATAAGGGGTAGGGGTAACATTTGAAAAGAGGAAGAATATAGCAAAGAAACTCTGCCCATTTACGTATTCCATTGTCCCAACCCTTTAGCCTTTCCTAATGCCAAAGGAGATTTAAAGAAAAGTAGTTGAAGGACAGAAGAAGAGGAGCCCAGGATCAGGTTCAAGGAGCGGTGGCTGGTCTCAGATTTTGTAAAGTTGACTCATTTTAAGTAATAAAGAGAATGATTTTCTCGTCCCAATTCATGAACTTTTTATGGTTTGATTAGTTTATGTTTGATTTTTAACCCGTGAGTATATAAGTAGTATGCATGCATAGTTGTTACTCGTCTTGAATGCAGGTCATATTTGGAAGGAGCATTGTGAACAAGTAATCAAGCACAACGGAGGATCGACATCAAAATCCAGTAACGAGGTAGGTTGATCTTTCCATGCATTTACTAAGAAAAGGGGATTTAAATCTAGGGATGAAGGTAGAAAGTAATTTCTATTCGGTCATATCTACATGCAAAGTCTGAACTCTATTTGCTAGTCTGTAGGGTGTTTTTCCTCAACAACAAAGATGATATCTAGGTTCATCAAAGATTTAAAGGGTATATTCCTTCAGTGGAGTCGCCAGATAAACTTTATGAAAAGCTCATAAAAATTCAAAAGGGAACTTCCCTCAAATGGAGTCACCATGCAAACTATGGGAAAAAGGATTTGGGATATATTTTCCAAGTTTCATTAAGGGTAAAAAGGGATTCAAAATCCTCCCTGGAAACAACGCCAAAAATCTTATTGCATAGTTTGTAGTTTGGAAAAATCCCAACCCAAGCCACAAATACATGATACAACTGGAAACAAATATCATTGTCACCTCAATAGATGTCCCCTTCGTTTTAGTGAAGGACAAGTCCAACACAAGGTAGGCTTCCCAGTGACCCTAGGGGGATTGTGATAGAGGATGGAAATTGATCGGAGAGTGCCCCTATAGGTCAAGTTCATATATGGGAAATAGGCTTGAGAAAGAGTCTTATGAGATGGTAAATGGTTTCCAAGGTTGTGTACCTGCAAAACAATGTTAGACCTACCCGAAACAATACAATATATGATGAATAAATCCTCAAAACCCATGGGGAATCAATAAGATTTTTTTTTTCCCCTAAATTGCAACAGTATGGAAATATATATCAACAGTCAATAAGTTATGACAACTTCAAAATTAACCATCAAAATCAAACGTATGATGTTGGAAATAAATCTAGCAATTAGTAGATGATTTTTCAATAGTTAAGATAAGACTTTGATAGAAAAAGATTGATGTTATTGAGTGTTATTAGAAATATTTTATAACATCCTTATGGCTGTAGCAAAATTTCTCTACAATATCAAGTTATAACCACTAAAATCAACAAGTAAGCCACCCAAACAATAGCTTATAATTAGTAGAACAATTACCAAGGCTTACATGTGAATTTCAATGGTAGAAGAGTAAGTAAATAGATATGAAAGAGTGAATTTTCTATAGCTAAATGTTTATTAAAACAACTAGATAATTTGGAAAAACAATATTCCCTTAGGGCACAATATAGCTTAAAGCATGTAGAATTAATTTCCAAAATTGATCAATTCAATCTCCTTGAAATCATGTTTACCAATGCACAATATTCAATCTCCAATGTAAAAACATTAGTGCCTTATCTATCGGGTTATGGGGTCTCTTGTTTATGAGCTAGGGTTTATTACTCCTCTAGGGGTGTAATCCCTTTTAATCCCTAGAGTAAAAAAACCTTAGCAAGGTAAATATACAAGAGTGTAATCCCTTTTACTCCTTGTATCAACCTTTGCAAATAGCCTTTTCAATGACAACAAAGATAGATCTTGATGGAGGGTGTATTCCCTTATACTCCTCCAAGGGTTTGAAAAAATAACCTTGAGATCAAGAAGAAAAACATATAATTGTGGAAATTTCTTACCTAATCCAAGAGATAGCATGAAATAAACTTACTTATCAAGATAACTCCACCACAATTTCCAAGAAACAAGCATCAAGAGAAGTCGCTAGCCTCGTTGAACCAATAGATAAGTGAAGTATCCAAAAGCACAAGAGAGAAGATGGAGCGAATTTCCCAAGTAGGGTGAAAATTTCAGCTAAGAATGTATGTAATTCTCAAGTGAGTTGTATGTTAAATGAAAGTGAGATGACCTCTATTTATATGAGGTCATCTAAAACCATTTTTTCCACATAATTTTGTCAACAACAAATTAAAAGGATGCCAACCCCATTTATTTGCCTTTACAACTTAAAAATATAAAAATACATAAAGTAAATCCATTAGAATGGTGAGTTCATGCCCTAAAGGGTAACACTAGGCCTCAAAATTGGGATGTTGAGCCTCTAGATGAAATTCGTTGGGTCTCCAAAGGCCATGTGTCCATATCTCATGTTCTGGAGTGTCATGTCATACATATAACATCTTCAAACCACATCATATCTCTTCTAGAACCATGAAGCCCATCAAAACCCTAACCTCCACATGACGTCAAGGATTTGAAGGTGAGTTCTTGGGCCTCCAAAGTTCAATGTCCAAGTGCAGGGGACATATAACATCATCACATAGTGCTGTCTAATTGCCTCCAAACACAAAATTCATCATCTCAAGGGTGCAATGGCTTCGAGGTTCTCTGCCCATCCTGTGGGGTATGTCGTCCATCCTTGGGGTTTTCAAATCCCCATGAATGTAAACATGGCACAATCCTCCATGGAATAGCGTACACCTATAAATTCTCTACAAAGACAAACAAGTATGCCCTCCAAAGGTCAAAAAGTCACATCTATCATGCAAGGTAAGCCAAATTTAATAAAAGAACCACCTGAACATGTGCAATGAATCCCCCTTTTCTAACTAAACAAAGGCTCAAAGACCTTATATAACTTGCCAAATTTAGGTATGGGAGGGTTTTCATGGTGCCTTATTGGGTAAATCAATTCCAAAATCAAGGAGTGTTTCCTAAGAATACTCTCTCTGAGTCATGTAATGAGTATAAGGTGGATGGGGGTATGGATTTTGGGTATGGGGTTCTTGACATATCAAGGGATCATATTGTCTCATTTATGGGTGCCTTTGTAGAGGGTGCGTTGCATCCTCATTTGCAATGCAACCTTTTTCCAAGCCCTTTTATTTACCATTAATTGATTATGGTCCAAAACATTGAGTGTTATGTTCAAGGAAAAAAGAAGACACCACAAATGCATTCCTTCAACAAGCAAGACATTTATTAATTATGTGTTTTATTTTTAAAAGGTCCTTGAATTTTATGGAGAAGTGTTTCATTTCTCTCAATACCTTAGGGAAATCATCTAGAGGATAATTTATGGATTTATCTTTTTCCAGCTACAAAATCTCTAGGCCTTTAGCCCCTTCTTCTCTTGAAATGAGGTACAAGCCCTTCTTGGGTCAATAAGCCAAAAAAACCAAAAGATGAGGAAACAAAAGGGAAGAAGAGTGGAAAATGATAAGTATGTGTGGGAATGGTATGCTGAACCTTCAAGAGACCCCTTAGTAGAAACCCTTTTCCTGAGAATGACCCACTTACTAGGAAAACATGCTAACCACCAAGGTGAAATGAGGAAAAAGGTATAATTTCCAAGCAAGCATTTTAATAATCAAGAAATGACTCTTTGCAACATGTTTAAATGTTTCAATTATTAAAATCGCACTTACCATGAGACCAAACTTTTTACCTCATGAAGAAATACCCGCTATCCTTTGTATGCCATGTTGGTGTGGTGGATGCTGCTACCATCGATCAAAAGGCCAATGTGTGGTAAGAGAAGCAGCTCTGTCCACTCATCTAGCTCTCTACACTCCATGTCTTCAACTTGCGAGCCTAGAGACATCATCTCCTTAGTTACCCCTAGCTTGGGGGGATAGTAGAGAGTGCTTCAATGCCTCATGCATTATTACACTATATCATTGGTGCTCTTGAGTCAGTTCTACCAAGTCATTAGTATGTCATGCTATATATTCAAGGGAAGTGAATCCTAAGTTGGCCATTCTACATCCTTGTTGACCTTTCTTGTTGACCATCCATTTGTCAATTGTACTTGGTGTTGGACCCTCAGTTTTGAAAGTTCCATTTTTATGGAAGTTAGAGCCTGTTGCAGAAAAATACAATGCACCAATAAAGGATATGAGCAACGGAAATCAATAGATCAGAGTGCTAACGAAGAATGCAGTTGCTCGACAGCTGGAAGGAAAAATAGAAAGTGTCGGAACCTTCTAGTGGAAACCAAGAAGACACAAAATCAAGAATCTGTAACGAATGAATCGAGAAGTCCCATAGAAAGATATAAGACAAGGATGTATGAAACCGGACAAGGCTGTTGCAGATATTGATACTGATAGTGCTATTGATACTATGATTACTGATATTGATTTGAAAGTTGTTGTTGCTCATATAGTTGCTGTTGTTATTGATGTGGTTGATGTTCAATTGTATAACCTTGAGCTATCTCGACCTTGGTTTTATGCACTAAAAGTTGTATCCGTAATGTATCTATTCTTAACACTGTTTCCAAGTATCCGATCAAACCAATCGTGAAATGTAATTACAGAGCTTCCACTCATCTGAGATCCGACTATTGTATAGTCTCCTTGATATATGGGTAATGGAAATATGTTATGAAATGATATTGATATAAGAGATGATTGGACCCATAATTTTTTTATAAATGGTGTATGCATCTTGATGAACTATGTATGCTTCTTTTGCACAAGTCTCTATTATGCATATTGGATCTCTTTGCTGCATACATGCCATTGTTGATTTGTATGGTTAATTTAATTTTCATAGATATGTTCATGTATGAAGTAGGAATCATTGTATGTTTTGTGTAACTCCGTTTAGATTTCATATTCCCATTTTACCATCTGAACCCCATGATCGATTAGATGGGCTGTGTTCTTCCCACCACTCCACTCTCTTCAACCTCGCTCCACTCCATTCTATTGTTTCTTCTGTGTTCTTCCCGCCACTCCATTCTCTTCAACTTCACTCCACTCCCGCTACTACTATAATTCAAACCTCTTTCCTTAGTGGGAGTGGAGCAAGTTATTCAACTCTAGTACAATGAACACCATCAAGATTTATATTGATAGGATCCCCCAGTTCTCCAATGAGAACTCAACACGCAGTCTCACTCACATGATACCTGGAATTTTTGGGTAAAGGGGATGATGATGTTGAGCAACATTAGTTCTTATGTGAGGCTATCTGGAGGTCATGTGGAACTCTAGATGCCAACAAACTAGTCGAATTCCAGACCTCATTGAGAGGTAGAGAATTAATATGGTACATGAAGTCCATTGAGCCTAGGAATCCCCAAGGGAATCCAACGAGACAACCCTTTAATATTTGTTAGGTCAAACGTAGAATTATTGCAGAGTTTCACCTACCTCAATTTGAAAAACAAGCCCTCTCTTAGTTGCATGAGATCGAGTAGAGAGACGGGGAGTCTTCTTGGGAATACAACCAATGATTCAAATATGTAATTGGGAAGATATCAAACCCTATTCATGAGAATCACCAATGTGAATGGTTCATTCAGGGCCTTTTTCCTTTGACTCAGATTCCATTAACTCAACAAAGGCTAGCCACTTCAGGAAAAACATTAGAACAAGCCATGAGAATTTAAGCAATGGCCATATATCCTGGGAATTTGCGCATGATGATATACCCAGTAGATAATAACATTCTGCAACTCCAGGGCCAAATTTCTGCATCGAATGAGAAAACTCAGTAGTTATCCCTACCGAGAGGAGTTCGACCATAGGTTTGGTGCACTGGTTGCTACACCGAAGGTCATATAGTGATAGATTTTCCAAGATCATGGGGTGGAGGAGCTGTGAGCCACCCTATGCCTCCAACACCAGTCGAACCATAAAGCAGTGTTGTGCAAGTTGTGACTCCAGTGCCATTCCATGCACCTATGAAATTCCATGCCTTACCGAATCAACAAGGGTGTCAACCCAACATGTATTGTGAGATTTTTAGACATCATGGACATTCTCCAAGACACTTCCCCATTTTACAGAAATATACATCTGTCCCAAATATGGTGTACATTGAATTCTGTGGGTCGACTACCCATACTGCCAAGAAATTTTGTGCTTTAGATGCTCTTGCGAATAGACTAGACCGCTCTTCCTTTAGGATTGACGAATCTCCTCAAGGGTTTGGAGGAGGTCACAAAGGCGGAGGAGCTCTTGTGAATAGACTAGACTGCTCTTCCTTTAGGATTGATGAATCTCCTCAAGGGTTTGGAGGAGGTCACAAAGGCGGAGGAGCTTTCATAGTAGACCGAGTTGGTGGCAGAGGACCCACTCGCTGCTACAACTGTGACGAACAAGGCCACCTTGCAAGGGACTTCCTACATCCAAGGAGACCATGGTGTGCACACTATTGAAACAATACCCATGCTACTGAGGAATTTCCTGACCTGATCGCATGATGGGAATATCACACATGAAAAAGGGGAGTCAATTTGATAAAATCAGAACCTAGGTCAATTGCGAAAGAGAGAAAGTCCAACATTCATGTTATAACAAGGGGAGGTGAAAATACTGGTGCCAATGCTAAACATATTAATTGATCTTAGATTCAAAAGGTAGTTCCTAAAGCCCCATATGATCTTGTACAACAAAAGGAATTTTATCAGAATGCAGTAGAATTGTTTCACCAGATGTCTAACTCTGCAATACTAGAAGGTGTGAATTCAAGCTATAGCCATCCCTATCAAGTTGTGGAAAATTTGGTACCATCCAAGAGAAAATCATATGAGTGAAACAACACTATTGAATTATGGTTGCAACTCTTTTATGATATATTGAATGATGAACACCTTACCCAGAAGTTGCGGAACACCATTAGCTTATATCTAGGAGTTGAGGGAAATATAGAGAGATATATAGAAATTAATCTTCCTGAGAGGAATGAAGGCCGGATATAGAGATGAAAGAAGAGGTAAGGATATGAGTTCAGACTAAATGCCCATATTTATGGTTATGAAATTAACGATTCCATGTTGGACTTGGGCTTAGATGTTAATATCCTACCAAATAAAATGTGGGAAACTATGGGAAAACCCATGTTGGTCTAATTCCCAATTCAATTGCGCATGGAGAACTGATATTGTATTTACCCAATAGAGAGGTTGGAAAATGCGGAAGTAGATCTAGCCGAAGTCAATACTATTGTTGACTTCAAGGTCATTGATATCATGGGGAAGAAGGATCCATATCTAGCCTTTCTTGGAATTGACTAGGCATACGACAATTATGTTGAGATCGACTTGAAGAAGGAATCCATGAACTTCCAAGTGGATGGTATGGAAGTGGTTCAACCTTTATATCTCTACCTAGGACCATGATACACTAAACCCTCATAAGACAACATGGAACCTGATGTATTGGATCATCTGTACACTGCGACTAAAGGCAACTACACATACTACATTAATCCTATCGCGGATAGTTTAATTAGTTGGAGAAGTATTTAGTCTGCCAGGGAAGAATTAGAGGGCACTTTCAAAAAATGGCAGTGGAGATGATACAAACATTTCTCAATACAACACACCACTATTCGAGAACTAGGTGGATTAGAATTGAAATCCTCGAGCATCCAATATATGCTTGTCTCTCTATTTTTTTGCACTTTTCTGGTCAAAATGGAAGAAAAAGGTGGGGTGGAATAGAGGATGTCGACACTTGATATCACTTTGTGGTCCTCCCCATCTCCTTGGTGGGCCACCCATAGAATAAACCTGCCTTCGTGCGAGGATATCAATCTTTCCCTGCAACACTGATTTATCCCTCCTTTCCAAGTTAGTCAAGACAATCGAGACCAAAAACTAAAGACTCCCATTCCTACCCTCGACACATATGATGGATCTTCAGATCCATAGGAGCATGTTGTGCACTATGTTAGAGTATGGACAACTGCGCAACTACCTCGAGGTTCTTGGGTACACTAGTTTGTTCATTCACTTAGAACAATCCCCACATCCTGGTATATACATGAAGAAACCTGAAGGCAAACCCACTGCTGGGATGTCCTCCAATGCCAATTTTGCAAGGATTTCTCTTTTACAGGTAAGTCCCCCGAACTCACTTTAACATTGCAACAAATTAAAAGATTGTTATTCACAGATAATTTCAAACCTTCCTATCCCCCTGTAGTCTTCTCTGCGCATAAACACCTGCTATTTTATATATTTCACCCATCTCTTGAGCCAACAAATCGTGCCATTGCACCACTACCTATTTATTGTAGTAAGGTTGATACCACTCCAGATGATCCTGAACATTTACAAGACCTTAGGAATTTGTCCTTTAAAGAATCTGAAGGCACTATAACTATTCATGATACCATTTCACATGTTTCTAATAGATCCTACACTAACCCTATGAAGTTGTGCAAGGTTAATATAGGCAATATGGAGGATCCCAAGATAGCCTCTATAGGGGATTATTGAGATGAACAAATCATCACTGAAATTCAGGCCATGTTGAGGGAATATGAGGATCTATTCCCCACCAACTTCTCGGAGATGAAGGGGATTAAGGGAGATCTAGGAGAAATGAGAATTGAATTGAAGCCTGATGTGAAACCTGTTAAGAATTGACCATACCATCTGAACCTTGAAGTCAAAGAAAATGTCAAGAAGGATATTGATCACATGCTTGCAACTGGGTTGATATTCCCAGTGGATGAGGCTAAGTGGATCATCCCTATTGTCATTTAGAGTAAAAAGGTTACAAAGGATATTAGGGTTTGTGTTGATTATTGGAGCTTGAACTCTGCTTGTGTTCAAGACCCATTTCTAACTCCTTTTAGTGTCAAAGTTTCAGATCAGTTCATGGGTAGGGAAACATATTCATTTACCAATGGATTTTCCAGATAACACCAGGTAAGGATTGCATAAGAGAATATGAAGGAACCTACCTTGATGACATAGTGGGGGTCATTTTCTTACAAATCCATGCCCTTTGGGCTAAAGAATGCCCAACAATGTTTTCTCGGATTGTGATTTCCCCAATATACGATTTCATCTATAAATTTCTTCAAGTCTATTTGGATGATTGGACAGTATACAGTTTACTCAAAGAGAATATTGGTCTCTTGCGACGAATGTTGGATCGATGTTGCCAATTGCATGTTTCCTTGAACTTGAAAAAGTGTATATTCTGTGTACTCTTCAGGAATCTGCTTGGGCATATCGTGTGTAGAGAAGGGGTACTTGTCGATCCCACAAAAGATGTAGTCATCCTCAATATGCTTCCTGCTACCTCTTTCAAGTAGTTGCAAACTACCCTGGGACATACTATATATTACCGTCGGTTTATCAAGGGCTACGTGAGTCTCACAACACCATTGGAACAATTACTTAAGAAATCTAAAGGATTTTATTGGAATTCAGTTTGTAATAAAGCATTTGACACTTTGAAGGAAAAGTTGAGTACAACCCTCACTCTTACTTTCCCCAATTGGGGCATGGAGTTCCATGTGCATATTTATTCCTCCAACATTGCAATAGGTGCTATCCTTGCACAACCAGGAGAAGTTAATATCGACCATCCCATCTATGTTTCCAGTCGAAAACTATCTCAGGCCGAACATAGCTACACCACAACAGAAAGGGAAGGTTTGGCCATGGTCTATGCTTTACAAAAGTTTAAGCACTATCTATGAGGGGGTCATTTTAAGTGTTTCAATGATCATTCTGCTTTAAAATATCTTGTTAACAAACTTGTCTTAGAGGGAATAATATGTATATGGTTGTTGTTTTTTCAAGAGTTTTCCTTTGAAGTTATTGTCAAACCTGGGAAGTTAAATGTGGGACTCGATCACCTATCAAGACTGTAAATTGGAGAAAGTGGTGGACCTATTGATAACCAACTACTAGATGTATATTTGTTTCGCATAGAAGCTATCCCATGATACTTATCAGAAATTTCATTATTCCTCACAACTGGAACAATCCCGATGGACTATTTAACAACTCATAAGTGCCATATTGTTGTTCGGGCATCCGATTATCAACTTATCACATGACAGTTGTACAATCTGGGTTGGGAGATATCTTGTGAAGACATGTCTTGGATAATGAGAGATATGATATTCTTTGGGAATGTCACAATGAAGTTGCAGGAGGACATGTTGGAGGTAGGGATACAACTTTAAATATATTATAAGCTGGGCTATGGTGGCCTACAATGTTTAAGGATTACAAAGCATATGTAAGAGCATGCAATGTTTGTCAAAGGGTAGGTAAGCCATCACAGAGGGATGAACTACCCTTACACCCTCTTTGGGCTCTACATGAATTCGAAAAATGGGATGTTGATTTTATTGGTCCTATCAACTCATTGACACAACATTCCAAGGAAAGGTACATCATCACCACAACAAATTATCTTACACGATGGGATGAATCTGGAACTGTGTGAGACTGTTCGACCGATACTGCAACTAGATTTATTTTTGAAAATATCATTACTCAATTTGGTTTCCCTCAGAGTATAAATAGTGATTAGGGTGCACATTTCATAAAAAAAACTATTTCTACCTCACCCATGAATTTCTAATTCAACACCACAAGAGAAACCCTTACCATTCGCAAGCTAACGGGACAATGGAAGCATTCAACAAAATTCTAGAACAAGGATTGACCAAGGTATGTTGCACAAACCATACAGACTAGGATGAAAGAGTTCCAACGATACTATGGGATTATCAGATCACCACAGAGAAATTACACAAGTATACCCCTTTCCAGTTAGTTTATGGACGAGAAGCCATGGCACCCGCTGAATTTATACCACCAAGTCTATTTGTTGCAGAAGCTACCAACATGATTGATGATGAATCCATCACAACCAAAGTTACAAAACTGATGCAGTTGGATGAGACATATTTTTAGCATATTTTCATCAGATAGAGGAAAAGGATTGCAAGAAGGCTTGACATGATCAACATATCAAAATAAAATTGTTTGTGCAAGGAGGTGAGGTTCTACTATACGACAATAAATACCAAAAGCATCCTGGTAAATTATAAATGCATTGTCTTGGGCCATTTATTGTTGTGAAGGTACACAAATATGGAGTAGTCAGACTTGTGCAGTGCAATGGTATCCTTTATTTTGGTTGGGTGAATGGTGCATGCCTGAATCCCTATACAATTTCTCAATAAGTCAGGTTTTGTAGCTGTCCTAGGTGTCAGGAGTGGCTTTCCTAGGTAGGATTTTCCTTTATATTGTAATTTTATTTTCTATCAATAGTATGATGACACGTCAATTCGATTACGTGTTCTCGAGTATATTTGTGAAGTCCAAATAGTCTCTCCCATATAACGCCTTTGTGGTTTGGGAGGTCTCATTCATGTCTACTTGTCATTACCATCACTCGAAGCTCAAAGTCCATTCCCATGTGCTATCACATGGTTCGTTAAAATATGTTAGTACTATTTTTGACTTGTTCAGTGCTATCGATTGCAATCGAGTTTAATTTTACCAACTATTCTCCCTTTTTCGATTCAATACCGACGAAGTCATTACTTTTCAGGATTTTCCTAACATCTCGTCATCCACTTTCCACTGATGTATTTAATTTCACAAACCCCGTCACATATTTCACTGGGGTAACAAATATTACCGACTTTAATGTCGTTTCTTGTCAACTTGTGAAATTCAATGCATGCTATTGCATCATCTTTTGCTTAGAGTCTATAAACATTCTGTTCACCAACCAGGTAAGGTTATTCTATTTTCTTTGCAAAAATTTCATACTCAGCCTTGGAGACCCTTTTGCAACTTGTGAACTCATCCCCATGACCTTGTCCCCCTATCCATTTCGTTTATCAATGAGACCACGCCAGGATGGTTCGCACTGACGATAAATGGTTGATCCCAAAAGATTCTACCCAAGCCATCGCATCTGTTATAACCACTGTCCTTGAGGAATTCATTGACCCTCATTTCCAAGGCATTGATGATCTCCATGAGAAGGTGGAGCTCACTCATCTAATGGATGTAGAATTCATAGATATCATCCAATTCCCACTAATGGCCATCCATGCCTTTATGGATTGCATTGTTTTACATTATGGAACTATGAATTGGGAGTGGAAGCCAAGATTCCTACCTCTACAAGAAAGTACCTTAATGAGTTTGAGTGACCTACCAGTGTTTGACACCAATGGAGAGGTTTCCAAGTGCACTAATTTTTTTATCAGTTGAGTGTACAATAACACATTGTGGCTCGACAAAGGATACCATATCCATTTCGTGGACATACATGAGTTGATGGGATTATCCATGGAAGGCTAAGATGTTGCACATGGGTTCCAAGGGTCAGGAAAGCATGGACGAAATAAAGTTACTTTAAGCCTCTATGAAAAATACCACACTCGACAGGGAGTCCGAGGTGATCTCATTGAGCTCATAAAAGATGAGAAGATCAGGTGTGCCTGCTACATTATTGTAGAAAAAATGACAAATAATTACACAAAGGGGGAATGCACATTGGACGCCATAGCAATAGAAAAATTCCTTAAGAATGGTGCCAGGATGAATTGGTGCCAATATTTGTTGACAAAGATATTCTAGGCTTGTGTGAATGTTCATGACATATTTTATATATGGCTACTTACTTGTTTCATTTTCAATGTGGAAATGGAAACCAGTGCATGGGAGGGATCTTACTCACATGACTGATACTCAGATTTACAAGATGTTCGATTCCTGGAATTCCAAGTCACATATTTCCAATCCTGATGTGCACAATGCCACTTTTTCACAATGAAATGAAGACATGGTTAATGCTACCCAACAGTTGAGGATTCCACAATTGATCCTCAACAACCACATGCACCACATTTGGTTCAGGATGGGCTAGGACCATACTTTCATCCACCCATTGGGAGTGCATCCTGCACTATTTCACATGAATCCACTTCCTTTCTACTTGGATGATGCCACATTCAATAAGGAAGTCAAGCTTTGGGCAGGGGTCATAAGAGAAGAGACTCTAGAAGGGGCCAAATGAACTATTCTGACAATTGTGTTTTGAGCCGCTCCTGCGCAAACATCAGCTGCTACCGCCAGTTTGGGAAAAAGGGATAGAACCCCACCCATCTCAAATGAGGATCGTGAGGAGGTTGATGAAGAAACATTAACGCAAGGACCACTACCGATCCCCTTGTTAGCAATTCTGGATGATGAAAAAATATCTGGTAAGCAGTTTCGGGAAGTCCTTTCCTATGATTTTCCTTTCAAGAAACCGATAACAAGTTTTCATGCGAAACATGCAGGTCAACCAATTATTATTGAGGCTACAATTATTACTGAGGCTACCCCTCTTTCTTCACTTCCACCCATGTCTCCTTCGATTCCACCCCCTTCTCTATTCACTACCCTAACTCGAGTTCGCACCAAGAACCCTTCAGTAGCATCAATTGTCTCTACGCATCCTATCATCCACATTATAGAAAACCAACATGAGAAAGTCCAATATACTACCATTAATGAGGAAGTCTTCGGTAAGAAAAATAACAGAACTATTCATGACTCCACCTCACACCCACAATCCCCAGGCCACACACAAGCAAAGAATCTTGAGCATGTTGATCCTCTTAGTATATTTGCTAGCGTTACCACTACTTTGCTCATGTCTATTTCACCCCAAGTATCGCAAGCCCCAGTTCCTTAGGACAAAGGCACAAAGACTATCTCCAATCATCAACTAGATGTAGATCCAGACACACAAGACCATATGGAAGTGGAAAACTTCAATGACCCACTCAATGACCAAGAAAACACCCATTTAACATAAAGCATGACTTCTTTAAAGGAACAAGTTGCTCCATTTTTTCAAAACCCGTAACAATGTATTTCTCTACTAGATCTCTTTCTGGAGAAACAAGGGGTTATATCCACACTACCACCAGAAGTAAATTCTAGGATTGCGAGAAGACTTAAAGCTCAGTCTCCTACCTCGGAAGGTGCATGTACTCCTAGTTTTTCTGAACAATTCATTGCTAGTGGCCAACCACTTGCGACGCGGCTCCCATTGGACCCAAATACTATGAGTATTGATCTGTTTTCTTGGGATACACCTCAAATTTTTCATCTTGTAAGGACTTCTGTAGATCAGCCAGAACAAAGAATTGATGTTGTAACATAGTCCAACAAAGAATTAGTACAACATGTTGATCAATTGAAAGAGATAATTACTTCAGCTAACCTAGTAACAACTTACTAACGAGGATTTCTAGAAACCACCAACTCCATTGTCGAAGTAACATCTAGTAGTATTAATTCTTTTTGGCCTACCTTTCACAAGCTGGCACCTAAACTCCCAGAAGACCCTGACCAGGTTGTGCCAGTAGACATAATTGAGATTGGCGCTGAAGCATGGAACCATGTAGTGGATATCACTCAATACCTCTCGCAACAACTGGAGGCTATACAACTAAATAAATGAGAGAAACCCAAGGATATGTTGGAGAAAATATCCAAGGTTATTGTAGAGGGCAATGCTATGCACAATTATTTACATTAGTGAGCTGCAGAGTGTAGTCACCTCTTCAAGCTAGTTAATGACTAGGTTGGCCTGCTGGATCATTGCACTAAACCACTGTAGGACCTTCGAGCCCAAATCTGATAGATGAACCAAGAGATGAAGTTTATCACCAATCCCTTTGAGCATAGTGCTAAATTTTCAGAAATCCAATAGGCTGATGAACACGTGGACACTTTGTATGAAACCAATTAGGCTACCAAGAAGGAACTATGGGAGTTCAAGCCAACTGTTAAGGACTCCTACATAAATATCCAACAACTTAATTCCATGGAAGAATCTAATTGGAAAACATTAATGGACACAAATCCCTCAGTCCCATATGTCAATGCAACACAAGAATTTGTTTTTGGAGCTTCGATCCAGTTGCATAGGTGGTAAGATCATGTTGATCTGTATGATAGTTTCAAGCAGATAAAATATGAAAGCCACTTAGCACCGACTCACTGCACTAGTGAGGTGATGAAGAGGAAACATATGTTGTAAATCCTTCTAGTTAGCCTGCCCTGAAGAAACGCATGGAAGATTCTTAGTTTGTGGTAGGTTATGGAAGTCACAATCCAATTCATGGTTCCTTTCTCTCCGCTACTCCATAAGATTTTTTTAATTGTTGGATGCTGAATAAAAATTCCACCGGATTGATTTATGTGGGAAGAAAAGATGACTGCGAATGAATCCAACTAACAAGGAATAATAGTAGTTCACATATTAGGAAATTTTATCAGGAGAAGCCAATTATATTATGTTACTGAGCAGGAGGCTGATCGCCCCCAATGTTGACCAGGTACAACCATAGTCTCGAAGATTTATCTTTATGACCAATATCTAGATTCTGTTGTAGAAGTAATAGGACCATGATGACCAGTGTGACATTTTTAGATAGAAGGTGGTTCAAATCATCCCTGAGTTGGACCCTCAGTTTTAGGAGGAACAAAATAAGGAAGTAGAGACTTGACTTAGGGCGAGTCAATGGTTGTGGTCGGGGCCTTTTTGGACCCTCAGTTTTGAAAGTTCTAGTTTTGTGGAAGTTAGAGCATGTTGCGGAATATAACAACACACTAGTAGAGGATTTGAGTGGTGGAAAGTGATAGATCAGAGCATCAATGAATAATGTAGTTGTCCACCAACTAGAAGGAACAACAAAAAGCACCAGAACCTTCTAGTGGAAACCAAGAAGATACAAAATCAAGAAGCTATAACGAACGAATCAAGAAGTCCCATGGAAAGCTATAAGACAAGGACATATGAAACATGACAAGGCTGCTACAAATATTGAAACTGATAGTGCTATTGATACTATGCTTACTAATATTGATGTGAAAATTGTTATTTCTCATATAGTTTCTAGTTATTGATGTGGTTGATGTTCAATTGTAGAACCTTGAGCTATCTTGACCTTGGTTTTATGTACTAAAAGATGTATCCATAGTGTATCTAGTATTAGCACTGTTTCCAAGGATGTGATAAAACCAGTCGCAAAATGTAATTACAGAGCTTTCGCTCATATAATATATGACTATTGTATACTCACCTTTATATCTAGGAACTACGTAATGGAAAGTTGTTATGAAATGATATTAATATAAGAGATGATTGGACCCCTAAAATTTTGATAAATGGTGTATGTATCTTGATGAATTATGTATGCTTATTTTGTGTAAGTCTCTGTTATGCATCTTGGATCTCTTCACTACGTACATGCCATTGTTGATCTACCTGGTTGCTTTACTTTTCATAGATATTTTCATGTATGAAGTAGGAATCATTGTATGTGCTATGTGTTGAGCACTCAACACACCCTAAAAAGCCCATGTCAAATTTTACTTTTTGGGTACCACTTGATCTGTTGCACTGTCTAATTTGACCTCAGTATAAAAAAATGTTGCCTCTTCTTATCATTTGTTTTTCCTTTTAAGTCTTTCAAAGTTTTCTTGAGCATGCGAAAACCAATAACTTAAAAGACTAACATCTAAATTAGAGAATTGGCATTCAAAACTTTCCCTGACCTGCTTAAGGAATTCGACATAAGGAAGGATTGAGCGTGAAAGAAATCACTCGAGAACCAAGGTCACCGAGTGCCAATATTCGTCGGCGTCGACAAATAGAAGATGCTCTTTCGTGACAAGCATCACACAAGGATATCACCGACAACCAATTCCCTTCAGTGTCGGTAAGGAGCAAAAAGAGTAGGCGTTGCATGAATAAAGGAAAGATATCCCCGATCGCCGAATTCCGAAATGTTTTCGGTATCGAGGGTTTTTTAAGGACATTAACTCACAAGGAAGACACGTAATAGGTTTATTTCCAAAAGAGGACCTCCAATACCTTTTTGACATCAGAAGTCCCAAGTTTATCTTAAAGCACCCGACTTGAACAAAGTCTCGATTCCGACCATTACCCGTAAGATAAGTTCCCGGTATTTAGTACCTTGTATCGCAAGTCAGTGGTGCCACGTCAGTACCGTATGATGAAATCAATCAGTGTCAGGGTTTTTTTGTAGAACGATATCAATGAAAAAACAAAGAAAATCGAAGCAACACTAAGTACAAAATCGGGATTAACTTACAAGAAATTTAGACAAAGAAAACAATAGATTCATACGCAAAGAGAAAAAACGATGCATTGAACCATTATGACCAGAATCCTTTCGTCAAAATCTTGAGACTTTTTATATTAGACTCCTATAGGGCTCAGGTTACATACAATAGACACTGTCTACACCTTTTTTCCAACCAACCCAATTACATTGAGGACATGAAAATTTTCACAAGAAAAAAAGGGAAGACTATCAAAATTTTGCGTCACGATTGAGAATACAAAATAGAGTCTGCCCATCATGCCTCTTCTGTGTGTAGAATTTCTCCCCAGCTGCCTCGTGCTCCCAGAGTGTTATAACCCTAAATTGCACTAGACATACTTACCTGGAATTAGGCCATCTCAGACTCCTTCTTTGCCAAAACACTACTAAACAACTATTCTTAAAAACCCCCTTCATAAAGTCCCATGCACCCTGCTCCATTAATGAATGCGTGTACATGCTAGCTCCAATACAGCCTGCACGTACCTACAAAAGCATGGAGAAAGGAAAGGTGCTGACAGAACACATAGCTTTGGGCAAGTTAACTAAACCTTTCGACCATGCATGGCCGATCATTCGACCAAATACCTAGCTCCTTCTAGCCTATAAAAGAAGGGGTAAAGGTCCCATTTGAAAGGGGGAAAATCATAGTAAAGAGACTATAACCAATTGAGAATTCCCCTTGTACCAACCTTTATCCATCCTTGTGCAAAGAGAAGTATAGAGAAAAGAAGTTGGAGGACAGTTGAAGAGTAGCCCAGAACCAGTTTCGAGGAGCAGTGCCGACCACATATTGTAAGTTTACTCTTGTGAAGATTAATACAAAAATGAATACTTTTCCCGTCCTGCCATATCACATGTTCAAGTTGAATGTTTATTTTATGATATTGTCACAACTAACCCAACAATTAGTATATGAAATGCATGTTCGCATATTTTTGTTTGTTCATATGTGAATGTAGGTCAACTTTGGGAGGAAGCTTGCAATCGAAGAGAGAGCGAAAGCAAAGGGATCAACATCAAATGAAGGACTTAAGGTAGAGTTACCGAATCTCATTTACACCTTTTTATTGCATGAATGTGGGGTTTTGTGTTGGGAGAATAGGAAAGAGTAGAGGCCTTTGAAATGGTCATTTTCTGCATGCATGATTAGAGCCCTTAAATGCTAAGTCCATAGGAGGGATTCCCACCCACAATAGAATTGGCGATCGTACTGGGGATCTCTAGGGTTTCTAGGAATATTTTTTCTTGGGTATTTTTAAAAACTGGTTTCATTCCTTGTTTTTAAAGTTTCTGCAAAAGTCTGAGCTAACAGATATTCTAGGCTTCCATACCAGTTGTCTTTGTCTCTTTGTTTGACTGCACTTTTTTTTACGGGACCCATAGAGGTACACACAGCCTGTATAGGGTCTGCATACATGTACCCATGCCCTACCTTCACACAGCCTGCATGTACATGCTAGCTGAGGAAGTGTCAGTCGTGTGTATGATTTTAGAAAATTTCTTTTAGAGAGGCAGTCATCCTCTCCCCTGTCATAAGTAATCCTTCTCAGGGGTTTTCTGGAACTCATTCTAGTCTTTGTTGTTTGCAGTTTATAGCTTAGGTTCCACCTCAGATTGGTTTGTTCTATGAAATTTTCTTTGAATTGTTTTCTTTTTTCTGTCAAAATGAGTTTTTGAGTCTTCAAGAGTTTCTGGTCCTCAATACCAGTAGTCTCTGCTAGTGTTTGATTTCTTCTCTTTTCATTTTTTGAGAGTTTCAAAAGTACACATGGCCTGCATAGGTTCTGCACGTGTGTACACGCACCGTGAATTTACACAGCTCGTATGCACACGCTGGTTGTTGAACTATCAACAACGTGCAGGAGGAGATTTTTTTTGTTTAAGGAGAGGCAGTCATCCTTTTCTTTTTCAAGAGTTATACCTCTCAGGTTTTTGGGTCTCTGTCATAGCGGTCAGTAACTTAGGTTTGATCACAACAATAGCTTCCTTTTTCATTAAGAATTTTTCCTCAAAATTTTCCTTTTATAAGGTTTTTAGACAAGTGTGAGAGTCCATTTTAATCTTCTTATGTGTTATTTTTAAAGTGACTCTTTGCGATCTGCACTTAGGCTAGAAGTTTTCGTGGTCTTTACTTGTTGATATTTTTCCTTTTTGCTTTGTGAGCATTCAAATAAAAAAAAAAATATTTTGTTTCTTTGTTTGGTTAAATAGTTGTTGGTTTGCATTAGTAACTAGGAAAAGTCTTTGATTTAATAAGTTATTGATGGTTTACTTAGACGATAAGTAGCTCGTAGTTGAGTGAAATCCTATTTTGAGTTTTCTGTTCAAAGATATTAGAAAAATTTATTTTGAAAAGTTGGTTAAAGAATTTAAAATAACAAATGTGAAGTTGTCAGAAGTGTTTTCTTTCCTGCTTGCTGTTATATTTCTTTTCGTCTCTCAAAACATAATTAGTTTAACTTTCATAACCTTTGACTTAATACAAGCCATACAAATTAATGCTAAATATAAAATTAATTAGACTTTTTATGTTTATAGGGTCAACCGACTAGTTTAGGGTTAGGGCCTTGAATTAGGTTGGAGAGGAAACTCTTCAAGGCCATTAAATCAAACATTGGAGTCTGATTTAGGGAGTGTCCAAGTCCAGTATCGTGAAAGTTATCCGAGACCCCCCTCTAACACAGGGGATAAACATGAGGTCACGTGCAGAAAGGTAGCGGAGATAACCCCTCCAAAGCCGGACCAATCGTAGTGGAGAACACATATAGAGGGCTTGTCTTGGGATTACATCGATTGAATTTTCCATGGAGCTTCGTGGGTCTCAAATCCGTTCAAGGTCCTCAGTTGTATTCCGGAACACTTGATTTCGATACCCTTGATAGGTTTCAGGCTTGATACCTTGCTCATTGTGGTCTACCCGATTGTCGACTGTTCACGCGTTGGCAACCTAGTTGCCTATCTTTTTTAGAGACATACACAGGTGACTACAGGGGTATACCATGATACCTAGGATAGACATCAGGCCACTCTTTGTAGAGTATACCAGAGGGTGCTTCTGTGTTTGAGTTTCACTTTCACTGGTAAGTTTCTCTAGTGTTGGTTGTTGTAACTGTTCTTCCAACTACTTTAGTGTTTGCTTGTTTTATCTTGTAGGGACTTTTTTGTAGTGTGTGTTGTTTTTGAACGAATAGAAAACCATAGTGTGTCTTTGATATTCTCACACAATGGAGGATCATGAGCTCCACTGGTCATGAAGTATTCTTGGCTTGCCACCGGTTACACTGGAGCCAAGTCCGCCACCGCTAAGGTGAAAGCTAGACCAATAAGGGTATTTTGAAGCGATTGGGTCACAGGAAACCACACCTGACCAACCTATGTTAAAGGAAAATTTGACACCTTTAAAGTGGGAAGTAATGGAAGCAAATCCTGTCTCTTCTTCTGGGAATCCTAATATTCTCGCCACGATTGTCGTCACAGGGGGTGTTCCACCTCCTACCCCACTCTCGTCGGTCTGAGCCACCATGGTCTCAACTGCCTCTACCTCAAAAAGTGGTATGATCCTGTCTTTGGCGACATCCACTACTCCTTTCACACAAAGTGAGATAGGCCCTCCATTCTCATACGAGATTCCTAGCACAGGTACAAGCCCTGTACTATCCTACTCCACTTTACAAACTTTAGGTCTAGGGGAAGGGAGCTCTAATGCTCCTCTGCAAGGACCCATGGGGGTCACTTCAACTCCCTTTAGCGCTTTCCCTTACGGGGGAGGTCATATACCTCCTTTGTCCCCTTCAATCAGTGGTACCCACCAACAATCCACTGAGCCAAACACACACCATAGTTCACTTGGAGTAGGGAGTCAAGGACCACCTTCTCATAATATGTCGGTTGGGTTGACATCGTTTTCTTTGTTTGGTGCAGTTGGTAACAATGCTTTCTCATCAGTTGCTTTCCCGACCGAGGGCAACCCCGATTATGGCCAACCTAATCCTATGCAGGGTACTATTCCTGCATAGGGGGAAAACCCAGGAACTTCTTCTGCATCAGGACCTTGGAATTCTTGGCAAGGATTAGTTCCCTCGTCAGGAATGTCGATCTGGGGAAATTATTTTCACAAGCAATGGAACCCCAGGCAAGGTGCAATACCTATGCCCATGGGATCGGCATGGGGAAACCCTTCCCAAATTCATTCGAATGTAATGCACACCCAACCATCTACGTCCTATTTCAGGAATTAGCTGATGATGTCTCCTCAAACCAAAAAATACGTACAATGGTCATGGCCATGGTTTTTACTAGAACCCCGGACAACAACCCAACTATTCCTGGCAACCTGGTTCCAGTCAAACTCTAGGCTCCTTTTTCCATGGTTATCATCAACAACAACCAAAAATAACTTTCTTGGAAACCTTACATTTTCCAGATTTGACAATGTTGTTGAATGACCCCATCTGTCATGATCCACGTTGGCCCCCTATGCCGACGAAATTGCCTTCGATCATACCAAATTTTGAAGCCAAGCCTAATGAAGATCCAAGGAATTATGTGACCACCTTCCATCTTTGGTGCTCGTATAATTCATTAAAAGACGACTCCGTACAATTGCGATTGTTTCAATGCACTCTCATTGTGAGTGCTGCGAAATGGTACATTGACCTCGACCGCTTGAGATATTCTTCCTTTGGCGACTTGGCAATGCATTCCTAAACCATTTCCAATTACCTGTGAGATACAACATCGACACAAAATTTCTGGCCAATTTCAAACAAACAAAAGAGGACCATATCTTTGATCACATCCGAGAATGGAGACGCTAGAAGAGTTTGATTAAGGTACCAGTCCCACTGGCATTCCTGCTTGAGTGGTTCCTTAAGTCTTTGGTCCCCTAGCTATCCAAATACGTCGCAATGTCGGGAGTGTTTTCTGAAGGAGATGCCATCATGAGAGCTCAATGGCTTGAGCTCATTTATTCTCAATCTGTTTTACTATACAAGATTTTGTCGGATGCACCATAATCCATACTTGATAAAACCAGACAGAGAGATGGACCACATGCCGATGGTATTATAGGTTCATCACAAACCAAGCTCACTGAACAAGTGAAAAAACAATTGCATAAATTATCTATACAACACATAGCGGCCATCCAAACTACTGTTTTGACTGCTCCCCCTACCCAAATGTCAGATGTACACAGTGTGAAATCGAAAAATATGAGGGCCACCCAACAACTTGATGGAAATAAAAAACAATGTAAGAAGAGAAAGGGGGATAAGAAACCCACTAATAATGATGGTAGGGAAAACAATGAGAAACAAAAGGTGAAGTATCCATGCAACCTGTGCGCGGAAGACCACCCGACCCACCAGTTCCCTCGGCTTGCAAAGGCCCAAAATTTTGTGTCATAGAAGCAGCCTGCTGTGTTAACAAATCCAGTCCAACATGGGAAAAACCTAACCCAAGCCTCTACAAGCACAAAAGGGGGCAGTCAAGGACCCTCTTTGTCTTCGAACAATCCTGCATCTGCGAATGTGTATATGATGAAAGTTGATGCTTTTATATCTACTAGAGCACATGACTACAGTAAGCCAAGCACCTCTGAGAAAGGTAAAGAAGCTGAAATCCTCTCTCTTCCTGTCCAGATCGAGAAGAATTTGGGTGAAACAATGACACGCATCCCAAAAGGTGCGTTCAAGAAAGATTCTCACAACCCAAATGCAAGGGCCGCCCAAAACTATTATGTGGTGGAGGATTTGTCTCAAACCCCTTGTGCGATGTCTGTTTTGGAGGTCCTCCAAAGTTGCCCTTCCCAGAGGAAAGCTTTGTTAGCCGCTTTAGGATCTATTGAGACTTGTAATCTGGGTACAATCATGCTGGATACAATCGACTTAAAACCTTGTCTCCCTTACCATGTATCATTTCAGATAGTAGTGGCTTACCCCACGAAATTTTTTACTCAGAACATTTTCTGCATGGTGGTTGATGAGGGTGCCTCGACATGCATCATGTCATTGGGGTGTTGGAAGGCCATTGGCCAACCCATTTTGTCTTCATCACCTACTCTTCTTATCGCTTTCGACGATCGTTCATTCCGACCACATGGCATCATCCCCTCTTTCCCCATGCAGTTAGGAGGGAAGACTGTGTGCATCGAGGTAGAAGTAGTCGATGCCTCCCTCGACTACAATCTCTTGTTAGGTAGGAGTTGGGCCTATTCCATGCAAGAAGTGGTCGCTACAATTTTCCAGATCTTGTTGTTTCCACATGAGGGCCAGATTGTGACCATTGATCAATTGTCCTTCTCCAGACTCGACCCTTCATTGGGGGCATCCGTGGTCCTGATGATTGATAATCCCCAACCGGGCATCATCAACATAGGGTATGGTTTGTGCCCACCTTTGATCGGTACTTTTGATTCCTCGCCTCCTCAAGGTGATGTCAAGTTCATATCAGACCACCATAAGGTTGATATTTTCCAAGTGTCGTCGTTTCACATGACTTACTTCAATGATCCGTGGATTATTCCTTCCCCATCGACCATGATGGAAGGGACAGGGCACCATGGTATGTCCATACCCTTGTCTGCGACAGAGGCAACACACTCTTTAGTCCAACAAGCTTCAACCAGCACCGATCCAACTCCTGTAGAAGAGTTAGATCCAATCCCATAGCCTATTTGGGCTCAAGGTTCCCTCTCTCATACCAATTCATTAGACTTAGTTTTGTCCTCAGGCGAAGCAATCATTGAAGCAATGACTAGTCTAGACAAACCCTAGGATGATCTCCATCACAGACCATACGTCCTCCCAGAGTTAAACATAATCGAAGTAGGGGAATTCACCTTGAACATGACTAGAGATAGGTCTTGTCCTATCAATCCCTTGGCTACACATGAGGTTTATGCCGAGGGTAATATAGCAACTATTGCTGAAACTATACTGATTAATATCTCCAGAACCCCTAGCATCGTGGAGAATGTTTTCGTCGGAGTTGACTGTTCCCTCGAAGAGATTCAAATCTACATAGAATTATTTAAATAATTCCACGATGTTTTTTCTTGGTCTTACGAGGAAATGCCAGGAATTGATCCAAAAATAGTCAAACATGAAATCACAACTTGGATGCCAAGCTAGTTCGACATAAGATTCATTCAGTTAATCCCAGGAAAGCAACAACTATTAAGGTTGAAGTAGAGAAACTGTTCAAAGCCGGTTTTATCTATCCTGTCCATTTGTCCCAATGGGTGTCGAATCCTATGCCAGTCAACAAGAAACAAGGCATGATTCGCGTATGTACAGACTTCCATGATTTGAACAAGGCCTGTCCAAAAGATAATTTTCCCACACCATTCATTGACCAGATAGTTGATGAATGTGAAGGTTGCGAGGCCTTTTCTTTCATGGATGGTTTTTTTGGGATATAATTAGATACAAATCAAACCTGAAGACCAACACAAATCTGCATTCATTTGTCCATGGGGTACATTTTCCTATCATAAGATGCCTTTTGGTCTCAAAAATGTTGGTCCTAACTTCCAGGGGGCCATGTATTTTTCTTTCCATGATCTCAAGCATATAGTCGAAGCCTATTTATACGATTTAGCATCATGATATCACAAGAGAATGGATCATCCCACACACCTCTGACTTATCTTTGAGTGATGTTTCTACTTCCAGATTCACTGGAATCCAAACAAGTGCATCTTTTGCGTAACATCAGGGCATTTGTTAGGTTTCATAGTTTCAACAACATGGATCATGGTCGATTCTCTCAAGGTTGAGGAAATCGTTCAGTTTCCTCCCCCACGTACAATCCTTCAGCTTCATAGTCTACAAGGAAAGGAGAACTTTTTGAGGCATTTCATCGCAAACTATGCCGAGATCACAAAGGGATTTATGCGCTTACTGAAGAAAGAAGTTCCTTTTCATTGGGATGATGCCGCTCAACGCTCCTTCAAAGCGTTGAAACATGCCCTCACAACTACCCCTTTGCTTCGACCACCCAATTATAAATAATATTTCTTAATATACTTGGTGGCAGCAGAGTCAACCATCGACATGGTCTTAGTTCAGGAAGATGATTTGCTCTCAGAATATGTGATCTATTTCTTGAACCGAGGCCTCGTTGGACCGGAACTCAATTATTGTCATATCAAAAAATTGTGTTCGCAACAGTCCATGCTGTCCAACGGTTCCGTCATTATATTTTGTTTTGCAAGACCACTGTCATTGCCATTGTGAATCTATTTCAACACGTGTTGACATGATGGGTAATCGATGGAAAGATCAGTAGATGGATAGTCGTCCTCCAGGAATTTGACTTAGATTTCGTTTCGGTGAAATCCAAAAAGTCACTGGTCTTCGCGGAACTTATCTCAGAACTTCCAATCGAGTCCGATGATGTTATGCTTGAAGAATCACCTATTCAAGGAGATATGTTTTTGATAGAATCTTTAGACCCCTGGTATGGAGATATTCTTGTCTATCTCCAAACTTTGAAGTGCCTCGCCTCTGCTTCTCGTGATGAACGTCATCGTATACGTCATCAAGCTAAGAATTATCTCATCCTCGAGGACACTCTCTATCATCAGGGTGTAGATTGCATTCTTTGCCGATGCCTCACTCATGAAGAAGCGGAAATTGTGCTTAATGATTTCCATACTAGAGCATGTGGCGGTCATTTATCTGGGTTGACAACAACCCAAAATATTTTATGAGTTGGTTACTTCTGGCCGACACTAATCAAAGATTGTATCGAATCGGTCAAGAAGTGCCACCCATGTTAGATCTTCTCTTGGAATACGAGGACACATCCTGCTCCCATGTTTCCTGTCATCACAGTTGGTCCCTTCACCAAGTGGGGGATTGATTACACTACATGCAAACCTCCTTCAACAAGGGGGAACCATTATATCATTGTAGTCGTAGAATACTTCATGAAGTGGGTTGAAGCTATGCCAACATTTAAAGATAATGGAGAGACTGCATCTCTCTTTTTGTTCAACCAGATAATTGCAAGGTTCGGCATCCCGAGAGAGATTTTCACTGACCATGGCAGTCAATTTCAGAACCAAATGATGATCGAATTAACATCAAAGCTTGGGTTGCAGAAAGAACATCCGTCACCCTACTACCCCCAAGCGAATGGTCAGGTGGAAGCCATAAATAAATATCTTAAGACCATCCTATAGCGAACGATCAATTTGGCCAAGTCAAATTGGAATTTGATGTTATACTCGACATTATGGGCTTACCGAATGTTTGTTAAGACTGCAACCAGTTTCTCACCTTTTCAACTCTTTTACGAGCTGGAAGCAGTCTTTTCTATAGAATGTTAGATCTCGTCTCTAAATTTGGCAGTACAGTTACTGCCAGACACTTCTCCACTTGAAGAACGATTATTATACCTTGAGAGGCTAAATGAGAAGCGTCGTGATGCGGCCCTGGCCAACGATGCTCAAAAACAAAAATTCAAGTGTCAGTATGATCGGTCCATTCGTCCTTGGATTTTCTCTGAAAGAGCCCTTGTCCTAGTCTATGACCAGGATAAGGACTCCTTGGGGGCAGGAAAATTCAAACCCATGTGGTTCAGATCTTTCATCATTAAAGAGGTTCTAAAAAAGGGTGCTTATCATCTGGTAGACTTTGAGGGAAATGCTTTGGCAGAGCCTAGAAATGGGATCTACCTCAAGAAGTATTTCTCATAGGTAGGCCACCTTGGGTAACTTTTTGTGACATATGTATAGTCTTTGTACTATTACTTTCTGGTTTCTTTTGGTTTTATGGATGTGTCATTTTTGATGTTATCTTTTGTCACTGTGGCAGATGTCAAGTGAATCAGAGGTGTTCATTGGGTACACAGATGGTGCTAGCCGACACACTCAGAGGATTGCCTCCGCAGCTTGGGTAATTTTTACACCTCAGGGCCAATTATTATCTTCAGGAGGTATATATTTAGGTGACACCACAAACAATGTCACCGAATACAGTGCAGTTATTGAGTTGCTTCGTGACGCCCTGTCATTTGGTATCTCTCATCTCCGGGTCTATTTAGATGCACAACTGGTTGTGTCTCAATTAAATAGAGTCTACCATGTTCATGATCCTACTTGACACCGATGATTCCTTAGGGTACATCTCTTAGAATGAAGCTTTGATTATATTACATATTTTCATGTTCCTAGGAGATTAAACCAAGTCACAGATACTCTAGCTAATCAAATCTTAGATTGGCATCTCACACACATATAAAAATACATACACATAAACATGTAAATACATTTTTAACGGAAAATTTGATCCATAAGACATGAAAAGACATAAAAATCCATATATAATATCAAAATCATCAGAGTACATAGGTGGGTGCAAGCGCCTCAAAAATACAACCATTAAAGAGTCATGGGGCTTATGCCCTAAAAAAATATATACAAGTAATTCCCTCAACACATGAAAAATCCAGACTAACTAAGGTCAGGGCCTGTGGGCCCTGTTGTAATGATCAACAACGTTTTCCAAATGCAGAAA
The DNA here is from genome assembly GCA_009831015.1 of Picea engelmannii. Classification (NCBI taxonomy): domain Eukaryota; kingdom Viridiplantae; phylum Streptophyta; class Pinopsida; order Pinales; family Pinaceae; genus Picea; species Picea engelmannii. The sequence goes on from ML792537.1 coordinate 270,480, forward strand.
AAGTCAGACCCACGTTCGTGGTGCCCCCACTACATGAGGCTGCATAGATGGTGGCAGATCCTCAATCTCTGCCATGGGGGCTGTGTGAGTGAGCGAGGTAAAATTTCACTCTACTCATCTCAGAACCCTCTTAGCCTCACTGGCTGGAAGCTCTCCTGCTACTGCTGGTCCCCCCTACGGTGGTGGGTGCATACCTTGGCTGAGGACATCGCCTATTCCTCACATAATCCGCTGGTCGCACTGGTCCCACATCTGCATATAATATACACATATCTGCCAAGTGATCTGGTATAAAAAAATGATATATATTAAAAACAACAAAAAAATTACATATGTTTAACAAAAAAAAAACAAACGATGCAAACTTACCCATCTCTCCTCGCTCCTCGTTGAGAGGTACCAGTATCTTAGGGTCTCTCGAGAAGTCAATCCCAACATAAGGGTAATCCTCTATGACTGGGATCTATCACGACAACCAAGAAAAAAAGTTGTCATCAAAGGACTCATTGGTCCTTCCTCCCCCTTGTCGTGGAAACAACACTACCCATTTTCATATCACAGGAAGAGAGGCCTGATGCCCCCATACCACCTCTTGAGGGATGAAACTTGGCACTCTTTCAAAGAAGAAAGAGAAAAGAATGGTTCCAAACCGAAAATTCCTCTGAGTCCACAACTGACAGTCTATGAGTTGTCTCTTCATACAGTCCAATAAAGTGGTGCTCCGATAAAAAATCTGTGCATTTAAGCACTGAACTGCATAGTTCATCTGTGCATGGGAAGCCTAATGCAAAGTGGCAGACCCTGTAATTCACCCGATGAGCAACACTATCGCCTGTAGTGCTAAGTCTGAGATCTTTCTTATCGACACTTGCGAGCTCATCCTGTCTGTACCCGCCTCACAATAGAGTCCAATCAACTCCAATATGTTGTGAGGCCCTGAGGGAAACATACGAAAGTTGGTTGGTTCCCCTTGCTAGGAGAGGCCAGTCAAAAAGTATATGTCCTCAATCATTGGCACCAATGACTTCCCTTCTAGCATAAAGGCCTCTGCATCGGGATGCCAATAATCAACCAAGGCATTCAATATCCTAGGTTGTGCTCGCATGAAATGACATAGGAAGAATTTTAGCAAACCACATTGCATCAACGCAGAAACAACATTAGGTTCTTCCCCAACCAATGCACTGATATCCTCATGCTCTCTTTCTCTCTAGTGCACATACATCCTACACATGGGCAAAGTTTAGGAGGGTTAATTCTTGTTTTCTTAATGTTTTTACACTAACTGGAGGGTCCACGTAGGCTGTTGTGATGACAGTCGTGTGTACACGCGGTCTGCCATAAAACAGAGCGAGTGTACACGCAGGCTATCATAGGACAACCTATGTGGACCTAGGGACGACCTTTTGAGGGTCGATGCCCCCCCAAAAAATGAAACTAAATGCATAAAGAAAGATTTAAATTTCAAGAGGAGAGATTTTATACTTACTTGGTCCAAGCAGATGGTTGTTTCGTCCACCGAAGCTCCCGTAATCAATTCTTTTCATAAAAGGGCAGTTGTGGCTTTTAGTCAATTTCTGAATTAACAATGGTGATAATGAACTGCCAACTTCTATTTATAGAGGTTTTTGGCCCTTTTTTGTCAATTTTCGAACCCTGTTGTCATTTTTTCTAAACTAAAAATCATTTAAGATGGTTCAGGGTTTTCTTTGGATGGTCACGAGAAGTATTACTTTTGGTATTGGGATTTGTTTTTGAGTTTTTGGGTGTTTTGATGGTCCTTTGGTAAAAAGTCATTTTTTCTAACTCATTGCATTTAAGTCGGGATTTCACCTCCACTTTCTGCATCTTGTCGACTTTACCTCTTTGCCATAGGATCGATCCCACCAAGTTGCGACACAGAACCCTCATCACTTCTTTAGAAGTTTCGTAATTTGGTGGTAGAGCCTACCATAACATGGATGCCCTAGGTAGATCCTGGTTCATGACGGTGTCCATGCTGTCACTAATGACTATAGGCTCAGGAGTCCTCTTTAGCTTTTCCTTGATTACGAGTTTTATCTTCATTTGCATGATTCCTTATCACTCTTGACCTCACCCTCGGGACTCCCAAAACATAACGAGTCTTCTTTTAAGCCCTTTTCAGACCCTTTAAACATTAAAATATTGCTGAGTGATCTTGTGGCCTTTCACGCTCGTTAAACTGAAATTTGAAGTCATGGATGTCCGATGGTAGTTTACCCCTTTTTCGGTCCAGATGGTCAACTGTACGAACAAAGGTATACTCTAGAGGCCTCAGATCTCTAGAAGAGTATTCTCAGGTATCATTTTAACCCTTTTTTGGGCTTGAGGGACTAAATTTATGAAAAAGGAACCCCCACAAAGTCCATAGTTAAGCTCTTTTCAGACTCCCTAAAAGTGAAAAGATCGCCAAGTGATCTTATTCTTTCACACTCATTAAAATGGTCCAGAAGAACATTCCTGACGGAGTCCATAGTTAATCTTTTTTCAGACTCCTTAAAAATGAAAAAATTGCCAAGTGATCTTGTCTTTACCACACTCGTTAAAATGGTTTTGAATAGATGTCTTGTCGGTGCTAGTTTACCCCTTTTTTGAATCGACTAGACTACCTTCGAAAAAGGTATCCCAATGGAGTCTCCTTTTACGTTTTTTCAGACTCTCTAAATATGAAAAACCGTCACGCTTACCTTCTATAGGCTCGTTAAAATTACATCGAAGGATGTTACCATTGTGTCTTATTAATCGCATTTTCATACCCACATCCTTGGTTTAATGTCGGCTCCATGTTTCTCTCAGCTGAACCATCTGAAGCATGCCTTATACGCAAGCCCTGTAACACTTCGCCTCTGCGTCTTGACACCTTTGGTCCCATGAGGGATTTTTTCCCAAGTGTCCTTGATTTGAACATTAGTCTTGTCCTTGCGCCTCAAACTCATATGTTTGCGACACTCATTCCTCTTTTGTAATGTAACACTCTTTTATTCTTTTTCCAAAATTATTGAAAAAGACAAAAAAATCAAATATACCCCAAAAAGAGGAAGGGAAAAGTATTTTCTTTGTATTGGCAGCACAATGAGTCACCCTTGGATAAAGCACATCCTTCTATTTGTTTGTCAAGCCCTGGGATTTAATATGACCTTAGGAAGTTGTTCTTGCTACATTGAGATGTGTCCTCCTCCATTTGGTTATTCTTCCAAACATATGGAGAGTTTTCATTGCCTCCTGCCTCGTGAACTTATGATAATGCCATACTGCTTGAGTCTCATCATTTTTCATGCTATTGTTTAAGGGAAGTGTTTCCAATCCTGATTCGTCCCCTCTACAGTTTGTCTCTTGCCCTCATGCTCATCCATCCCTAAATTCCAATCAAGTATTTGTTCGAAATCAATGAAGCCTTCAGTTTGATCATCAATATTCTCTAGTCCATGACCGATGAGCCGTCGAAGACCTCTGGGTAGTGAAGTCGTACACTCATATTACACTCCTACCTGATTGAATATTTTGAAGTTGTTGCTCGAGCTCTAAAGACCTCATCTGTAGCCATTAGGCCTTATCAGCTTCTAGAAGATGGATACTATAAATGTATATATTTCTGATTTTGAGCTGTAGATCTGCTGTGTATTGCTCACGGCTACACTTTATATAGTTATATGACATGGATCTACAGTGTATTTGATTGGTAGCCATGATTTTATTTCATCCCAAGCATGGGTATGCCCGCCTTGGTGAGACAATTGTTATTTTGTAGATGGCACCTCTCGATTTCTGGTCCTTGGGCTCACTTGTTTGGAATGTTGGTGAATATTGATAATGTACTTCAGCCATCAGATGCTCTTCTGACCTCACACATTAGGGGGAATATGTTATAACTCTAAATTGAACCAAACATACTTACCTGGCATCAAGCCATCTCAGACTCCTTCTTTTCCAAAACACTACTGAACAACTCTTCTTAAAAACCTCCTTCGTAAAGTCCCACGTGCCCTGCTCCATTACTGAACGCGTGTACACACTAGCTGCTCCAATACAGCCCGCGTGTACCTACAAAATCACAGAAAAAGGAAAGTTGTTGACGTAACACACAACTTTGGGAAAGTTAACTAAACCTTTCGGCCATGCATGGCCGGTCATTCGACCAAATACCTAGCTCCTTCAGGCCTATAAAAGAAGGGGTAAAGGTCCCATTTGAAAGGAGGAAAATCATAGTAAAGAGACTATACCCAATTGAGCATTCCCCTTGTCCCAACCTTTAGCCATCCTTGTGCAAAGAGAAGTATAGAACAAAGCAGTTAGAGGATAGTTGAAGAGGAGCCCAGGATCAATTTCGAGGAGCAGTGCCGACCACATATTGTAAGTTTACTCTTGTGAAGATTAATACAAAAATGAATACTTTTCCCATCCCGCCATATCACATGTTCAAGTTGAATGTTTATTTTATGATATTGTCACAACTAACCCAACAATTAGTATATGAAATGCATGTTTGCAACTTTTTGTTTGTTCATATGTGAATGCAGGTCATATTTGGGAGGAGGTTTGCAATCGAAGAGCGAGCGAAAGCAAAGGGATCGACATAAAACGAAGGACTTAAGGTAGAGTTACCGAATCTCATTTACACCTTTGTATTGCATGAATGTGGGGTTTTGTGTTGGGAGAATAGGAAAGAGTAGAGGCCTTTGAATTGGTCTTTTTTTGCATGCATGATTAGAGCCCTTAAATTCTAAGTCTGTAGGAGGTATTCCCACCCACAACATGAAGGTGTTGTCATATTTTTTTCTTCCGACACCCTTTGCGCTTCCCGCAACTTCATGATTGTATCTTGTGCTTCTCGAAGCTGCCACTTGAGCTAGGTTGCGTTCCCTTCATGACCCTGTTGCGCTGACACCTCAAGGTTATTTGCCGCCAATTGTCGACGTAATTCTCTATTCTTCTGGTAAAGTTTAGCTATGGTGAGTTGTGCCTACTCCAACTGCGGATTATGTCCTTTGACATTAGAACTCGAGGTTTTTGTCTTTCTCATTCGACTCCCACTTCCTTGACTTGTGGTTCTGACAAGCTCTAGCCAGATAATGCGCAGTAGGATCTCCTCAACAGTTGATCCTGCGCACGACTCAATCGGGATTTGGTTTTCCCCCCTGACTTCCTTATTTTTTTTGGGCCTTCCTCTCCTCTGCGGTATCTATTTTTGAGGAAGCGTGGCTTCCAACCTATGCCCTTATGACATAACTTCTTCCACTTCGGACTCTACACGAAGTGATACTATTTTTTCCACGTGAAGGTAGGAATCTCCCTTTGAAGCCTCAGGAACACCCGCTGCAAACAAGAACGAGTCCCAAGCATTTTGTGTCTCAAGCCTGACACTTCGGCTGCCTCGCAGGCCCCGTCTTGAGTTTTGTAATAACCGTATTACTTTAAACATCAATTTATTCCATAAACTGAAACAATAACTTCATAACAAAATAATAATAACTTCATAACAGTAACTTCAGTAACTTAAATTTATCAACGAATAATAATTTCATAGCAGAATAAAAAAAATATGTAACTTAAAATACCTTGGTCTGATGCTAACCCTCCGCCTGTCTTGTTGACCTTCCTACAACTGCCTTGCCCATCTTGAATCCATGGACAAACTCTGCCCAAACCGTGTTTCCAACCTGCCAACTTGGACAACTTCCTAGCTCCAGGATACCATATGGATATCCTGGCCCCCGTGCCCAAAACCCCCAGCAAACCGGTGCCCCCTGTACTAATCCTTCCCGACTACAGAACTCAACTCCTGTGAAAATCCAAGAGAACCCTCCCAAAAAACCCCGTAGAATGATAATCCTTGCCTTCATAAACCTCCTCCTCTGATATCCCTCCATCACCGCCCTTTCACCTCATTTATTTCCTTACCTACACATTTATTATCTTATCCGATTATTAATGTTTTATCCTATTATTAATGCCCCTCATCCTTATTTATTAATGCTCCTTATCCTTATTTATTAATGCTCCTTATCCCCTCCGTATACATAATCCTTTAATTTACCAATTAAATTTATTATCCCTTTTAAATTTAATACTCATGTCATTGAATGTAATAGGTAGTTAATTAATTAATTAATTAATCAAAATTATAACCATTAATTAATTAATAAATACTTAAATAATATCATTATACCAATCTTTGTTTAGTTATTAACCATGTTAAGACAATTAATAACCTAATTAATTTTTACTTAATAATCCCTAAACATATATTCAACTAGGGTTGTTACATACACCGACCCTTCAGGAAACTTCGTCCCGAAGTTAAGGTATCTTATGGTCAAAGGAAAAGAAACATGGTTCAGACATTCATAACAATTAACCGATATTAACAGTAAGTAAGTCAAGAAAACTCATACATACTAGTGTATATGTACAAGAAATGCATGTGTATCTAGTACATACAAGTCTCATGCATGTACTAATAATCAAAACTATCATCGTTTAGTAATTTATGTATGCATCCAATCCAGTCAGCAAGACTAGTCTTTTATAAAAGACAACAAACCAATCAATTGTTTGAGAAATCCTCTAATGACTATTATTCGGTTCAATAATTTTATTTAGACAACTGTGGTTTAGTTACATAATGATGAATATTTATATATACACATTTTTTTTTTTTGAAGGGAAAACATTAAATTCCACCACAGACAAATCTCCCTACCTTCTCAACTATTTCTACTCATCCTTCCTCCCTAACCTACTTCCATCTCCATTCCTATCCTTCCTCTTCTAGACTATCTTGGAGCATCAACTATATTGACCTAACTCCAAATAGAACCCGTAAGCGGAAGTGTCACTATCTCAACCAAGCTTCCCTAGTAGGCATTTGACACTCATCATCACACGTCTTGGGGAGTGTGAACTATCACCGTCCTCCCATGACTTCAGGTTTCGGAGGATACACGGTGGGAAATGCCTCCACCCCTCCTAATCATAACTAGGGTCCACACCCTACAATGGAATACACAGTGGCAACGTGTTGCTGGGGGTTTTTTCATTGTTTATTCGGTTTTGGGCAGTGTCATCACCTGAAATCATGCACTGGTCCACATATCATAGAAATGCATCCAAACCAATATAAATTCCACATACAATATTCATACCATAATGTTTCTCGGTTAGTGGTCCTGATATCCACTTTCATCATCATTATCCCTTGGTTATTTCATAGCCCATAACCTACAGATTAGTCTGTAACACAAACTCATACATTTCTATGCATTATCATCATGTAATTGCATACTATCATCATTTCAATTTGGTATCCCTGTACCGATAAATTAACATCAAATTTTTCCAGTTAGAAATAGATCTCATAATATCCCATAATTCAATTTTGACACCCATTCATAAGATTATCATTTACCCAAAATAGATCACATCATATCCAACATCATTCTAATAGTATTTTAAACATTCATTAAATTCACATTCTCACAATATGTCGCATCATATACATCATCATCAATAACATTTAAACATTCATAAAATTTACATTCACATAATGGATCGCATTACATACATCATCATCAATAACATTTAATGATTCATAAAAGTTCATACATTTAAATTTTAAGTGTATCACTTAATAGTTTCATTGTGACTAGAAAATAAAGTATATAGGCCTCAGGTAATCCTGGCTGTCTAAGTCAAAAGGTGGTGTTACATACACCCAACCTTCAAGAAAAATGTTCTCGAGGTGGTCAAAAAAAGTGATGGATAGTCTCGTCGTAGTGTCTCGACGTCTTCCCAAGTAGCAGATCCCGGACTATACTTGTCCCACTGGACCTTAACTTGGTCTACCAGACGGTTCCTGAGCTGTCAAACTCTACGATCCAATATGCGTAATGGTTCTACCATGAGGGTTCCCATGTCTGATACCTGCAATTCCTTCCAATTTATTTTATGTGATTCATCAGAAACATAATGATTTAAAATAGATACATGAAATACATTATGAGTTTTATGCAAGTGGGGTGGCAGTACTATACGATATGCAACGGGTCCAATTTTCTCTTGGATCCTGAATGGTCCTATAAATTGAGGTGACAACTTTTTCCCCTTCCCGAACCGTATGGTACTCTTATTAGGCCTTATATGAATGAAAACCTGTTCTCCCACTTCATAACTTCGGTCGGTCATGTGTGCATCCACATAGATTTTCTGCCTATCCTGTGCTTCCTTTAGTCTCTACCTAATCTAAATCACCTATTCTTCCATCTCCTGAATCAATTTTGGCCCAACTGTTACTCGGTCTTCTAGTCTATCCCAACTCAATGGCGTTCTGCATGGCCTCCCATACAAAGCTTCGTAGGGTGGCATTCCGATGGAACTATGAAAATTTTTATTGTAGGCAAACTCTACCAAAGGTAAGTACTTCTCCCACTGGGTTTGATTATCCATGACATACATCCTAAGAATGTCTTCCATGAATTGATTTACTCTCTCCATTTTCCCATCTGTTTTAGGATGATAAGCTGTGCTTAAGTTCAATTGAGTCCTCAACGCTGATTGTAAACTTGTCCAAAAACTAGAAGTGAATCTGGAGTCCCTATCTGAAATGATCTTCTTAGGTATCCCGTGCAAACGGATAACCTCACTTACAGACACACGTGCCACATCAGTGACATCGTAAGTGTCTCTAACCAGAATAAAATGAGCACTCTTGGTTAACTTATCCACTATCACAAGAATGACAATGTGTCAATGGGATGTGAGTGGAAACCCCACAACAAAATCCATAGAGATGACTTCCCACTTGGACATAGTGACATCATGTGGTTGTAGGAGGCCTGCCAGGTGATGGTGGTTGGCTTTCACTTGTTGACACTCTAGGCATTTGGCGACGAAATGGACTACATTGCGCTTCATGCCTACCCAGAAGAAGATCTTCCTCATATCTGTGTACATCTTCTTCACACCCGGATGCGCACAATAAAGTGCTCTATGGGCTTCCTTCAGTATGATGCTTCGAATATCCTCATTCTCAGGGATGTACATCCTTCCTCGATATCTTAACAGTCTGTCTGTTTCTAGACTATATCCTTCATACTTTGGATCTAACTGCCTCCCGCTCTAGAGGTTTGAAGTAACCTTTAAATACCAACTGTCTCATTGGATTTGTGTCAACACATGTTCCCTCATATTGACCTTTAAGGTTACCAAGGAGAAGATATGTGGTCTCCTACTCAAGGCATCTGCGACCACATTTTCCTTTCCCTTGATGTACGAAATACCAAAATTGTACTCACTCATAAACTCACTCCATTGCCTTTGCCTGGCATTCAGATCTCTTTGAGTGAAGATATGTTTTAAACTTTCATGGTCCGTGTTGAGCTCAAAGTTTCACCCCACAAGATAGTGCCTCCAAATTTTCAGAGCTAGCATTACAACTGCGAACTCTAAATCATGAGTCACATATAGCTCTTCATGTTTCTTCAACTTCCTTGATGCATAAGCTATCACTCCTCCATCTTGCATTAGCACGGCCCCCAACCCTTGCTTCGAGGCATCCGTGCAGACTGTGAAGTCCTTTTCCATATCCGACACTCCTAGAATTGACGCACTGGTTAGTAATCTCTTAAGCTCAATGAATGCACTATCACATTCTTCTGTCCATTCATACCTGACCCCCTTGCATTTCCAAGTGGTGATGGGTTTCTCTATTTTTGAGAATCCTTCCACAAATCTCCAGTAATAACCTACTAGTCCCATGAATATTCTCACCTCATGGGCATTTTTCGGCACTGGCCACTCCATAATGGCCTTTACCTTTTCTGGGTCCACAGAGATTCCTTCACCGTAAATGATATGACCTAAATAGTGAATCTCTTTCTGGAAGAAGGAACACTTCAATAGCTTCCCATAAAATTTGTTCTCTCTAAGGCAGGACAACACTGTTCGCAAGTGTTCCTCATGTTCTCTTTCATTCTTGGAATAGATGAGGATGTCATCTAGAAAGACTTGTACAAAACGGTCTAAGTACTTCCAGAATATGCCGTTCATGAGGCTCATGAATACTGCTGGCGCATTGGTCAATCCGAAAGGTACTACAACAAACTCGTAATGTCCAAACCGAGTTCGAAAGGAAGTTTTTGGGATATCACCTTCCTTAATCCTTAATTGATGATACCCTGATCACAGATCAATCTTTGAGAATACCGCTGCTCCTTTCATTTGATGGAAGAGGTCATCTATTCGTGGCATTGGGTACCTGTTTTTCACTGTAGCACAGTTCAAGTCCCTGTAGTCTATACACAGTCGTAAGGATCCATCCTTCTTCTTTACAAAAATTACTGGTGTGCCCCAAGGTGAGACACTGGGCCTTATTAGCCCTAAGTCCAGTAACTCTTTCAACTGCATTTGCAATTCACAAAGTTCTAGTGCTGTCATCCGATACAGAGTCTTGGAGATTGGTTCTGCACCAGGTTTTAGCTCAATAGTAAAATCAAGCTCCCTCTCAGGAGGTAACCCTGGTAAATCGTTCGAAAAAACATCTTTAAATTCTAACAATACCGGGTACTGATCCAATAAGGGTCCTTTCCTATCATTCACTACTTCCACTACATAAAGTCGACACCCTTGCCTCAAGCATTTCTTAACCTTCATAGTTGATATAAAGTGTAACGACACTTTTCTCTGTACACCCTAGATCTCTACTAGTCTTCCTTCATCATTGACACAAAGCACCTTCTTTGCGAAACAATCTACCATGGCTCAGTGAGCTGCTAACCAATCCATTCCAATGATTAGGTCATATGCCCCAAGAATTATGATGTATACCTTCAACCTGGTAGTACACACTCCCAGGTATACTATACAATTATCGACATTAGGTCCTACTGCTTGTTTTTCCCCCGAAGCCATCTCAACTTGTTTAAAGTCATCGTGCTCGTAGGCTGCCAACCCACTCTTTTCTAATGCGGATGGTGAAATGAAACTATCTGTCGCACCAGAATCAAACAAAATCTTAACATTGATATGATTTAGAGTACCTGATGACTCCACCACCATGGATTGATGTTCGGCTTGAAGGTTATTGACCATTGTGTAAATTTGGTGCCTGCTACTTGATCTCCCCATCGGTGCCTTTCCTTCTCTATGCACAAACCTTGATTGCAACTCTAGGTAGTCATGCTTGTAATGGGGTCCTCCGCATCCCCAATAGGTAACATGAGATTGAACCTGTGCATTGTTATGTGACTGTCTTTGAAATGAGTTCCTTCCCCTGGAACCCCTGCCCCTACTAGCTATTCCCTGAGATGGTCGTGGGCCTGTCTACGTTGTTGGCGATGAACGAGATGTTGCACTTGTTGCCATTGAAATCCCTGCAGCTACTGTCCTTGGCGTGACTTTGTTACCATATGGCGGTGGCCTTGAGCCCCCTTCCCTAGGAAATGTCCTCGGGGCCTTTCCTACGAATCCAGGGCAATGCGGAAATGTCGGTCTTGTACCCCCAGTTAAGTTCATGTGTTCTTCTGCATAACGGGCATTTTCCACCACTTCCGCTACTGAAGACGGTTTCCACATCCGTACCATAGCTCTTATCTTAGGGTTCAATCCATAGACGAAGCACTCTGCTTGTCGTTGGTGATTGTCCATATACAAAACATATTTGATCAGTTCCATAAATCTGATCTCATATTCTTCTATAGTTCTGTTTCCTTGTACTAAGGCATGAAATGCTCCTATCTGTTGTTCCTCGTAGTATGCTAGTAGATATTTCCTTCAGAACCTCTCCTCGAAAAGTTCCCAAGATACTGTGTCTGGGGTAAGGTACAGTTGTCTTTCCAGGTTTCCCCACCAGTTCAAGGTGTTGTCTCTTAACTAAAAAATTGTGATCTTTGCCTTTGAGTTGGATGCATAGTCCCTTAAGGCAAAACACCTTGTCATTCCTTCCAACCATGCTTCCACGCATTCACTGGCCCGACCCCTGGCAAACTCTGGAAGTTTGATCTTTTGCAATTCTCGCGTGATGTCTTCGGGTGGAGGTCCTCCCCTTGAATCACTTGATGCTTCTATATTACCCATTCCAGACAGTGGGGGTTCCACTTCAGTCCTTGCCAGTTGTCGCCCCTTTAAAGTCTCATTAATGGCTTCCAGTGAGCGCAGTATGAGAGCTAGTTCGGGCGATGGTGGTGGTGGCGCTGGTGGTGTTGGCGGTGCTTGCGATGACACTCCCCTGCCTCGACTCCCTCGAGTCCTGACCATCCTGTATGCTTTAACCTGCATTAACCAAAGTTGTCAGGGTGAGTTCAAGGATGTTTCAAATTGGTGCTACTTAAACTAGAAAGAGGGTTAGGCGTAAGTTTTCTTTACTTGTCTGTAAACAGATATTACTCCTTTAGGGGATTGGCTAGGTTAGGATTAGGATTAAGTGTCTAAGCTTGATTTCTTCGCCCCTATGAAAATAAAACTATTGGTTCCCTTGCCCTATAACTACGCTAACCTTGTGCCATACTCGCCAATTCCTATGCTTACTCTCCTAGTGCATATGCCACCTCCTTCCCGCTTGTCCTAGTCTAAGTCCTTTTAACTTTTCGCTTACAACTAAATATCCTCCGATGCTTGACTCGAGAGCTTTTCCTTGGCATGTAGTGTTGGCGTTGTCAATTGCTGCATTGAGATTTAGCATTGACTTGACTGGTGGAATGGAGTGGAGGGACTTGGCGCTCGGCTCGAAGAATTGTGTGTACGATCTCGTGATCTTGACGCTTGGACAATCAGAGTTTATACTTGGGATACAAAGATCAGCGGTGCCAAATAAACCTTTACCTTGATTTCCGGTGCATTCACTAATTATGATTCAACTCTATTAGCTGGCTCCGGATCAATAGGTTAGGTAATAAGCCAGTTAGTCTTAATCTTCATACTGTATCTTCCTAGTAATAATACTACTTTAATTCCTACAGTGTTACCATTAATCTAAATAAGTATAAGAATTTATGTGTAAAAACTTATGAGGGCACGTTGGTGTTAGTGTTCTTCTTAAGGCTTTCGCTTGGTGGGTGGTCTTGGGTTCAAAACCCATGGACCTCTAAAATTTATACTTAGCCCTATATTATTAAATCATTTAAATTAAAACTCATAATTATATATATATTTTAAATAGTTTAAATTCACACAAGCGTATTAATACTTTTTAAATAAATTATTAAAACTAAAAATTAATATATAAAAAAAATAATAATATAATCATTCAAAACCTATTAATAATTTTTTTTTAATAAATTAATAAAACTAAAAATTAATATACAAAAAAATTTATAATATAATTATATATAAAAAAAAAATCTTACTTACAGTTTGGCGAGAGTTTAATGTGCTCCGTGGCATTCACTGGCAGCCTTTAAGGTCGGGCTTCTGGCATGAGGTCCACGTGCCCGACCTCTGGCTCTTAGTACCAAAAACCTAAGCTCTTCCTTAACCCTAACACATCTTTCTCTTCCGCCTCTTTCCCCTGCCGCCTGGCCATTTTTCTCTGTCCCTCTCGGCACGCTCAATGCCCATCTCTGAGCACTTGTGCTTGGGCGATGGCTTCTGTGTATTACGAAGGGAGGAGAAGGGATATGAAAATACTGGAAACATATCAACAATAATTCATTTCCCATGCCTCACAAAATTCAGGAGCATCAACACAGTGAGGAGTCCGTTTGTCTCCTGGGGATGCATCACCAATGTGACGAGCATCACCAGATTGACGACCCCGTCGCCATTCGGACGCATGAAGCTAGGATGCATCACCAAAGCCACGACCATCACTAAAGAGACTACTCAGTCGCCGACCCCGTCGCGAAGAATGAAGAAGGTGTGATCCATCACCAAAGTGATGCCTTACCATGTGGACTGCCCTGTTCCAGTCCGTGTCTAGAAAGAAGTCGAGTTGCTTCGCCAAAATGACTAGCAGCGCAAGACGACACTACTTGTAACCTGAGTGAGTTTGGGACATATTCTCTGTCACATGTAGATGTATGAAACGTTGCTCAATAAAGAGATTTTTTTTCTTGCAACACTTTGAATATATTTATATTTTGATTGTGAATAGGTTAAGAATTTCGGTAATGTGGGTAAGATTCAGTGTTGAATGGATTTTCCTATAAAATTTTATGTAAATTGCGGCTCATGGAGTCTTATACTAGTGCATCATTTGCAAGGTTTTCTGGACATGATATGTTCATGTCAATTATTTCTGTTTGTGTGCGTGAGATTATAACACTGGAGAAGGATTTCTCTCCCGCGGATTCGATTCTGGGCGCAACTGGCCTCCATATCTCACAAAGAGGGCTTGACATTTGCGAAGAAGCCGAAGGCCGCCCTAAGCATGGAGATATGTGGTAAAGCCCCGATGATGAATGAAGAGCCAATAAATGTTGTGTATTTGTCAAGCCTCCTGAACAAACAGGAAGATGTTATCACTCATAAATGTGATAGGAGATGTGATATTGAACATGTTTGGGCTAACATTTACCGGTGTAAATTAACCGGAAGCACTCATATTTGTGACAAAAATTGCAACCCGAAAATTGTGTATGATAACTACAGTTGTATTTGCAGAGTTAGTCATCAGGTTTCCCCCCTAACAACAGCAAATCAATAGGTAGTAAGAGGAGTGGTTCGGAGGAGGGCCAAGTCAGACTTGGACGAAGGCGGCTGAGCTTCTAAGCGTAGACGTGATGCTTTCATGCATCATCATCAGTCACCTTTTGAGTGCTCATTTTGTGTCGTGGCTCCGATTTGCAGCCAACCCAGAGATGGTATGGATATTAACTGATTTAAAAGCTGTGAATAATCTAGATTGTCCTTTATTAGTAATATCTTTACTGAGTGGTGGAAACACTGCATTCCGAAGATTTTTAGATGTTCTTGATTAGTATGATAGTGAGAAGACTTTCAGTAATTATTCTGATAAACACTGTGATAACTCTCTGTAACAACCCTAGTAGGTTTGTTGATACTTGGTGTATCATATATCTGCAAGTTATTTTTACTCGAGACTACTGATAATATTATTTTATTGAATCTTATTTTAACCTAGTTTTCTTGTTATATATTAGGACAAACGTGGGCTATCCTCTATGAAATCTAATGGTTATTTTGGTTATCAACAATCACTATTGTTGGTCCTAACTCTTGATATGCATTTTCTGAAGATAATTGAAGCTTTGTTTTAGTATGTCGAGATGCAGTAGTGGTTGTGCACATTCTATTCAGGAGGAAATATATATCTATTATATTAAGAGCTGCTCTAATACTTGTTTTTATTGTGATATTTGTTTTTACATTTTCAATATGTATTTCATTTATATTTATATTTGTGTTAAAATTTTTGTGTTTGGTTTGCAGGTTAGGCAGAGCTGGAGTTGGAGCTGGGAACTTGGCCCTTAAGGCTCCAGATTGTGAACGAGGTGCTCTGATACCATGTGTAATAATCGTATTACTTTAAACATCAATTTATTCCATAAACTGAAACAGTAACTTCATAACAGAATAATAATAACTTCATAACAGTAACTTCAATAACTTAAATTTATCAACGAATAATAATTTCATAACAGAATAAAACAAATACGTAACTTAAAATACCTTGGTCTGATGCTAACCCTCCACCTGTCTTGTTGACCTTCCTACTCCTGCCTTGCCCAGCTTGAAGCCATGAACCAACTCTGCCCAAACCGTGTTTCCACCCTGCCAACTAGGACAACTTCCTAGCTCCAGGATACCATATGGATATCCTGGCCCCTGTGCCCAAAACCCCTAGCAAACCGGTTCCCCCTGTACTAATCCTTCCCGACTATAGAACTCAACTCCTTTGCAAATATAAGAGAACCCTCCCAAAAACCACCCTAGAATGATAATTCGTGCCTTCGTAAACCTCCTCCCCTCATATCCCTCCTTCACCGCCCTTTCACCTCATTTATTTCCTTACCTACACATTTATTATCTTATCCGATTATTAATGCTTTATCCTATTATTAATGCCCCTTATCCTTATTTATTAATGCTCCTTATCCCCTCCGTATATGTAATCCTTTACCAATTAAATTTATTATCCCTTTTAAATTTAATACTCATGTCATTGAATGTAATAGGTAGTTAATTAATTAATTAATTAATCAAAATTATAACCATTAATTACTTAATAAATACTTAAATAATATCATTATACCAATCTTTGTTTAGTTATTAACCATGTTAAGACAATTAATCACCCAATTAATTTTTACTTAATAATCCCTAAACATATATTCAACTAGGGTTGTTACAAGTTTTGAGGAGTTCCCATGGTGCGACAACGTATCTAACTTATGCGTGGGTGATTTGACAAAGGCCCAAAGAAAATAATTTGATCGAGTTGGGCTCACGAGACGAGTCAGTGCATAACCCCGACTGATAAGTGGAACACATACAAAACATCTAGAATTTATAACGGAGCAGGAAGTGAGTCGAAACATGCCAGGGAACACTGAATGCCTTGCGACAAGATGTTTTAAAGAATTTATGTGTCACGTCCGCACGACGCATATGATCCAGGGCGTGTGAGATGAAACTGATAGGAGTTGCAGAGAATGTGTGGTACGATCGCATCGATTTATTTTTAAATTCCCCAACCTCCATAATGAGTTGATGATGGTTGATGAACTTGCTGATGTGACTCCTATTTGAGAAAATTTCCTCGAACTGAAGCGTTTAACAACTTCCCTTACAAAAGTATCTCGCTCTTTTGGAACTTTATCGTAATTTTAGCACATGTTCGGCTCTGACATCCTTTCCTGACCCCAAGGGCCAACTGGACACTATCGTGACTTTGACTCTCATGTTTTTCGTACCTGATCGTTCATGCTATGGCACGCGGATGTAACCCACCCTTACTGGATAAAAATGACGTTGCTAATAGAGATGTTGCAGGTAATTCGAAAGGTTTCAGATATCATGTAAGTATCAAACAATTATGATTAGCGAGATTTACAGGTATGCACTGGTCTAGATTCTTCACTCTTATGTTTTTACATATATTTTGCCCAGTATTGTTCTGTAATCCATTTCTAAATGATTTTAATTCCTATTGCAGGAAATATCCCTCTGACTATTGAGCAAAATTGGTTCCGTAACCTCATGGAGGAATCTAAGAGAAACTAGGTCTGGAGATCAACAAGGTGATGAAGGATATAAAATTTCTAGAGTTTGGCACACCCGACGACTTCATAAACTTGTGCGACATAGTCGAACATCACGCCAAGCAAGATTCTTCATGGGCTGAAAGACTAGAAAAGGTGACTGACACAACGTTGGGACATGTACAACAATTTCTAGAAAATCTGATCAGTGCTCGGGTTGTGCTTCAATAGTTAAGTGCTAGTCTGATCAAGTATCAGACACATGCAGTGGAGATCGAAGAATTTTACACATTCCCGAAGGAAAAATACAGATTTCCATGGGCCCAAACCTACGAGGAGTTGTTCATCAATTGGTCAGAGTATGAGAAAAGTCACCCTTTCAAAGGGATATCTTGAGTTGACTGTTGGAATACTATTAGGAGAGAATGCCACATGGTGAGTTTTGTTTTGTTTAAATGCACTTTAGTCATTATTTTTAGTTAATTTTACATTATAAATAAGAGCATCGACCGATCAATGAAAGGTCGATGGTTTTTGCAAGAAACTCTTTTTTTTGTTTGTTAAGAACTATTTCCGAGCTACCTTTAATTGAGAAGTCCTTTTGGACCAGAGACAAAGTTATTTTCATCAAACTGCATGTGTGATTGGACGTGGAGAAGAACTATTTCCTATATCGTTTAATGAATGATGCTGTAATGAGTAAGAACTATTTAATATATTGTCAAGTTATCTGGTGCAATGTTTTGTTGTTCTTTACTTTAATGATGAAGATGAATTGTTGTGTTATCATGTGATGGATGATTAAGTAGGTGGATTATTATTCTTGCCTTTGTTTTATCACATATGTGTTTTCTTTTTGATAATTAGTATCTCAGACAGTAATTGGATGCTCACATGGTTAACATATTATTACTAGGCCTGTGGTATAGAATTGTTGTCTGCATGCTTGAGTAGTGAGTTATCCCAAGCTCAACCTCTTCTCCAGTAGTTAAAATTAATCCTATTTTTGTTGCCAAGTTGGTTTATACTGGATTACAATATTACTTCGGTCCCACCTAAGAGAAAGTACAAAAAAAGAAAGTCCCAACTGAAGGAGACTCCTTCGCAAGAAAACGTAAAGCCCATCGATTAATTGGTTAGATCGCAAGATTTGGAGAACCATTCCACTATTAAATTCTGCAGAGCCTAATTGGGACTTGATGGAGGGTTTGGTTCCTATTGTTGAACTAAAGGGATTTAAGACCAATGAAAAAAATTGGCACTAGAAGGAGGGCCTGAGAATGAATGGCTGAATACATTTTTTTCATAGTACTTCAAACAACCTATAGTTTCAAAACAACCCACATGCATGGCTAGTCATTCCCAAGACAACCCACACAGGATGAGTACCCATGAAATGAGTAACTCACCACAGCTCAAGGAAGAACCTTTGTACTCTGACATACCTTACACTCTTCCTCACGAGGAATTAAATCAATTCATAAGAATCACAAGAGCATACGCTCGACAGATCGATGTGTTTTCCTTAGCTTTGATACTTCCTCGAAGAAAAAATATAAGTAGACCAATGGTCGATACCCTCGATGAGGTTTTCGTGCACATGGTAGAAGACTTAATATATTTCAAAATCACTTAAATCCAAGATCCTCTTGATCTGATACCTAAAACGCTAGCCGACGACGTCTCTGAACCAAACAATTTTTCGAAAGAGGAAGAGTTTAACTCATAATCTAAAGATATGGAGGACAACAATGACCATTATGAAGAAAGGGGAAACCCACCACTGAAAAATCAACCCTGGTTGGCCAGAGATGCTTTGTCCCTCTTGGGACCAGTCCATAACCTTCCCCGACATCCAAAGAAGTTACTTCCTAATTTTGATCTCGAAACCTCAAGATTGCATGAAGATCATATCAAGAAATTTATAGTAGCGATCAAGATTATGAACATCCAACATGAAGACATAGTTTTCAGGTTTTTCTCCTACGCTTTTGAGAACTCAACCTCCACTTGGTATTTTAACTTACCTGTAGGATCCATAACTAGTTGGAAAAAGTTTCAAAAACATTTTCTAGATAAATTTGCAGAAGAGACCACTACGGGAGCTTTGATGGATGAGTTGTTCATCGCCACCATGAGTTTGAAAGAGAAGGTTAAATATTTCAATCAAATATTCACAACCATATTAAAAAAATTCCATCCCGAAACCAAACCAACTAAGGAGTTGCAAATCGAGGTATATGCTAATGCACTCCCAACCTCTATTTCCATGTTTGTGAAGAGGGCTGCCAAAGAAACCTTAGCTGAAAATTTTGAAGAAGCTAAAACGATAGAATTTCAGATGAAAGGGTGTAAAGAAGGCCAGGTCTCTTTAGTTAAGAAATAAGTTCAACCTCCTCCCAAGAGAGGACCCCTTCTGACTAGACCACCAGGGAAACAAGCAGTATAGACTCCCGACAAGGGTAATGGAGACATAGAAGATCTACAATGCATGGTTAAGAAATTATCAAATGAGATCATAGACATGAAGAGAAACATAGGGGAAGGAAACCAAGGCCAAAGGTCCTATAATCCTTTCTTTAAAAGAAACCCACCGTTCAAAGCAATTGAACCTCCCCCAACTAACTTGAATATTGATCTAGGGAATGTCACATCTGATTCTTTCTGTACTTATCACTAGGAGAACCACTTTGAAAGAGACTACCCTCAATGGGTGCATGCCATGGATTTGATGGACTATCGATTTTTAGATGAGGTTTCCTTAACCGAACAACCAAGCAGTTCGGTTATGAATGTTGCTGACCAGGAAGAGATTGACCCACTAGAATATACATCCATGCTAATATGGGATACTGACCTAATTATTCCTTTCGATGACCTATTTCAGGTTCAAGAACCACCCACAGAGGTCTCGTTTGTGCAAACTAGAAGTAAATGTCCTACTATCTCAAAGGATCCCACTACCACTCAAACGTCAGGAGAAAGGTCAACTCCTGATCACCCGAAATCACATTTTTCTCCCCATAAGAACCCTATTAGCATCCATACCCGAGAATCGCCCAAAATGGAGTACAACATAGTTGAAGATCTGAAGAAGTTGAAGGATAATATATCGGTCATGGACATATGTATAATCCCTCAACAAAAAGACTTCCTGCTACAAGCTTTGAAATCAATAGAAAACCCTACGACAAGCAATGAACAACAAAGAAATCTAAATTCCACAGATCTAGTAAGTAAACCAACTGTGAATACTTTCTCGAAAGATAAGAAGGGAAGCCCTTTTGTCTCATCGTTCCTCTTAACATTTGAAGTCTTCAATAGGAACCTACACAATTGTTTGGTAGATTCAGGAGCATCTTCCAACGTGATGCCCTTGTCTATTTGCAAAAAAATAAATGCGATTCCTCTCAAGAGTGATAAACATGTAATACAACTAGATAAAACCCAGGTCAAAGTCATGGGTGAACTCATAGATGTAATGATCAGGATAGCGACACATCCTAAGTTTGTGAAAGTGATTGACATCATTGTAGTAGACATTCCAGAGGCCTATGGGTTATTACTAAGTCGATATTGGTTTGAGAAGTTGAACATGTACTTTAGTATAGACCGGTCACACCTTTGGCTACCACTGAAGGGATACAATAATATGATCATAATCGATAGGGAGAGATACCTGAAACATATGGTCACTGATATAGAGACCCCGAACGAACCCTCATCCAAAAATTTCCCTGTCCTAAGCAATTATTCCTATGATTCCTATTTTTGGAACTTATCCCCTCTTCCATCTATTTCCCTCTCACTCAGAACTTTGAAATGGTCTTTCAAGAGAAATCACCAATACCGACAGAGGAAACCCTCTTCTGTCAAGTACCTGTGCTAGAAATCACTAGACAAAACATAGGAGGGAAAGAAAGTAATAAGAAGGAATAAATGGTTAACTTTCGATCACAAATTTGGACCATATATTTCAATGGATATAAATCACATGAAGGATCAGGGGTAGGGTGCATCCTCATTGATACAAAAGGTAAACATCATTTCCTATCCTGTAGACTAGAATTTGAATGCACCAATAACACCACTGAGTATGAAGCTCTAGTACAAGGGTTAAAGAAATCCATAGACTTAAATGCCAAATAATTGAAGGTTTTCAGAAACTCGAATATTATCGTTAGACAAGTGAGGAATACTATACATTGCAATTCCCCGCACCTAAAGAATTATCAACAGGAAGTGCATAGGTTAATAGAGAATTTTGAAGCTTTCAATATCACCGCAATCCCCCGAGCAAAGAATTGCTGATTCCATGACCATGAGTTCTTCAAAGCTGTCACCTCTAGAATATTATTAAGCCTCTCGATTCACTGTGGAACTTCTCTACAAACCATTTGTGCCCATCAATATTTCTAATTGGAAAGTCTTCGAAGGGGACAAACATATCATCAACTTTCTAACTAACCAAGATAATTTAATAGACTTAGCTATTGACAATGAAGTATTATAGGAACAATCAACAAGAACTAATCCTTGGATAGGTCAACCTATTGATAAATCAAAGTCTCACACAATTCCGAAAGGGATAGTTAACCTGGAAAACCTTTTTGACCTAGAGGAACAATTTAAGGGGCCAAAAAATTCAAAGACCATTAGCTCTTGTCCTTTGCATGAAACTATAAATCTTGGAACCCCAAAGAACCCAAATAATGTGAATCTCAACAAGACTATATCTAAAGAGGAAAGAAAGACTTACCTCAAACTATTCAGATAATACCATGATGTATTCGCATGGTCCTATCGAGATTTGAAAACTTATGATACCCACATCATTCAACACACTATCCTGTTAATACCCAAAGTGAAACCCTTCCAACAGAAGCTCCGAAAGTATGACCCATCCCTGGAACCTCTCATGTATCAGGAATTGAAGAAAATTTTAGATGCCAAAATCATTTTCCAGGTTAGACATTCCACGTGGGTAGCAAATTTAGTTCCTGTGAGGAAATAGTCTAGAGAAATCCGTTTATGCGTAGATTTTAGGAACCTCAACAGAGCTTCAGAAAAGGACAATTACCTAGTCCCGCCAATGGAGAAAATCTTGTAGATCTTGTCTGGCTCAAATATTTTCTCTCTACTGGATGGGTTTTCAGGTTACAACCAAGTCCTAGTTTCAGAGGAAGATCATTTGAAAACTACCTTCCGAACCAAGTGGGGAACCTTCACTTATAACCCATGCCTTTTGGATTAATCAACATAGGGGCGACCTTCCAAAAGGCCATGGACATAGCATTTCAGGGACTAATCAACAAGTGTGTGGTAGTGTATCTAGACGACGTAACTGTGTATTCAAAGAACAAAGAAGAGCACATCCAACACTTAACTTAGATTTTCAAAAGGTGTAAGAGATACAACATATCCTTAAATCATAAGAAAACTATTTTTGATTTCGAGGAAGGTAAGATGCTAGGCCACATTATATCTCAAGAAGGAATTCACATAGACCCAGAAAGGATTAAGGACATAGCTCAACTCCCATTGCCTCACAACAAGAAAGCTATGCAATATGTTTTTGGGAAAATCAATTTTATGAGGATATTCACTCCCAATTTTGTGGAAACTATCAAACCCTTACAAAATATGATTCATAAAGATGCCGAATTTAAATGAGACGATGAACAGAAGGATTCTTTCAGCAACATCAAAATTGCTATATCTCAAGCCCCCATGTTACGAAGTCCCGATTTCAACAGAGATTTATTCCTCTATACTTTCTCCTCCGACTAGTCGTTAGTTGCAGTATTGACTTATAAGGATGATGACAACAATGAGGCTCCAATGTCATTCATGAGTACTAATATCCAAGGATTCGAACTTAATTACCCTGCTATAGATAAAAAGGCCTATGCAGTATATAAGGCAATAAAACACTTCATGTCCTACATCCTCAAGAACCACAACAAAGTAATTGTGCCCCACCTTGTAGTCTGATCCCTATTCACTCAACATGATATGGGGGAAACAAGAGGGAATGGGATGACAGTAGTTCAAGAATTTTATCTAGATATAAAACCTTCAAAACTAGTTAAAGGGCAAGGATTGTGCAAGCTTGTGGCTAAAGCCGATGACCAAGTAAATGAAGATCCTAGATGGGAGAATGAAATGGAATTATGGTGTGGTGAAGCCTCATAAATTTACCCAGGACAAGATTCTTAGTACAGGAAGATAAATTATCTCCTACACCATGGGAATTATCCAGAAGATCTCAACCCTAGGGAAAGAAGAGCTCTCAGGTTAAAATCTGCACAATATCACCTCATAAATTCTGTACTCTTCTGGATTAATTATGATGGGGTACTATTAATATGTCTCGAATGGTAAGATGTAGACAAATTTTTGAAGGAGCTCCATGATGGCCCTACTGGTGGACATTTCGCAGGAAACACCATTGCTCATAATATACTGAGAGTTGGCTATTTTTGGCCCACCTTGTTCAAAGATGCTCACACCTACGCTAGAAACTATAAAACTTGTCAAGTAAGTGTTGGGAGGGAGAAAAGAGCGACAATCCCACTCCAAACAATGAATGTCTCTAGGCCTTTTGAGCAATGCAGGTTTGATATCATAGGAGAATTTACACCCAGTTCTTCAAAAAAAAAAAAGTACATTGTTACTGCCACCGATTATTTCACGAAATGGGCAGAGGCCATTCCTTTGACCCCTGTAAATGAGAAGGTGGTAATCCAATTCATAGAACAACAACTAATAAAAAGGTTTGGTGTCCCTTCTATCCTAGTTTTTGATAATGCATCTTATTTTCTTCCACCCTACTAAAAGATTTTTCTCTGGACAAAGGAATCATAATTAGGTACTCTGCAAATTATTATCCACAGGGAAATGGGGTGGTAGAATCAACCAATAAGAACCTAGTCAGAA
Source organism: Picea engelmannii (assembly GCA_009831015.1). NCBI lineage: Eukaryota > Viridiplantae > Streptophyta > Pinopsida > Pinales > Pinaceae > Picea > Picea engelmannii. The sequence goes on from ML792537.1 coordinate 294,593, forward strand.
TATTAAAGAAGACAATTGTAGATAACCAAAGGAATTGAAATAATTCACTCCATAACTCTCTATGGGCCAATAGGGTCACACCCAAGGAAGATATAGGAAATTTCCCTTAATTTTTGGTTTATGGGCAGGAAACCATTCTCCCAAATGGGATTTATCTTCCATCTCTTCAACTGGCCCAAGATTCCAGCGGGGAACCTTCATCGGTCATGCAAAAAAAAATTGATACTCTTCTCATGATAGAAGAATAGAGAGAAAAGGCTAAGACAAAATTCCCAACTCACCAATAGATAGTGAAAATATGGTTTGATAAGAATAAGGCTAAAGAGAAAAAAAATGAAGTAGGAGACTTAGTCCTAAAATGGGACAGAACGAATGATCCTAAAGGAAAACATTCTAAGTTTCAAAATCTATGGCTCAGACCTTTCCAAGTGGCTGAGAAGATTGGGGCAGGCACTTATCAGTTACAGAATCTGAGGGGGGAACCTGATGCCCTCCCAGTAAATGGCCAAGCCCTAAAACAATATTTCCAACAATAACAGTCTAAAAAAAAAAAAAAAAAGTTTTGTGTTTTGTATGAATGTTTTCATGATTGTGAAATGCATTTTTGTTGTTTTCTTTTTATTTTTGGACTTTTGCGCTTTTGAAAGTTGTTTTCAATGAGACAATGGTTGAATTTAAACCATGTGACATAAAGAACTATGTTCCTAACTCATTACTCATATAAAACACAAGAACCATTGAGGAACTTGCGGTTGCTTTGAGGAGCCCTCTATCTAACCTGCGCAAATGAACAATTTCGGAGAAATGTCAGAAGTGTCTTCTTAGTGGTTTGGTAAGACCTTAAGGGAAATAAGGAAAGATGGAAAGGAATACATGAACCCCAAAGATAAAGCTAGAAAAGGATCCACCTTAACCATCTGACTTTTCAAAATAAAAAGACATCATCCTCTCATTCTCTTAGGGAATCACGCCGAAATAAAATTGACATTATCAAAAGAGTGAATAGTAGGAGAGGGTATGAAGATATCTCCACCGGGGCTATGGATGCTTGCTAGAAATGGAGCAAGGTATGTGATGTCAAGGTGACTCCGCCGAGGCTATGGACACTCGCTGACAGTGGAGAAACACTGAAGCAAGGGGATAAAGGTAACTGAAGGATCTATGCCAGTGAATGCTTCACTAGAATTTTGTAAAAAGGGGCATGAGTTAGGGTTACCAGAAACAAAGGAGGAATAAAGGTTAAAAACCCCACAGGAAGACCTGGAAGCATTAACCGAAGAATTTCAAATGCAAAGGTAAAAGAGGCTCTGATTCAAAACCAACTAAGTTCTCCACCATATTTTGCATCAACCGAGCCCTGAAGGAGAAACAAAGATTTTGCTTTCACCCAATAAGTCGCCATTTGTTGATCACTCAACACACCCTAAAAATTTGATGTCAAATTTTACTTTTTGGGTACCACTTGATATATTGCACTATCTAATTCGACCTCAGTATAAAAAAATGTTGCCTCTACTTATCATTTTGTTTTCCTTTTAAGTCTTTTGAAGTTTTCTTGAGCATGTGAAAACCAATAACTTAAAAGACTAACATCTAAATTAGAGAATTGACAGTCAAAACTTTCCCCGACATGCTTAAGGAATTCAACATTGGGAAGGATTGAGTGTGAAATAAATCACTCAAGAGAACCAAGGTCACCGAGTGACGATCTTCATTGGCATCGAAAAATGGAATATGCTCTTTCATGACAAGCATCACACAAGGATATTGAATACAACTGATTCCCTTCGGTGTCGATAAGGAGTGAAAAGAGTAGGAATTACACGAATAAAGGAGATATCTCGCCGATCGCTGACTTCCGAAATGTTTTCAGTATTGGGGTTTTTTTAAGGACATTAAATCAAAAGGAAGACATGGGATAGGTTTATTTATGAAATCCAACCTCCGATACCTTTTCGACATCGGCAGTCCCAAGTTTATCTTAAAGTGCTTGACTTGAACAAAGTCCCGAGTTCGACCATTACTCGTAAGATAAGTTCCCGGTCTTTAGCACCTTGTATCCCGAGTTTGTGGTTCCATGTCGGTATCGTATGATGAAATAAATTGGTGTCAGGGATTTTTTGTAGAAGGATATCAATGAAAAAACAAAGCAAATCCTTACAAGAAAAAAAATAGATTAACTTACAAAGCAAATCGGGATTAACTTACAAGAAATTTAGACAAAGAAAAAAATAGATTCATATGCAAAGAGAAAAAATGATGCATTCAACTACTATGACTAGAATCCTTTCGTCAAAATCTCTAGAATTTTTATATTAGACTCGCATTGGGATCAAGTTACATACAATAGACACTATCTACACCTTTTTTCCAACCAACTTAGTTACATTGAAGACATGAAAATTTTCACAAGAAAAAAAGGGAAGACTATCAAAATTCTATGTCACGTCTGAGAATATGAAATAGAGTCCACCCATCATGCCTCTTCTAGATGCAAACTTTCTCCCTAGCTGCCTCGCGCTCCTGGAGGTGTTGTCTTATTTTGTTCTTCCGATACCCTTTGCACTTCCTGCAACTGCACGATCATATATTGTGCTTCCTGAAGCTGCCGCTTGAGCCAGGTTTTTTTCCCTTCATGATCCTGTGTCACTGACACCTCGAGGTTCTTTGCCACCAATTTCCAACGTAATTCTCTATTCTCTTGGTAAAGTTCAACTATGGCGAGTTTTTCCTGCTCCATCTATGGATTAGGTCCTCTGTCATTAGAACCCGAGGCTTCTGTCTTTCTCGTTCGGCTCCCGCTTCCTCGACTTGTGGTTCCGATAGGCTCTAGCCAGATAGCGTGCAGTAGGAGATCCTCAGTGGCTGATCGTGCGCACAACTCAATTGGGATTTGGTTTCCCCCCCTGACTTCCTTATTTTTTCTGGGCCTCCCTCTCCTCCATAGTATCTGCTGTTGAGGAAGTGTGGCTTCCAACATATTCCCTTCCAATGTAACTTATTCCACTTCGACCTCCACACAAGGTGATACTATCATTTCTGCGTGAAGGTAGGAATCTCCCTTTAAAGCCTTGGGAACACCCATTGCAAACAAGAACGAGTCCCAAGCATTTTGTGGCTCAATCCTGGCATGTCGACTACCTCACATGCCCTATCTTGAGTTTTGAGGAGTTCCCATGGTGTGAAAATGTATCTATCTTATGCGTGGGTGACTTGACAAAGGCCCAAAGAAAAGAATTTGATCAAGATGGGCTCACGGGATGAGTCAGTGCATAACCTCGACTGGTAAGTGGAACACATATAGAACATCTAGAATTTATAACGGAGCGAGAAGTGAGTTGAAATGTGATAGGGAACACTGAATGCCTTGTGACGAGATGTTTTAAAGAATTTCTGTTTCACGCCCATGCGACGAGTATGATTCAGAGCATGTGAGATGCAACCGATAGGAGTTGTAGAGAATGTGTGATATGATCACATCGATTTCTTTTTAAATTCCCCAGCCTCCATAATGAGTTGATGGTGGTTGATGCACTTGCTGATGTGACTCCTGTTTGAGCAACTTGCCTCGACCTAAAGCGTTTAACAACTTCCCTTACGACATTATCCGGTTCTTTTGGAAATTTCTCGTACTTTTAGCACATGTTTGACTCTGACATCCTTTCCTGACCCCAAGGGCCAATCGGCCAATGGCATGACTTTGAATCTCATGTTTTCCGTACCTAATCATTCATGCTATGGCATGCAAATGTAACCTACCCTAACTGAATAAAAATGATGACGCTAACAAATACGGTGCAGGTAATTCGAAAGGTTGCAGAGATCACGTAAGTATCAAGCAATTAGGATTAGCGAGCTTTATAGGTATACACTGTTCTAGATTCTTCACGCTTATGTTTTTAAATATATTTTTCCAAGTATTGTTCTATAATCCATTTCTAAATGATTTTAATTCCAATTGTAGGAAATATACCTCTGACTATCGAGCAAAATTGGCTCCGTAACCTCACCGGGGAATCCGAGAGAAACTAAGTCTGGAGATCAACAAGGTGATGAAGGATATCAAATTGCCCGAGTTTGGTGTTGGCACAGGGGCAGACCCAGGGTTCAGTGCTCAAGAGCACACCAACAAAGCCATAACTACCGTCCCTTTCGGCAACACCTACGAAGTAGATGAAGTTTCACCCGAGGTAGAGGCAGGGATGGTTGCAAGACTCAGGTGTCTGTAACCTTAGCTGGGACACAGATCTGTGATTATATTTTCTACAACACACTTAGCATCAATTATTCCTTAGTATACGTTCATTAATCAACTTCACAGAAGGCACATAGAATCACAATGAATACTTATACTAATTACTTATCGAGAGAATGATAGGTTAGATTCAACAGATCAAGCACTGAGAATCTCATACATCAGATATAATGTTCATTCATTCTTCAGCAACACAAAGAATACTAGATCTACTTAACCACACCAAGCACTTAGCCAAGAAAGAGATAAATACATAAGAGCGAAGCACAAAACACCATACACATAGTTACTATGGTTCACCCCCACCTTGGGGCTACGTCCAGAAAGTCTTATTTATATTATTTTGGTTAAGAAGTTACAACAAAGAGCTTTAATGACCCTTACTTCATACAGGACAGAAGATCTGCACAGCTCGTTAGATCCTTCTTCCTTGCTCTTCAACAAAAGACTATAACAACCTGCACTTAGCTCTCCTATCTCATGCACAGAGCATTCTAAGATACATCCGATCACACAGATCCAAATACTAGCACTAAGATTCCATTCATACATCACACATATGTACTATATTACTATCTCTCTCTATATTACTATCTATATTTCCTATTTATATATTACAAAATGGGCCTAAACGTGGGTAAACCCACGGGCCGACATCCCTTTCCTGTTACATCAACCCAAGAACCCTAAAATAGACCCCAAAATAGGTCTTTCTTCCTTATTTTCTGCTTTGTGTTGTTCTCCTTCCTTGGCAAGCTGTCGCAGTCCCAAAAGTGGTCAAGTATGACCAAGTACTCTTCAAAATTTGGTCAAGGGAAAACGGCCCCCCAACACTCACCTGTGACTCATCCTGAGTCACTCAGGTCTGACCAATTCCACTTCAAATGCCTCGAGCTTGGCTTAAGCAGCTTCGACCTGCTACAGTGTGACAACCTCTTGTTTAGTAAATTCTTGGATTACTGTGTCATTGAGCGGTCCTTCTAGGTGTTGTTCTGTGGTGATGACACCCTATTAGAGTTCATCTCCCTAGCTTTCAAGTTTGATGAACAATTGCCATGCCTTCTCTTGGAGTGGTTGCAGTCACTGAGAAACATCCATTACTTTACTTTGCAACGTGTGTACTTGTTGTTGGGTTATGCATTTCTCTGCGAACCTCTTCATTCTTTCGACTGGGGTCACAGAATTTTGCTGCACTTGTAGCACATCTGCATGCTTCTTTTCTTCTTGGATTTGTGCCTCCAATGTCTGCAATTCTGGATTCTCTACAAGGGTTTCATAGGTCTGGGCGCTTCTGGTTCTTAGCTGCCTACATTACAAAGCCAAAGTTTTTAATTGGGCGACTGCGCTTCGAGCAGTGGCCTCTCTTAGATATCTTATCTCTTGGGGTGTCTTAGGAATGATGTAGAGTTCTAGGTATGTGATGCGCTGTTGAAGTTGTTGGATTACTTCTTCCAGCTGGGTCACCTGCTGTGGAAGACGATATTCCATATTCACTTCTATGATTGTCATGGAGTGCGGTGCCTTATGAACTCTTTCTTGTGTTTCAAGTTGCTTTGCTAGCAACTGGTCCTTGCTCCGCTGTAACTAGGCTTTTTCCTCCTCCCATTTTGCTTGTAAGTCAAGTTGCTCCTATGTGGCCTTTCTCTGTTGCTCTTCATGTGCGCTCTGTGCTTGCACCAAAGATTGGGTGGCTTTTTCTATGTCTTCTTGAGCTTGTCGAAGGCGAGCTTCGACTGTCTCGGTGATCTGGCGTAACTTTGTGGGCTCATCGCCTGTTCTTGATATTTCCATTACTATCGACGCCATAGGAACTTCTTGGTTGGACTGAAGTGCTTGCTGCGCTTCTTTAAATTCACTCGTGATCCGACGGAATAGCTCCTCCTGCTTTGCTTCTTGATTTTCCGCAAGCTCTAATGAAACATCATTCAGTGCGACAATTAGGAAGTCAAAATCATCTGGGGTAAGAGTAGTCTTAAGCGTGGTCCGGGTGGCCTTAGTTTTCTTTCTGGATGAGGGCCTCAGTGGGGTAGTTTTCCTTTTCTTGGAGGGATCTTCCTTGTCCCTAGGTGGGGTAACCTCGCCTTTGCTCTATTCAACTTCTGTGTCCCCTGTTTCTTCCTCATCACCTCCCTTCACAGGTGATAGCGAAGTAGTCTTCGTGGATGTGCTGTGGATATCTTGAACTTCCACATCCTTCTTAGGCTTGTGCGGTCTTGGTGTATACGACGTAGATTCAGGGCTATCTACATCGAACATCTCTGCGGGATATTCTGCAACAAGGAGGTCTGCCGACCATTCCTTGGTAATATCCTCCAGGCCATCTTCGGTCAGCTTGTAATATGAATGGAGTTGTTGTTTGTGCTCATCCGCGTGCACTGTGATGTAGGTGAAGTGATGATATGTGCTGAATTTCATCAAAGGTCGAAACCTATGAAGAGTGTTGGGTGTAATGCGTGGTGTATATTGAATGACATTACTCAACTAAGTGTAGTATGCATGGAAGATGGCATTGGACTGCCACTATTTGTTCATGTCACTGGAGTACCACAGTGTATAGAACTTTGCGGCCAGAGGTTCGAAGGGTTCGATCTCTAGAAACGTGGCTCCCTCGGATAGTTTCCACATGATGAAGGCGATGAGTATGAGCAACCAGCTAAAGTGGAACTCATACTCTTCATTCTTTGCTTGTCTACAATCAATCTCTAGCTGATTTATGAGGTATTTCACCCATTTCATTTGTAGTCCCTCCACGCACTTCCCTGCGAGGTCAACTACAAATTTGGTCACCTATGTAGGTCTATTTTTTTAGACTAAATTGCCTACGATTAGCTGGAAACCAAAGCGTACTGCTACATTCTCAATGGAGGATACCTTGTAACCTCACATGCCTTTCTCCAGATCGCCATATGTGTCTTTTATTCATTGAGAAAGAGCATGATTTGCGGTCTTTCTAGGGTAAAAGTCCCGCGGGTTAGGGTCCTGCATGCTTAGCCCAGTGATTCGATTGATCAGAATCGGATCCACAATGATGCGCCGGTCCAACCATAGGTATCCTCCGTGGTAGCAGGACAACAAGATTTGGACACATGCATTTACTTCATGATGCCTCCCGAAATGTGGAATCTTTATTATGTTGAGGAGGGTTGACTGCACAAGGTTATGGATCCATTGCTGCGGTACAATATTGGGGTTCTTTCCTTTTGTAATAGTCAAATACTTGTGCAGGGATAGCATACTATATACCTTGCAATCTCCAAGGTTAAAATCACTGAATTTCAGGGTGGCGAGCTTCTCCTGGTCAGCATGAACTGCATGCACCCCTTTTGGGAGGTACGCAGTGACTACAACATAGTCGAAGTCTCTAGGTACAGAGTCTCGGTTTATGGGTCCGCCTAGTGGTGCGATATATTTAGGTAAGATTCTTGGGATCATCTTCACAGTGGTGAAGTCATTTATGAGCTTAGATCATCTTTTTGAAGGCGGTCGGGATGGTCCTGCTCAGGCAGTGGAAGGGGAAGCTGGCAATGCACCTAAGGAGGATGCCTGTACAACTATAGACATTTTGCGTTATGACATGACTCTCTCAGTAATTAAATCAATTATAACTTCTTCAACAATTTTCTCAGCAGTGCTGAGCTCGTTCGACATACAAATTTGGGTCAGCGGGCTCAGGTGCAAAAAGAATTCAGAGATGACAGTGAATAGTAAGGCAATGATCTTAGGGTAGGTAAATCTAAGGGTTCATGCTTCAGATTCTCGGTTGGAAAAAAGTATTCTTGGTGCATGGAGCGACAGGTTAAGTAAGCAATCTCAACAAGTCTTCTTGCAATGGACATGTGGCCTTCATTAAATCCGTTCTAGTGCTATCCAACAGTCTAGTGGTAACCCATAACTATTTTTCGATCTGTTCGGAGCGGTGGTCGAACGGGTATATCAGTTCCAATGGCTATATTTCTTCATCATGGCGAAGTACTCTCTGTCATTGTTATGATATCTTGGCGAAGCTCCAATTATGTAATTCTTCTTGCTGTGAAGTGTCCTCTAGAACCTCTTGTAACCTTAAAGTATTATCCCTCTTCTTTCTTAACTTCCTAGCCTTCTTCCCAATGAGTTTCGTCTCAGTAATTCTTTTACCATTCTGATGTGTATTTTCTGTGGTCTTAGTTACTTCGCACTGTGGAAAATATTTCTTATGGTTCCTTGGTAATACCTTTTCTATATAAAAAATAGGTAACTCGATCTTCTGTAGATCCTCAATTATTCTCTTATATTTGACACCAGAGGTACTAATATTAAATATCTGCGATCTTCTCTTCTGTTCTTCAATAAAATTCATGATCCTTCTAGTCATAAAGTGTTTTAACTCTTGCTTCTTCTGTTCCAAAGATTTTTCTTCTTCTCTTCGTTTGGCCTGTTCTCTATCAATCTAGGGTTTTCCTATGAGCATGGTAAATGGGGAATTTTCTTCAACAAATTTAATGATCTCAAAGTCTTCCTTCGTTGAAGTTCCATTGACAGTCATAGGTATCCAGGCGAGCCTTCCACATAGGGTTACTATCTTTCCTCTAAAGAAACTTGTTCCTCCTAAGGAAGGAATCATGGTAGGATTTCCTATAGCCTCCCAAGTTCTTTCTGGCATAATGTTCACTTGCGCTTCTTCATGAAGAGTACAGTCAATGTCAAAGTCCCCTATTCTTTCTTCAATTTTCTCCTTTTATTTGAATATATCTGATAGCCTAACATGTTAGTGGTCATTCAAGGTATCTTTCATCTATAGAGATATCTTTTCTGATTCTTTCTGGGTTTCTGCTATAATATTGGTCTCTTGATCTCCCTCAGGGTTGGCTTGTTCCATATTCAACTTCTCAAGCCTAGCAATCATTCTAGGGAAATCCAATACTTCATGGTTCATAGCCTTACAATAGAGGCAACTAAGTCTTCTCCCAGGTCATTCTCTAGCAAGATGTCTCGGTCGTCTGCAACTATAACAGAGGGTTAATCCTCTCATCCGTTTAGATGTTCCCCAACTCCTTCTAGACTGTGCACCAAGATCATGGTGGCTAGCCTACAAATTTTTTTTTCTAGGATCCTGCATCCACTTGTTAGTCCATACATTCTTTCGATGCATAGGTATGACATATCTATCACTATATTTATTAGATCTATTCACATGAAATTTTCTTTCATCTATTAATTCCCTAGTTTTGAAGCTAGGATAGAATCTATCAAACATACATAGATCCATGCTTTAGAAACAAAAAAAATTCACTTCTCTTACTTCTTAAGAGCACAAAGATTCCAGATCTAAGACTTTTAACTATTATTACCTTTATCGAGGCATAGAGCTTACATATCTTACCTTTTTCTTGCAGATCTGACCTCTTTCTTCACAATTCTGACTTCTTTCCTTCAGATTTGACCTCTCTTTCTTCATATATGACCTCTCTTTCTTTAGATCTAACCTCTTTTCTTGGCACAAAGCTTCATAGGTCAAACAGAACACTGCGCACTAGGGAAATAGATCTATGCACAAAGCTTATTTCACACAAAGCTTCTTCTTATTCAATTCCCAACAATCACAGTTCCAGGTCCCGGCAACAGAACCATTTGCTGGCACAGGGGTAGACCTAGGGTTCAACGCTCAAGAGCGCACCAACAAATCCCTAACTACCGACCCTTTCAGAAACACCTGCAAAGCAGATGAAGTCTCACCCGAGGTAGAGACAGAGGTGGTTGTAAGACTCAGGTGTTTGCAACCTTAGCTGGGACACAGATCTGTGATTATCTTTCCTACAACGCACTTAGAATCAATTATTCCTTAATATACGTTCATTAATCAACTTCGCATAAGGCACAAAGAATCACAGTGAATACTTATACTAAGTACTTATCCACAGAAAGATAGGTTAGATTCAACAGATCAAGCACTGAGCATCTCATATATTAGATCTAATGTTCATTCATTCTTCAACATCACAAATCATACTAGATCTACTTAACCACATCAAGCACTTAGCCAAGAAAGAGATAAATACATAAGAGTGAAGCACAAAACACCATACACACAATTACCGTGGTTCACCCCCACCCTGGGGCTACGTCCACAAAGTCTTCTTTATATTATCTTAGTCAAGCAGTTACAACACAGAGCTTTAATGACCCTTACTTCGCACATGACAGAAGATCTGTGCAGATCGCTAAATCCTTCTTCCTTTATCTTCAGCAAAAGACTATAACAACCTGCACTTAGCTCTCTTATCTCATGCACAAAGCACTCTAAGATACATCCGATCACATAGATCCAAATACTAGCACTAAGCTTCCATTCATACATCACAAAAATGTACTATATTAATATCTCTCTCTATCTTACTATCTATATTGCCTATTTATAGATTACAAAATGGGCCTAAACGTGGGTAAACCCACGGGCCGCCATCTCTTTCCCATTACATCAACCCAAAAACCCTAAAATAGACCCCAAAATAGGTCTTGCTTCCTTATTTTCTCCTTCGCGTTGTGCTCCTTCTTTGGCAAGCTATCGCAGTCCCAAAAGTGGTAAAGTATGACCAAGTACTCTTCAAAACTTGGTTAAGGACCAACATTTGGCACACCCGAGGACTTCATCGACTTGCACAACATAGTCAAATCGAACCCCAAGCAAGATTCTTCATGGGCTGAAAGACTAACAAAGGTGACTGACACAACGCCAGGACAGGTACAACAATTTTTGGAACATCCGATCAACACTCGGGCTGTGCTTCAATAGTTAAGTGCTATTCTGATCAAGTATCAGATGCATGCGGTGGGTATCAGAGAAGTTTACACATTCCTAAAGGAACACCATAGATTTCCATGGGCCCAAACTTGCGAGGAGATGTCCATCAGTTGGTCGGAGTATGAGAAAAGTCACCCTTTCAAAGGGATATCTTGAGATGGATGTTGGAAAACTGTTAGGAGAGAACGCCATGTGGCGAGTTTTTGTTTTGTTTAACTGCACTTTAGCCATTATTTTTAGTTAATTTTACATTATAAATAAGAGCATCAACTGATCAATGAAAGGTTGATGGTTGCTGCAAGAAACTCTTTTTTTGGTTTGTTAAGAACTATTTCTGAGCTATCTTTAATTGAGAAGTCCTTCCTGACTAGAGACAAAGTTATTTTCATCAAACTACATGTGTGATTGGATGTGGAGAAGAACTTTTTCCTATCTTGTTTCATGAATGATGCTGTAATGAGTAAGAGATATTTAATCTATTGTCAAGTTATTTGGTGCAATGTTTTGTTGTTCTTTACTTTAATGTTGAATATGAATCATTGTGTTATCAAGTGATGGATGATGAAGTAGGTGGATTAGTATGCTTGCCTTTGTTTTATCGCATATGCATTTTCTTTCTGATAATTAGTATCTCAGATAGTAATTGGATGCTCACATGGTTAACATATTATTACTAGGCCCGTGGTATAGAATTGTCATTTGCATGCTTGAGTAGCGGGTTATCCCAAGCTCAGCCTCTTCTCAAATAGTTAAAATTAATCCTATTTTTGTTTCCAAGTTTGTTTATACCGGCTTACAATCTTACTTCGGTCCCACCTAAGAGAAAAAAAAAGAAAAGAAAGTCCTAACTGAAGGAGACGCCTTCGCAAGAAAATGTAAAGACCATCGATTAATTGGTCGGATCGCAAGATCTGGAGAACCATTCCACTATTAAACAATGTAGAGTCTAATTGGGCCTCGGTGGTGGGTTTGGTTCTTATTGTTGAACTAAAGGGATTTAAGACCCATCAACACTATGTAACTACATTTAGACTACGTCTACCCTATTTACTATCCCAACCCCATCATCGATTAGCTGGGTTGCGTTCTTCCCACCACTGCATTATGTTCAACCTCGCTCCATTTAAAAAAAGTATTGATAGCGCTTCGGGTGAGACCTCCTTCCATTACATAAGGTTGAATATTCCAGCACTCTAGACTACAACAATGCCTTTGTTGGAAAAATCTGAGAACCCTAGTCTCCAATCATGTTCCAACACTTGGTGAATCTGTCTCTTCATGTAAATATCTTGGTGTTTATTTTGTGTCAATTGATGGGGGATACATTAAAGCCCTCCTTAGACTTATCTCTTCTTATCAACAACAACACCTTATCTAGGAAAGGGATATAGAAACTAGCTAGTACCTTGGAACTTCCAGTCATTAGTGGCAAAATTCATCGCAATCACGAGTGGGTTTACATCATTGACTCTTGATTGATCGATTATATGATTGTTCGAAATCAACTACTTTATTCATACTTGCTAGATTGTAATAGGTACCTTTGGGACCATTTTAATTATTGATGGGTACCATAATATATGTTAATGGTATTCATCAATGACCAGTAATCAACTGGTTTCTACCATAATTAACATCAAAGCATCCATTCATATGTTGTAGATTCATATCATCGACGAGGTTGGGTTGAAGATCTTCGGCTTAGGTGGCATCATCAATTTATGATACCCCTCCCAAGTTCCAAATAAAGTATAACACTATTGTATGAGTACTTTGAAGACCTCATGGGCACTCTCATTGGTTCTAGATTCCTTTCTGATGTATACTGTGACATAGATCCACATTGTATTTGCTTGTGGCTATGATCTATTATATGACCTAGATCCACCGTGTACATTTTTGTTGTCATGATCTTACATATCATTTCATGGATCCATAATGTATTGTGTTCCATGATTTTTCATTCATCTGAGCATGGGTATTCCTACCTCAGGGATGATCTATATACATGATTAGTTGATGTCTATTTGTAGGTACTTACTAGTTCCTTGATCTGTGGGCTCCTTCCTTAAGCCACTTGTCACCATGATTTTTCATAATATATTTAAGACATTGGTTCCTCTTTTGACCTCATACATAAGGGGGCATATGTTATACTTTTGTTTACCACCATGGTCTTTGTAACGATGTTATTAGATGTTGCGAGGATGAAATTACATATTTGAGTAAAAATATCATATTATTTCATTACTTTCCCAATACTTTCTCAATACCTTTTCTACATTCAATTTTTCTAGGTCTTTTCGATGTTCTTGGAACATAGTTGCATGCCATTAAGTCACTTGTTTTCTCCAACAAGTTCACTTTTAACTCTTTTCCATGCTTGTAAAACCATGAAAAATACACTATCAAGCACACTTTTATCTATTTTCCACTATTATGAGGAAAATATCTCTATGGCATGGGGTAAACCACAATAGACAGGATGACTGCAAAAATCAACTCTAATCCCAAGTATGCTTGTTGGTCCTTGACCAAGTTTTGAGGAACACTTGGTCATATTTGACCATTTTTGGGACTTCGGTAGCCTGTCGAAGGCGAAGCGCAAAGCGAAGTGGAGATTGTGGAAGCTAGACCCCCTTTTTGGGTCCTTTTTGGGTTTTTGGGAATATGTAATGGGAAAGGGATGTCAGCTCATGGATTTACCCATGCTTAGCCCACTTTTGTAATGTATAAATAGATATCTAGGAAATATAAGTAAGAGATAATATTGGCCAAAGGCTTAGTGCTATAATTGATCTATGTGATTGACTTGTAGAGCTGAGTGCAAGTGTTGTAAGTGTTGAGTGCATAGATTGTAAGGAGGCTCTGTGCTAGATCTACGTGAGGAAGGAGGATTTGGCGAGGTGCGCACAGATCTCCTATCCTATGCAGAGTAGGATTTTTATAGCTCTATGCTGTAACTGGATTGACTGAAGCTAATAAAGAAGAAGAGTTGGTGGACGTAGACCTAGGGTGGGGGTGAACCACGTAAATCTGTGTGTTATTCTCTGTGCTTTGACTTGATGTGTTTACCTCTACTTTGGCTAAGTGCTTTGATATATTTAGACATATCTACTTATGATTTGTGATTCATTAGATGTGTATGGATAGTAGATATGATATATATGAAGATGCTTAGTGCTGATTTATTGTATCTAATCTATTTTACTGTTGCTAAGTGCTAAATTACCTTATATCTAAGTGAATGCTGTGATGCTCTGTGCTATCTGTGAAGTATAATAAGGACTGAATGTTGATGAATGATCGATGCTAAGTGTTATGTAAGTGATATAATCACAGATTCGTGTCCCAGCTAAGGTTGCAGACATTTGAGTCTTGCAACCATCCCTGCCTCTACCTCGGGTGAGACTTCATCTACTTTGCAAGGGTTTCCAAAAGGGCCGGTAGTTAGGGTTTTGTTGGTGTGCTGTTGTAGCGTTGAAACTTGGGTATGCCCTTGTGCCAACAAATGGTTTCGTTGCCGGGACTGAAACTGTGATTGCTGGGAACTAAGGGAGAAAAATATTTGTGCAAAGATTCATCCTGAAACTGTGGAAGCTCTATGCATGGATCTATGCCCTAGTGCGTAGTATTTTACTTGATATGAAAAGAGAAGGCCAGATCTGAAGAAAAGAAGCGAGATCTGAATGCTTTGTGCTCTAAGAAAGATAAAAGTGGAAGTGTTTGAAGAAAAGAGGTCATATATGTAGAAAAGAGGTAAGATCTATAAGCTCAGTGCTCTGATAAAGGTAAGAATAGTTAAAATTTCTTAGATATGAAAGATTTGTGCCCTATAGAAGTAAGATAAGTGGAAATTTTTGTTTCTAGAGCATGGATCTAGGTATATTTGATAGACTCTGTCCTAGCTAGAAAACTAGGGAATTAATAGATGAAAGAAAGTTTGATATGAACAGATCTGATAGACATGTTATACCTATGCATAGAAAGAATGTTTGGACTAACAAATGGATGCAGGATCCTAGAAAGAATATTTTGTAGGCTAGCTACCATGATCCTGGTGCGTAGTACAGAAGAAGTTGGGGATCATTTAAGAGAAAGATAGGATTAACACTATGTTACAGTTGTAGAAGACCGGGACATCTTGCTAAGGAATGCCCTGGTGAGAGATCTAGTTGTCTCTGTTGCAAAGCCTTGGACCATGAAGTATTGGAATGCCCTAAAATGATTGCTAAGATTGAAGGCATGAATCTGAATGAAGAAAACCCTAAGGCAGATCTAGAAATAACAGAACCCTAGAGATAATCAGAAAATATATTACTATAGATGAAAGACACCTTGAATGACCACCGACATGTTAGATTATCATAGGTCTTTAATGAAAAAGAATGCATTGAGGTAAGAATAGGAGACTTCAACATTGACTGTGTTCTGGATGAGGAAACACAGGTAAATGTTATGACAAAGAGAACTTGGGAAGCTATAGGAAGGCCTACTATGATCCCTTCACTAAGCAGAATAGGGCTATTCCAAGGAAAATTGATGATGTTATGTGGAAGGCTCACTCAGATATCTATGAATTTCAATGGAACTTCGACATAGGAAGATTTTTAGATTATCAAATTTATTGAGGACGACGCCCCGTTTACTATGTTACTTGGAAAAACGTAGATTGAAAGAAATCAAGCCAGGAAGAAGGAAGAAGAAAAGGTTTTAGAACAACAGAGACAAGAGTTAAAATATTTCATGACCAGAAGGATTGCACATTTGATTGAGGAATAGGAGAACAAATCAAAGCTATTTGACACTAGAAGCCCATATGTCAAAGTTGCAAAAGCATTATGGGACTCACAAAATATTGGAGTATCTGTATCTGATATAAACAAAGTAGTACCCCTGAGTCTTGGGAGAGAACCTTAGCAGCGCAAAGTGACTATGCCCAAGGAAAATAAGAACCAAAATGGGAAAAGAACTACCGAGACGAAGCTCATAGGGAAGAAGGATAGGAAGATAAGTAAAAAGAGAACTAATATCGACAGGCTACAGAGGGTTCCCAAGGGAACCTCTCAGAAAGAAACTTTGCAAAATTGGAGCTTCGTCGAGATATTAAAACAATTACATGGGTGACTTCGCCATGGCAAAGAAATATAGCCGTTGGAGGCTGATATATCCATTCGACTGCCGCTCCGAACATATACAAAAACATTCATGGCTCATCACCAGACCATTAGACCATGCCATAACAGACAGAACAAGAGTTAATGAAGCCTCATATCCATTACAAATGATCCGTTACAGAGTTACTTACTTATTCCATCGTGCCATGTACGGAAGACATTTTCACTAATTGTGAATTTGAGTCCGCAGACTACATGAATTATGAGTAGTGATTACTCCACTCTTACTCTCTACCCTATTATAGTACTTATGTTACTTTGAGAACCCAAGATATTGATCTTGAGCGTTTATGTCCAACGAATTTAGCGCAACTGAAGAATCTGTAAGAGAGGTACTCACTAGACTCAGAGCTGAAAGAGTCATGTCAGAGAGAGGATTGTCTACAGGTTTACAAGCATCATCGATGAGAGGAGTGCAAGCCTCCCTATCGACTGCTCGAGCAGGAACATCTCGAGCCGACGTAGAAAGAAGAACCAAACATAAAGATGATATGACCAATGTGAAGTTGGTTCCATCCTCCTACCTGCTTACATACCACCTTTGAGCGATGTGATCAATAGAGACAATGTGCCTAGAGACTTTGAGTAAACTCTAGTCACTGTGTACTTGCCAAAAGGGGTACGCATAGTCCAGGTAGATCAAGACAAGATTGCAACATTGAATTTTAGTGACTTCAACCTGGGGGATCGTAAAGTTTACAACATGCCTGCCCGGTACAAGTACCTAACCAGAACCAGGGGAAAGAATTCGAAGATCGTCCCTCAACAATGGACGATGAACCTCGCGCAGTCCGCTAGTGAGTTACCATGGAGGATACTTATGGTTAAACTATTGCATAATAGTTGATCCAACACTGATCAATCGGATCACCGATCTTAGCATGCAAGGACTTGATCCCCATGATTACTATCGTGGAAAGACTGCGGATCACGCTCTTGCTTAGAACATAAAATAAGCTTATGGTGATGTTGATAAAGGCATGCGAGGCTATAAGGTAGCTTCTATTGAAAGTGGCGCAATGTGCCTCGCTTGTCAACTGATCGCAGGGAAGTTGGTACGCAAGAATCGACCCATACAAGTATCTGTCTTTGTATTCGGCCTTGCAGGTAAGTGCGTAGAGGGACTACAGATGAACTGGGTGAAGTACATGGTGAATCAACTAGAGATTGACTGTAGAGAAGCTCAAGATCAGGGGCATGAATTCCATTTTAGCTGGCTCTAGATACTTATAGATTTCGTTGCATGGGAGATACTGGAAGGTGCAACCTTCCTGGAAATCGACCCCTTTGAACCATTGGCTGTGAAGTTCAGTACACTATGGTACTTGAATGATATGAACAAGTAGTGGCAATCCGATGTTGTCTTCCATACCTACTACACACAGTTGAATCTCACCATCTAGTCCGAGCCTCGCATGATCCCAAATACTTTACGCAGGTTTCGACCTTTGATGAAGTTTAGCATGGACAACCATTTCATATATATTACAGCACGCGCTGATGAGCACAAGGAACAAATTCAGTCTTATTATAAGATGATAGAAGAATACCTAGAGGAGATCACCAAGGAATGGTCAGTGGGCCTCCTCATTTCAATAGACCTCGCAAAAATGTTCGACATCGACAACCCAGAAGCTGCGCAGGATACACCTGGGCCCAGTAACACAAAGAAAACAAAGAAGATGAAGAAGGCTAAGGAAGTCCAATATATAGATAGCCTGTTTGTGAGGATGGATTCCATTACACCAGATCAAGTAGGTGATGGTGAAGACTTAGAATAAGTTGAACAAAGACCAGAAGACGAAGTAGAAATCATAAAGAAGAGGAAGGGTTCACCTCTGGAACCTTCCTCCTGGAAGAAATTGAAAGCACCCGTAACTAAGCTTTAGACCATGCTCACTCTAGATGACTTTAGTTTCCTCATCACAACTATGAATGAAGCTATAGAAGAGATAGCAGAAAAGTAGGAAGCTAAGAAAGAGACAATGTACAACATAATTAAGATCGAGCTCAAAGGAGTGCAGCAGACACTTCAGTCTAGCCGCGTAGTCTCCACTGCGCCCCTGCCAGAAGGAACAACAGAAGAGGGAGATGAACCAGTTCGACTTCACAATATTGTTGATATAGTCAAAGTATGCCTTTAGAAATTATAGGAAGAAAAAATGCAAGCCACCCAGGCCTTAAAGAAATCACAGGAGGAAATCATCGAACAACGCCAAGCTGCACAACAAGAGAAGGACACTCTCCAAGAGAAATTTGAAGAAGACAGAGGAAAGATCCAAAAAGAGAAAGAGAAACTTCTCGTGAAGTAGATCAGGATTGAAGAAGCAATCAACAGAGCATTTTTCTATATGAACGACTTAGAGCAGAAGGCAGAAGAACCCATAGAACACCAAGTGATGAAGCTTGTTGAAGTTATTCAACAACTTCAACAAAGAGTCGTGGAATTAGAGCTTCAGACCATACCAAGTACCCTGCAAGAAGTGTGCAACCAATGAGAAATGACTGCCTGAAGCATAGTAGAAAGGATTAAAGCACTCACTGAGGAATGCAAACAATTAAGTAGTAGAAGTGCGTAGAGATATTAGAACCTAACCGAGAATCCATAATTTCATAAATTGGAGTCGCAGCTCCAAGAGGTGAAGCATGAAGCTGGAAATCTATAGGCACAGCTGAAGGCCCTATCACCCGTAGAGAGAATGAAGTTGTCTCACGAGTAGTGCACCACCCAACAGCAGATCCATACGATCCAGAGCAAGGTAATGGAAGTAACTCAACAACTTCAACCTGTGTAGGATAAGGCATGTCAACTATTTACAGAGATTGAGAGCCAAGGAATAGAGCTAGAGTAGGTCATGAATTCAACACAACAACACTTAGAAGGGCCGGTGAATGACAGAATCATCTAGGATTTCACCGAGCAAGAGGTCGTGGCACAATAACAGGTCGAAGTAGCTCGAGCCAATCTCAAGGAATTTGAAGCAAAACTGATGAGACCTGAGTGACTTAGGACGAGTCACATGTGATTTTTGGGGGCCCGTTGGTCCTTGACCAAGTTTTGAGGAACAATTGGTCATATTTGACCATTTTTTGGACTTCGACAGCCTATCGAAGATGAAGCGCAAAGCGAAGCAGAGATTGCGGAATCTAGACCCCCTTTTTGGGTTTTTGGGAATATGTAATGGGAAAGGGATGTAGGCCCGTGGGTTTACCCATTCTTAGGCCCACTTTTGTAATGTATAAATAGATATCTAGGTGATGTAATTAAGAGAGAAGATTATCTAAGGGATTAGTGCTAGAATTTATCTATGTGATTGACTTGCAGAGCTGAGTGCAAGTGTTGTAAGTGATGAGTGCACAAATTGTAAGGAGGTTCTGTGCTAGATCTACGCGAGGAAGGAGTATTTGGCGAGGTGCGCACAGATATCCTATCCTATGCAGAGTAGGATTTTGATAGCTCTGTACTGTAACTAGATTGACTGAAGCTAATAAAGAAGAAGATTTGGTGGACGTAGCCTCAGGGTGGGGGTGAACCACGTAAATGTGTGTGTTATGCTCTGTGCTTTGACTTGATGTGTTTACCTCTGCTTGGGCTAAGTGATTTGATATATTTAGACATATCTACTTATGCTTTGTGCTTCATTAGATGTGTATGGATAGTATATCTGATATATATGAAGATGCTTAGTGCCAATTTACTGTATTTGATCTATTTTACTATTGCTAAGTGCTAAATTACCTTAGATCTAAGTGAATGTTGGGATGCTCTGTGATATCTGTGAAGTATAATAAGGACTGAATGTTGATGAATGATTGATGCTAAGTGTTCTGTAATCATTATAATCATATATCTGTGTCCCATATAAGGTTGTAGACATTTGAGTCCTACAACCACCCCTACCTCTAACTTGGGTGAGACTTCATCTACTTCACAGATGTTGCCGAAAGGGTCGGTAGTTAGGTTTTTTTTGGTGTACTTTTGTAGCGTTGAACCCTAGGTTTTCCTCTGTGCCAACAACTATATCAACAAAAATAATAATAAGAAAAGATCAAGAGCCTACCTCGTATGGAAGTTCAATGAAGACCACCATCGAGAACACAACTCAGGGCTTCATACCTGCAACTTTCCCTCAACAACCAAGATACACAAGCATATGGTGATAACATATATTGTTAGCATATAAAATTGAATAATCCATTAACATACATGAAAAATACTCCCATGGAATAATAATTCAAATATTTTCAAGATATCAATTGGACGAGAGAAGAGTATTTCTATTAAAATAATCAACATAAGTATACAAGTGACAAGATTCTATGTCGACACATCTCAGAACCGAGAAACTAAGTCCCTCCAACTAGGCCTCCACCAATTCAATCCTCCACCAAAGGCAAGATCATATAAAATATATAATGAGGTTCTCCATCAAAGAAGGAAGAGCTTAGGGGCTGAACAATGAGTTCAAACTTTCAAGGATAAAGGGATGCAGACTCAATGTGAAGTGAAATTCCTCTAGAGTATCTTTTCTCTCAAAAGTTGAATTCTCCTCCTCCACCACTTGGATATGGCTCAATTTACAGCCTTCAAATGGAACTGAAGGGACGATTCGAAATGTTTCCAGTATATGGAAGGTCAAGGATCATGGATCTTGTGATGTGACATGGAAACCTGATTTTTTTTTTTTTAATTTTGAGCACTAAACCTGATGTACACGAGTTGTAGTGGTGCAACTTGCATATACACATGTTTTCTAACTGGTAGGGTGTGTATATGTAGAAAAATATAATTTTTTGACTCTGGAAGGTACAACAAGGGACTTCAATTCTATATAAGGAAATGGAAAGGTCATCCAAGCAAGTTGCATGGGGTGAGGCAAAAGTTTCTATAACAGATGTCCCCTAATGTGTGAGGTCAAAGGAGTATCTGCGATGGATGAAATACATTATAATTCCTAGAAGTGGAGTAATGGAGACTCAGATGGAAGTGCTATTTTCTCATGAGAGTATTACAATCCATAATGACTTTGTACACATGGCTGCAAATTTAAATTACACGACAGATCCATGTGGAAATATACCAAATAGTTTTTCATGGCCATGAATAGGCAATACAAAGTAGACACACACCATAGGCTGTCATAGTCATGAACAAGCCCCAATGGAAAACCAGTCTCAAAGTCAATCTGAAGAAATATGTATACAATGGAGTACAATTTGATCTCCCATGATCACTGAAGTCATATAAGTACTGGTCCAATGAAAGACAACAACATAATAGAAATGCTTCTACTGTAAGTTGAATGTCTTCTACACTATCCGCCAAAGGTGCAAGTCTACATTATGTGAATAGAGGATTTGATGTCAAACACAATGAAACTTCATTTGATTACTGGTCATTAAGGTATACCATTAACAAACGTGAGACAACCTACCAATAATAAAAGTACATATGAAGGCACCAAGTACATTCTTACAAGTGTGAATAAAGGTGTTGAGGTAGAACACTTGAAGAATCATCGATCATGAGACATTTATATATTCCCAACTGTTGATGGTGGGAGAACCTGCCACTGATGACTGCAAGCCTCTAGGTACTCATAAGACTCTAGGTCTGATTTCCAGAATAGATGAGATGAATTGGATGGAAGGAGATCCACTGAAAGAAGATAATTAAGGAATATCTCATCAATCAAAATGAGTTACAAAGAAACAACTTGATGTTTTGGAGGAACTCAAATGAAGAAGATGTTCACGAACCAACGACCCTATGCATATTTTGTATGCACCAAATGAAAGTAGTGCATAAAAAATACCCTCTGAATAGAAACCAATAAGGAATATTGCCGACAAAGGTGAGGAAACCACCAATAAGGATAATGGCATCCAAGAAACTGCATGAACCCCAATGCGTGAATAAATTTCTTGCATCGAACACAAGGGAAACCTCCCATTTAGTGAACAATGAGGAGCTGTCGACTATTGGGTTCAAGGTTACCTGCCTATAATGAAAGTAGGACCAGGGTTCATGGTAGGAATACAACTTCATGTAACTCTAAGACACATTGAGGGTATGGACAACATGGAAAGCCAAGAGTTCTGAGAAATGGCCGACACATGATTATATACTTCCTTTAAACAAGAGAATGAGACATATGGAGGATTCTGACAACATAAACATGACGATGAAACTTTGTGATGCAGGAGACAACAATCAAAATCTCCATAGGGATTGGAAGAATAACCAGTCGGAGGGGTAAAATCTAAGTAACGAGCTCAACTACCTAAGGTCATGATAAAACCAAACTTTGGATGAAAAGCGGACTCAAAAGTTTGTGCTCTGTTCAAAGGAGACACAACTGCTGCTGATATGAGACAATATTATTTTCTTGCCCATATTTGTTTGTTTTTTCATAAGAAAATGAATGCTATGATACAGGGGAGGAAACGAGCATTGCAAGTAAGAAATTGGCTCCAAACAATGGAACATACCTATGCTCAATGCAAGGAAGTGCATGCGGGGCATGGACACTCAGGGGAATGTTTCCTCTTAGGGTACATGGTGTCAAGATACAAAGGATATAAACAAGGCTCTGCTTGGATAGTGATGCAAATTGCCGAGGTAAGAGGCTTATAAAGAGAAAGAAGGAACCAGCAATAGGCTCAATACTACAAGAAGGAGGATGAAATGCAATTACAAGTTAACTCTAAATAATGTTCTTTTTCGTAAATTTAGTCCCCTAGGCCCGAAAAAGTATAAAACAATACCCAGGAGAACTCTTCTAGCCAATGTTGACTAGAGTGTTCCTTTTTCAAAATTAGTCTACTTTTTCCGAAAAAGGGTTAAACTTACATCAAATAGACATCCTTTCAAATCCATTTAATGAGTGTGAAAGAGACAAGTTCACTCAACAATGTTTTCTCTTTTGAGAGAGTCAGAAAAGAGATTAAACAAGACTCGGTGGGAGTCCCATAGGTGAAGGTCAAAATGATTATGAGTAAGAATATGTGGTTCGAACACAAAGTCATATAAGAACTATAAGGGACTCCCGGTCCTACTGAATAACTTCTGCATGGGAACCAAATGGAATAAAGGTTCTAACTAGGGAACCTATGATTGGTAAGCCTCTATCACTCAATAAAGACACTTCTAGTAGTAGTAAGAAGGTTTTGTGTCGCTAATAAATGGGTTTGTACCTAAGGAATACAGATCACAGTCATAGGACAATGCAAATATGCAAAATGGATTGAGAACCTATCCTATATGCTACTGATAGAAAATACCTGCTGAATTCATGAACAAGCGGTATGACACTAGAAACCACAAAAATCCTTGGATAAAACTACCAAAACCAACTCCTTCCACTGCACTATTAGTCCATTAGGTAAAAAATTAGCATAAACTATATAAAGTGGGTAAACATTTTGTACTAATAGTAAAAATGAAAAATTTTACCATACCATTTGAGTTTTTCACAAACATAGTGCATTTTAGACCATTTTCCTCATGATATTCAAGTGTTGATTGTGGGATCTACGATCAAAAAAATTGACAAACATTTGGACTAAGTAAGTACCCTTCCCCTCCTCTTCATTTCTAGTGGTTTAAAATTCCAATTTAGTCCTCATTTTTTGAGTTTTAGAGGGTGCAACATGTAAATTAAGGTGTATGTGAGATATAGTTCATCGATTCATGCATATGGACACATGTACGTGGGCAAAGAAAATCCTACCCGTGTATATGTGGACCTACAAATGACTGTTAACACTACAACCTGTGTACAAGTCCACAAATAATGTTTTTTATGAATTTAACTCAAAAATGACTTTCCTTTGGCATGATGGTGCTTGAATGGAGAGAAAGGGAGCATGAGGAAGTAAATGTAGCAGTGGAAAGATATGTTGGGGCCCAAATAGCTCTAAAATGATGTGGCCTTTATAAATTTTGGGCTCTCAAAGGAATGAGGGCTCAAGTGAGGTTACTCCAAAGTCTCATAAAATATTGGGATCTGGAGACAGAGGCCTTCGATATCGATGGGAAAACATTGAGGATTGAAGTAGATGACATCTATTTTATCACAATATTGTCTCAGCGGGGCAAGATGGTGAATCTAAAATCTCGAGGGGCTGGGGGTGTTATGAATATAGAATATTACATTGCCACCCAATGTGTTGCATGCACAAATAAAGTAGGGAGCCAACTCCCCATCAGGGCGATCGAGAACCTGAGTTTGAAGATCATCATTATTATTCTTACACAAGTCTCTAGGTCAGCCTCATTACACTAGGATTCAAGACCACTCATATTCTACACAATGGAGTGTTTACGACCCACTGCTTATGACTGGAGTACCTCACTACTGACTAACATAAATAGCCAACTGACAGATTGCAAAAAGAGAAACTTTGGGTTTGCATCCATCTTGTGTAGTTTTTTCTTTGAGCATGTTCCAGGTTTGAGCCCTAGAGTGGAGATCATTCCACATGAACCACACGATCCAACCATGTCATGGTGGATTGACGTGATGAAGCGGTTAGGAGGTGGTAGGGTGACAACTCCCTACAATGATGACTTATTTTTTTGTGACATCGACATGTGATAGATATTAAAAACTACCCATATACTGGGATTGACTATAGAGGGGATCCATATATGCCCTTATCACCAGGCTTTGCCTATGGTGATATTGGTAAGATTTTTTTTTATATATTTCATTTTTTTGTGTTTTTCAAAAAGAGTAAAAAACACAAATATTTTTGTATGGTATCAAGTATTAACAATTACTTTGTCATGTAGATGTAGGTCCGTGACAACTAGATGGATTCCCATGACATTGGTCGAAGAACCAGGGAGATGAGCATGTGGGAGGAGATGCAGATAAAATGCTACAAAATGTGTAGGGGAACCTGTCTCGATTACCACACATGATTCCTATGGTTTAGGTGAGGATCTACCAGAGGCTATGTAGTAACAGGTGGTGGGTGTGCCCCGTGCATGGGTGTGAGTCTTTCGACATCTCAAAAATGCCATACTGTGTATCATGATGCACATCTGACGCCATAGGCATAGATTCCATGGTCATATATATACCAGACATATATGTATTTTGAGGGTGTGAGCCCCATTTTGTACTATGTCACCATATTTTTTGAAAAGATGAAATATAAATTTTGGTCCTCGGATTTACTTATATATGTTACAATGTGTACATAGATGAATGTGTTTTATTTAATTTAGTTATGTGACAATTTCCAATATAAAAAATAATTAGCATATGCATCAAATACATAATTGGAACTTCTAGGTATGTGATTATAAGTAATAAAATCGAAGTATCATTCCAAAATTCATACCCATAGGAATCGTCGGAGTAGAGTAGGGTCTCACAAATGGTAACTATCATTTAAATGACATACGACTAACTGGGAGTCCATGCGAACCTCTAAATATCGAACACCATGTGAAATGGTGTTAATGAATAGTTCTATAAAAATGCTATATTCAACCACATTATTCGTTGATGGATCCAGACAAATGCTACTTGAAGACACGAGTTGGACCATGGGTGAGTAAATGACCCACGCGGTGGAAGACATGTTCCATGTATGACGACTAGCACCATATGCGAATCCTAAGTAAAATGAAAACTCCGTTGACATCTGCCAACCAAGGGAAAACCTAATAAGAAAGTCGATGACACAAAGCAAAAGATATATATACACTAAGATACACTAGTATACAAAGAGTCATGCCCGATATCGAGGGCTTAAGCGTAATATATTTTCAGGTAGATTCCATTTTTAGGCTTATCGAGCATATTCCCTTCATAATCCTCCAATTCATTTGCTCCTTTTTCTAAAACACATCGTGCAATATAAGGACCGTGCCACATGGGGTTGAACTTGCCTGTCCCTAATGGTTCTTTGGCTTGGTCATACAAGAGGACCAAGTCACCATCAATGTACTGTCGAGGATAGAAAAACATATCATACTGAACCTTAACACGTCTTTTATTCATTTCTATAGCCGTAGAAGCATATTGACGCTACTCATCTAAGCAATCTAGGTGTACGAGGCGTTCTTCAAGATCAGATGTGTCAGGAAGGAGCTTAATTGCCAGTTTAAGGGAAGGGATTTCGCATTCAAGAGAAAAGATCGACTCCACACCCTGTACTAACTGAAAAGGATAAAAACCGGTGGAAGTCTTAACCGAGGTTCGATATGCCCAAAGCACATGGTAAAGCATTATATGTCAGTTAGACTTCCTCTGGCTGCATTTTTTTGCAAGATGGTCTTGAGAGATTTATTCACAACCTCTACTTGTCCATTTTCCTGGGGATAATAAGGGGAATAATGACCGTGCTTAAACCCCAATTTTGATTCTAACGCCTTCATCATTTCATTCTGAAATTGACTTCCATGATCAGTGACAATATCCTTTGGGATTCTGAACTGAGCTATAATTTGGTTGAATACGAATAATGTTGCAGTCTTACCATTAGATTTAATGGTAGGAATGTCCTCTTCCCACTTAGTGAATTAATCCACGACCATGATAATATGATGATTCCCCCCAGCCAAAGATGGGTTACAGTCCATAAAATATACTCCCCACTTGGTGAAGGGACTGACGGTGATGATTGGGTGAAGAGGGGTTGGATGCGAGTGCATTTTCCGAGTGAACACCTGGCAACGGTGACACTTCTTGACTGCTTCAACACAATCTTTAAAAATTGTCGACCAAAAATAACCATCTCACAATATTCTTTGGGCTGTTGCAAACCCAGATAGATGACCACCACAAGCCCCATTATGACAGCCATTAAGAACCGAGTCAACTTCATCATGATTCAAGCAATGATGCAATATATTATCCACTCATCGACGATACAAAGTGTCACCGAAGATAAGGTAGTTTTTAGCTTGATGACGTATATGTCGTCGATCGTCTCTCAAAAGATGTTGGGATAACTTCAAGGTTTGAAGATAAATCAGAAAGTATCCATACCAGGGGTCCGAAGAGGATATAAGGAATTATGTTCATCCACGAATGAATCATTATTAATAATGTCCTCATCCAGTTGAGGGAAGTCTGATATCAACTCAACAAACACTAGTGATTTCTTAGACTTCTCCGAAGAAAAATCAAGATCAAATTCTTGCAGGATAACAACCCACTTATTGTATTTCCCCCCTATGATATGCCTATTAAGGACGTATTGAAATGGATATATATCAACAACTATGGCAGTTTTGCAAAACAATATATAATGGTGTAATATTTGAACTGCATGTACAATGACCAAGGATAGTTTCTCAATGTGAGAGTATTTAAGTTCAAGACCGACTAAGTTTCGACTAAGATAGTAGACAATGTGCTCATGGATATCATCGTCCTCCTGAACCAGAACCATACCAACCGTCCCTTCAGACGTGGTGATATAAAGCAAATAATATTTACTATAGTCCAGAGGCTTCAATAGAGGCGCATATACCAAGGATTTCTTAAGAGCATCGAAGGATTCCTGGGCTCGCTCATCCCATATAAACAAAGTGTCATTCTTCAATAGATGCATGAATCCCTTAGTTAAATTGGAATAGTTCACTATGAACTGACGCAAGAAGTTAGCCTTCCCCTGTAAACCATGAAGTTTTTGAATGTTGCGCGGGGGAGGCAATCGGAGTATTGCCTCAACCTTCATAGGATCCACCATGATTCCATGCTCAGAGACTAATAATCTTAAGAGACAACCATACCTAATGCAAAAGATGCACTTGTGAGGGTTTAAACATATGTGATAATAATGTCATCTCTCAAATACTAGTCGAAGGTGAGTAGAGTGATCTACTCTCTTGCGAGAGTGAGCAGCAAGATCATCGAGGTAAGCTTTGAAAATTTCTTTGAGATCATGAAAATAAAAGGTCATGGCGTGTTGGAAGGCTTCTCCACCATTTTTAAGGCCGAAAGGAATTTTTTGGTATGCGAAAGTACCCCAAGGACAAATAAATTCCATCTTATGTTGATCCTCAGGTTTGATCTGAATTTGATTATATTATGAAAATCCATCCATAAAAGAGAAAAATTCGCTTCCTGCACACTCATTGAGAATCTAGTCTGTGAAACCATAGATTCTAGGCTCGATCCCTAGTATGGTTTTCAATTCTGTTACGAGGAAAATATCTCTATGGAATTGGGTAAACCACAATAGACAAAATGACTGCAGAAATCAACTCTAATCCCAAGTATGCTATATAAATGAAAATGCTAACAAGACAATATCAAGAGCCTACCTCATTTGGACGTTCGATGAAGACCACCATTGAGCACACAACTCAAGGATTTATACTTGCAACTTGTTCTCAACAACCAAGATACGCAAGCATATGGTGATAACATATAATGTTATCATATAAAATAATGTAATCCATTAACATACATGACAAATACGCCCATGGAATAATAATTCAAATATTTGCAAGATATCAATTGGACGAGAGAATAGTATTTCTATTAAAATAATCAACATAACTATACAAGTGACAAACTTCTGTGTCAGCACATCTTAGAACCGGGAAACTAAGTCCCTCCAACTAGGACTCCTCCACTTCAATCCTCCACCAAAGGCAAGATCATATAAAGGAGATAATGAGGTTTTCCATCAAAGAAGGAAGAGCTTGGGGTATGAATAATGAGTTCAGACTTTCAAGGATAAAGGTATGTAGACTCAATGTGAATCAAAATTCCTTCAGAGTATATTTTCTCTCAAAATTTGAATTCTTCTCCTCCACAACTTGGATATAGCTCAATTTATATCCTTTAGGTGGAACTGAAGGGTCGAGTCGAAACGTTTCTAGTAAATGGAAGGTCAAGGATCATGGATCTCGTGACTTGACATGGAAACTCGACACAATTTTTAATTTTGATCACCAAATCTGATGTACGTGGGTTGTAGTGGTGGAACCTGCATATAAACATGCTGTCTAATTGGTAGGGTGCGTGTATGTGGAAAATATGATTTTTTGGCTCTAGAAGGTATAACAAGGGACTTCAATTCTACATAGGGAAATGTAAAGGCCATCCAAGCAAGTTGCATGGGGTGAGGAAAATTTTTCTATAACATCCATGCTCATAAAACAATGGAAAATAAAGTATCAAGCATACTTTTATCTCTTTTTCAAGATCATAAAAACATGAAGGAGACAACAAAAAATAAAAAAGGGGGGGGGGGNTGAACACAGTACCCTTTTGCGTCATTGTCTTACAATTGGGTTATGTCTTTCCCAGGAGTCGTACCATGACGATGATTCATAGAATCCTCCCGTTGGTTACTTTTACAGTCACTATGAAGATTACTTAAATGCCTCATGTATTGTTGCATTATATCATTGGTGCACTTGGTTTTGTGTTTCCAAGTCATTGGTATGTTTTAGGTGCACACCTATTTTGAGGAAAGACACAATTTTGGAAGGAAAGGCCTAAATTTGGAGAAGAAAAACTGGCAGGAAAAGAAGCATGTGCGAGGAAAAGAAGCATGCAAGGCGTGTAGGAAGGAAAACCTAACCATGATAGGGTTAAGGTTTTGCTAGAGATAGAAATGGCTATAAGATTGTAAAATAATATAAATAAGAACCTAGGAGGTCTAGGTTGGGGTGCTAGGGATGTGATGTTGGTGGTAGTTCAATTATTGTTATGATATTTTTGTAAATATGTTGAGCTATAGAAGAGTCAAGTAGGCCATATCACGAGGGTTGGATCATAGGATGAGGACCCTAGTGTGATCTAGTCCACCTCACAGAGGTTATTGAACCTTTTCATG
Organism: Picea engelmannii; assembly: GCA_009831015.1. Classification (NCBI taxonomy): domain Eukaryota; kingdom Viridiplantae; phylum Streptophyta; class Pinopsida; order Pinales; family Pinaceae; genus Picea; species Picea engelmannii. The sequence goes on from ML792537.1 coordinate 324,621, forward strand.
ATTGTATAATGGGAGATGTAGTGCGCGCAACGCTATATTTTGCAGAGTACTAAATAAAAGAGCAGAGCAGCCAAATCTTTGTGGACGTAGCCCAGGAGGGGGTGAACCACGATAAAACCTGTGTTATATATGATTATTAGTGCATGTTTAGTTTCTATAAATGATTGATCATATTTACCTTCTGTCAATGAGTGATTTATGAATTAATGGTTAAGATAAATATGTTAGAATGCATGCATGGCCTAAAATATGAATGAACACTAGGAATATTTGAATGAATAACATGATGAATGCATGAAGAAGATCAAATACAATCCCATATCCCCACTCATTCCTAGACTGCAAGCACTTGAGCATTGTAGTCACCCATAGAACTATCTCGGGTGAGACTGCACAATGCACTCTTTGTGTTGTGTTGCCTTCTATTTTACCAGGAGGGTCGATAGTTTTAGAGGTTTTTGTTGGAATCCTATTCAGAGTTGAACCTGGGTCAGCCCAAGAAGTATAAGAGAAATAAGTAAACCAACAAATGTTTCTGTTGCTGGCTGGAACTACATGGGATTGAGTGTACAAGAACTGTATTGTAGGAGGGTTTATCACAAAGTTTGAAGTAAATACCATGAAATCTTATAGTGCAGTAGAGCATGAATTTCTAAAAGGACCTAGAGGTAGGTATATAATATCGTTGTATACTTTAGTCAAGATTTTATTGTATAACAACGATGTGATGACGATAAAATCAAACAACTAAACTCCCATGCGTGCATGGGGGAAGGGGGGAAGCACATGCAATAGGTGGAGAAATGGAGGAAGAAATGGATAAGGGAAAGAAGAAGGAGGCCATCGAACCAATCATGATGGAGGAATATCAAATAAATTAGATAATGACAACAACTAGAAATACGTGTAGTGGAGTACCCTACCAATATAAGATGAATAATAAGAAGAGAGCCATAGCCGATAGAGGGGGCTTGACAAGTGATGAAGAAGAGGTAGAGGATCTCTGGGATGTGGAGTAGATTAAGAAAATATTGTGCGCAACATATGCAAGGAAAACATGAGCTCCAAGGGCAGGAACATAAGGAAAAACTCCAATCCAAGTGAGTGTCAGTGTGGAACCTATAACCCTATGTGAAACTAGTACACTAGAAATAACACCACCATATAGACAACCAGATTTTAATGGAAGAAAGACAAAATGAAACACATCTAAACAAGGAGCAACAAGTGGAGGAGCCAGTTCATGAAGTAATAGTCAAATATCTACACCGCACGAAGGTAGTAGTTCAACATAGTTCAAAATGGGAGGACATGATCCCACAATCATGTTACTATAATTTTAGGGAGAGGCATCAAAGGAACCTAAAAATCACTTATTCATATTTGAGAAGATATGGGAAGAAAAGAAGATCACATATGAGGATACAAAACTTGAGCAGCTAGACATCACACTAAGAGACCATGCATTGGACTGGTATATGAGCCTAGATGTAAACAGACCACTAGGAGTAACAAGGACGATTGTAGATGTGAAAAAACTATTGATAAATGAATTTCATAAGCCTAGCTTAGAATATCAGTGCATGAATGAGATGATTGAAATCTAGAAAAAACTAGGTGAGATTGTTTGGGAGATTGATCAGAGGTTTAAACAATTAAAATGCAAGTTGAAGTATGCAATGACTGATATGCAACATATGAACTTATTTGTGAACTCATTGTTACCACGTTTGAAATACCCATTAAGACAACATGAGTTCCAAAATCACGCAGACGCTCTGCAAGTAGCCTTACAAATGGAAGAGAACCAGTACCAGAAGACAGATCCAATAATAAAGGAGATGAAGGAGGATATGAAGAACCTAAATTTTTAGCTTAACCAGAATAAGGGTAAAGAGAAGAGAGAAGCTGTTTGGTGTACCACATGCACGACAAAAGGACACCATAAGAATTAATGTCCAACTTTTACGTAGTACATGGAAACATGAGTACCGAACCCTTTTCCAATAGGAGGACCATGGTGCAAGATTTATAAAACGTAAGGGCATTATCCATATCATTGTCTAATGATGCAAAAGTACCATAAAGTCCCCAAAAGTTCATACTGCAATTTTTGCAAGTCAGTGGGTCATGATGGTAAATATTGTAGGACGATGGAGCTAATGAGAGAAAGAACTTCAGACACTTATAGGGTACAAGTAGAAATGATGACAAGACAAGATGCACATTAGTTTAAATAGGTACCAACTCCATATAATAATGTGCAACAACAATATAACACTGCATAGGCACAATATAACAATGTGCAACCACATTATAACCCCACACAGTACAATTAGGTACCTTAGTACAATGCACCATGAGGAGATAGAGCTGGATATAGAGGTGGAGGACAAGGTAGAGGATGACTTGGACGTGGCTGAGGCCTAGTAGTGTGCCACAAATGCCAACAACCAGGACATTACACAAGGGAATGCCCACTTCCACCTGCGACATGTATGTACTATTGCACAATAGACCATGATACAGAGGAATGCCCAAATTTTGGGAAAGATCAAAGAAAAGAGGAACCAGAACAACTAGAATGTTCAGTGGATTTCTGCAGAAGCCAGGGATGATGGAAGAAATATCAACATAGTCATGAGAGGAGGAGCTAAGATAGGAACTGACATAGTAAGACAAGATCCATCTTAACACCAATGGGTGAAGAAGAATATTGAACCACATAAGTAGTTTGATGCACGAAAGGAAAAGGAAACATTCAAGGTGGAAATACATGAGTTTCTCAAGCAAATTTTGTGTCTACATCAACTGCGCAGCAAAATCAGAACTCTACTATGTATGTGATTCTTTTCTCAATGGACCATACCGATGAATCACAACCACTGGAGCAAGTAAGTAACATAAAAAAATTTCTACAATCCCATGTTAACATATTGAATGAGCCACCATCTGTCAAGATATTTCAAAATCTACTGGAAATATGTAACACATAGGAAAAAGGAAAATTAGAGAAGAAAACAATGAATCATCTCCATTCAAGAAGAAGGACAAGAAAATAATTCAAACTGAATGCCAACATTGGAGATTTCAACATGGGTGATATTATACTGGACTTAGGCTCTGAAGTAAATGTTTTACCTAAGAAGACATGGCCATGTATGGGATAACCCACACTAGGCTATTCACATGTCCAGTTGAAATTATCTAATCAACACATAGTTTTACCAAGAGGTATGGTGGACAAGGAACATAAAAAAAACACTTTGAGAAGTGAAAGATACAATGGAGGATGACACCACCAGAAGAATGGCCTCATCACTTCATCCACACATTGGAAGGAATCCCAGAGAACTGGTATGTAGACTAGGAGATGTGTAGAGGCACTACAGAATGGACAACATTACAACAAAATTTTGTAGTAACCTTCTCATTTGAACATGAGAACCCCAACATTGATTCAACACTAAAGTAGATAAAATGTGTAATATTTATTGATGAATCATAGGTTGAACTCATGATAAAGTATCAATAATAGAACAAATAAATAGTTAAAGAACTACTGTCATGCTATCATGTGGAAGAGGAAGCATTAGATGAGGATGGTTCACACAATATTCATGTTACATAAATTTAAGGAGAAAGAGAGGTGGAAGGTCCATATTTGGATTCATAAGTATTTTCTTCACCAATCAAAGTGAAGAAAATCAACATTGGGACAACTGAAAATCCTAAAATGGGAGACTATTGGGATGAAAAAACAATGTAAAGAATAACAAAGTTACTGTGCGAATACAATGATCTGTTCCCAATGAACTTTATAGAGATGAAAGTATTAACATGAGAGATAGGAGAGATGAATATACCTCTCAAACCCGAGGCAAGACCTGTAAGAAAAATACCTTATAGATTGAATCCAGTGTATAAGCAGAAAGTGAAGGCATAAATTGACAAAATGTTGGAAGATGGTATCATAGAACCAGTAGAGGAATCTGAATGGATAAGTCCTATGGAAGTTCAGGAAAAGAAACAAGGGGGATAAGGATTTGTGTAGATTTGAGGAAACTTAATGATTCTTTCTTACATGACCCTTTTCCTACCCCTTTTACAGATGAGGTCTTGAATAACGTGGGAGGCCAAGAAGCGTATTCATTTACATATGGATTCTCAAGTTACCATCAGATCAAAATAACTCTAGAAGACATGTATACGACTACTTTTTCTACATAATGAGGATTCTATCAATACACAGTCATGCCATTTGGGTTGAAGAATGCACCAACCATATTTTCAAGAGTAGTCATAACTGCTTTTAAGGAATTCATACATCATTTTCTAGAAGTATATCTGGATGATTGGACTATCTATAGTCTGTTAAAATACCATGTAGTAGTGTTAAGGCTAATGTTGGAAAGATGCATGCAATGCCAGATATAATTGAATATTAAGAAATGCATTTTTGGGACACATTTTGGAATATTGTTGGGACATATAGTTTGTAAACAAGGTTTACTTGTGGATCCTGCTAAGATTGTAGTTATTGTCAATTTACCACCACTAAAGTCAGTGTGTCAGTTAAGAGAAACACTGGTACATACATGATATTACACGAAGTTTATAAACGGGTATGCATACATTACTGTGCCAATGGAAAAAATGTTAAAGAAGGATATCGAATTTTAGTGGAATGAGGACCTTCAACAAGGATTGGACACCTTAAAATAAAATATGGTCACGACACCTATCCTAGTATTCCCATATTGGGAAAATACATTTCATGTGCATGTAGATGCATCAGCCATAACACTTGGAGAAATTATGGTGCAACCAACAGTAGGGGAATTGGACCACCCTATAGCATTTGCAAGTAGAAAATTGTCAGAATCAGAGAAGAATTATAACACCACAGAAAGAGAAGGACTAGCCATGGTGTATGCACTTCAGAAGTTCAGGAACTATTTACTAGGTAAACACTTTAAGATGTTCACAGATCATTCTTCCCTCAAATATCTAGTCAACAAGCCAATGTTGGGGGGGAGTATCTGTAGATGGATGTTGTTATTTCAATAATTTGATTTTGAATTGATAGTCAAACCAGGGAAGTTGAATGCAGGACTTGATCACCTGTCAAGGGTAACTAATGGATAAGAACCTACCAATTTGGAAGACAACTTCCTTGATGTGCAACTATTTTCAGTACATATAGTTGATGAATATTTTTCTGATATTATTGAATACTTAAGTACATGGGTTGCACCAAAAGAGTTTAAAACCACGCATAAGAATAATTTGGTAGTTAGAGTTACATACTATCAACTTATTGCAGGACACTTATATAAGATGGGCACAAACAATATTTTGAGAAGATCCGTATTAGAGCATGAAAGGCCCATAATTTTGGCATAATCCCATGAAGGAATAACTGGAGGAAACTATGTAGGAAAATCTACCGCACAGGATTATGGTGGCCAATAGTCCATAGAGATGCCAATGAATATTGCGAGAAATGTGATGTCCATCAGAGGGTTGGAAAACCCAACAGAAGGGATGAGATTCCCCTAAGACCACAAGTAACTTTACGGGTATTTGATAAATGGGAAATAGACTTTGTGGGACCAACCAATCCACCAACAAAAATACCAGGAACTAGATATATCATTACTATGAAAAAATACTTAACAAGACGGGCAAAATAAATGCCAGGTAAATATTGCAACACAGAGATAGAAACACACTTCTTGTTTGAGAAAGTGATCACTAGATTTGGCTGTCTAAGGATTTTGATGAGTGACCAAGGCACTCATTTCATCAAAAACATCATCAGGGCTATGACTGAGGAGTTTGAAGTCTATCACCAAAAAATTACACCATACCACCCTTAGGCAAATGGACCAGTAGAAGCCTTCAATAAGATCTTGGAGAATGCTCTGACAAATATTTGCAATGTCAACATAGATGATTGGGAATTGAAAATACCAGCAGTACTATGGGCATATAGGACCGTGTGTAATAAGTTGACAAGATAAACACCATTCAGGTTGGTGTATGGGTAGGAAGTAGTGGCACCATTATAATTTCTGGTACCCAGTCTACTCGTAGAAACAATCAACAACATGACATAAAGAGGCGCAGTAAAGGATAGGTTAAATAAACTAATGGAGATGGAAGAGGGCAAGATTCTGGAAGGATTTCACCAGGAAGTACAAAAAAGACAAATCCTGGCATGACATACATAGTAAGAAGATGAGCTTTAAAGAAGGAGACCTAGTACTTCTCTATGACAGTAAGTTTTTTCAACATCCTGGTAAATTTAGAATGCATTGGCTAGGGCCACATGAAGTAAAAATTGTCACAGATGGGGGATCTGTGAAGCTAAAAGACTTGTGAGGAACATAACTGAAAGGAATGATCAATGGGAGTTGAATGAAACTGTACAAGGACAATCGACCTCCTAACCCTTAGAAACTACAGTGAAGTAAGAAAAGCATGTACATCATGTAGTATAGCAAATATTAGGATAAGAACATGAGAGAAATAAATAAAAAGGATAAAAAGAGGGAAAAATAAATTAAAAAAATAGAAAATAAAGAAAATACAAAAATACTGGGAAACATTGCGTGCAAAAATCGGGGAATCAACACGATAAAAAGAAAAAGTGACTGTGCACAATAGATGGTTGATAGAAAGCAAAAAAATACACACTAAGGAAGAGTCATGATGCACTAAGGAAAAGTACATCACACTAGAAAAGAGGCCAACGGTCAGAAAAGGGAAAAACGACGGTTAGGGAAAAAAACACGAATTGGGACATTTATGGAATTGAATGAATCTTACTCAACAAGATTGAACGCATTAATCACAACCATGTTGATGATTAAAATCGCAACGAAGTTTTTCCCGCAAAGTGTTGCTAAAGCCTATTACTATAAAAGATAAATAATACTAGTAGGTTACTAGTAGGTGGGACCCCCTTGTAGATTGGAGATCAGATCTGTTCATATTTGATGTTTGTGATGATGTTTGACATGGATTACATGGTTGATGAGATCTTGTTTTTATTGTCTATGGTTTGGGCTTATGAAGTATTGGTTATTTATGTTACTACAATCTATGCTATTCATTGACACCACTGCTACCTGTTCTTGGAACACCTGCACAACATACATGTTAGTTACAATACATAAAAGGCAGTTGGAAAAAAGGAAATAACACATACAAGCAATTGGAAAGAAATGAAAACAATGCAACAAATGCAAAGGGAAGAATTTGAACTATTCTAGATTCTATACTACATGCATGAAATATTTAAATGATTATGGTTAAATCCTAGTTAGCAAGTAATAGTTATGCGATTTGATTGAGTTATATGGTTAATATGCATATGGTATTATTTGGATGGATAGAATGTTGGTGGCACATTTGACAAGGTAATAGATGCTAATGGTTATGTGAATTGTTGAATTATATGGAACTTGGTTGAATTACGTTATGGCATACGTTAGAAATTTGATATGGCCACACTATTGGTTTTAATGAGTGATAGTTCCAATACATGGTTTGATTAATTGTGTTGATGGAAATATCGTTGACATGTATTAAGGAATTAATGCACTATTATTGGAGGCAACGTGCATTTACTGCATGTCACCCTTACTCCTTCGATGGCCACCACCCTAATCGGGCTATTGTTCAATTTTGTTGCTGTGGTTATGCTCCAAATTCCTAACATAGAGGAACTACTCAACAAACTCATGTTTTAATGTGTTTGATTACAGGTATGTATTTTTTTTCCCATCCATGAGTTTTCTCTGGTTATGAAATGGATATTGGCTTGGATGTATTGGGTTGTGTTCTCCTTGAGTATGGAAATTGTGTGAAATTGTGATTTTTTTGGATGAAGTGTTGATGGTTTTCTCTACAAAAATGTTATAATTTACAACGTTATTGGTCCCCCTGATGTGTTAGCATCCATAAAGGCTCTCTGTCTCTTTGCTGGTTTAGTTGAAGGGTTTTTGTTTGGTTTGGAGTGATTGGTTGTCTTCACACTTTTTATATTACCATACCCAGTCTCGGCTTTTATGGGGTTTAATGGGTTTGGGATGCCTGGTCACACTGCACATTATTTTTGGCATTGGGTTGTTCATGTTTTTGTTGGTCGTGCAATAGGTTATGTTGCTTCTTCTGGGATCTGCTTCTTATCAACATTGTTAGTTGATTGGTTGAGAGAACCACGAGGGTTATACCCTGCGTGTGCTAAGTCATTACAAAGCCAAAATGGAGCCTGGCCCCTCTACTCATACCTCTCCTATCATGGGATTCGTCACCCTGACCACGAAGTAAATTGTGTCATTCTCTGTGTGTACACCATTGGTATCAGAGGTTTTCGCTATTGAGAAGAATCAACCTTAGTCTCCCTGTGTTGGCCACGGGGCAAACCCTTAACTCCCGAGTCTGAGGGATGACAAAGAAGACCGTTGTTTCCTGTTTGGTCTACTATTCGTTGTTATGTATTGTTGACATAAGTAATTAACCGGCTCGGCCAAAGTGGATTGTATGATAGTGGTGTTGGTTTAGTATCTAGCCTCTGCAATTGTTATTATTGAGTGTATAATCTCGACATGGTTAATTAAAATGAATTTTTAATCAAATATATAGGCGTTGTCCTTATGTTTATTTAATTAATAATACAACACTGTTCATAATTGATCAATACACAATTATGAGTTTGATGTATTGGTATGAGTAGTGTCCCTATAAGCATGAATCAATGATGTGTGTTTTTAATGGAAAAATGATTAATGAAATCGGGGTGCTTGTCGAATTTCTGTCCACTATGTATGTATGGTTATTTGATTGCATTGTTAAGAATGGGCACAAGTTTTACATAGTATGGTTTGGTTGGAGTTGGTTGATTGAGCAATACGGTTGCTGCCTCTGTGTAGTGGATTGATAACTCAACACGATAGGATGAGATAATGATACTGTGACTGTGTGTTTAAAATTGTTAGAGGAAAATGTCACATCGTGGTGTTTATGATATGGCTGCCCACTGTGTATGCTATGGGTATTTTTTTAGGTTATGCACTCAGGGATGATAAAAAGAGTTTTTTATGGGTTTGTTGCAATTTGATTATTGTATTATGAGGCCGGGTACACTATTGTTTCCTCGTGTTATATGGATAGCCCAGTATGTTGAATGTGTAGAGTCAAAGGAAATTTGGACTTGTACAACCAAAAAAATGCAATTGCATTTTGACGAATGGTTGTTTACTTCACAACAGAGTATGATTTAGAGTGATGATTGATTATTAGCGTGTTTAATTGGCAAGCCAATATATTTGCAAGATGATATGAATCCTTGTGTTGACTGTCCATTATGTATGCAATTTAATTATTAAATGAATTAAGAAACAAAATCAAGCAATATTTTTTTATGTCTACATTTGATGATTGAATGGTCGACAGTAGTTGATGAGAAGAGTGGGAGAGATTGACTTTCTATTCATTTGGGAAATCGCCCAAATATTAATGAATAAAAAAAGAGTTTCCTTACAGATTGTTGTAGAATGCATACAGTCCCGATTTAATGACATTGTGTTAAATATTTGATTATTAACAATGGACTAGTTAATGAACATAGTTGTTTGACTATGCACAATGGTTGTTAGTTGGGTCACAATGGTCATTTAGCCGGTGTATTTCTTTGGACATAATGATTATATGGATTACTTAATTGATTTTATGGACAGTATCCACTCTTTTTCCCCACAATTATTTAAATTTCCACTAATTACACCCCCATCATCTTCCCATATTCATTTTTCATTCCCTGTTCTAAAATTGATTACAGTCAAGAGAATTTTTGTGTTGAAGTAGTTGGAAGTGGCAGTTTCTTGGTTGGATTACAATGATGTTTTATTTGGTTTAGATCACAGTTGATTGTTGTTGTCATTGAGAAGTAACCATGTTCCCCCCCCCCCTCATTATATCATGTTTCACTCAATACAAACTCCTTGCATATCCCAGAACCCTTTGTTCACCCCCTGCTCGTTGACAAACAATTTAACAATTGGTATGGATTAGATTCCATGAGTCTGATATGTTATTGAGCCAAAATCTATTTCATATTTTTAAAAGAGTTGTCATGTATGGTTATTTGAAAGATTATTTGCTAATCAATAACTCATGCAAGGATGAGCTATTCAAATAAAAGACTGAAAACAAAGGCCTATTACGCCTCTGTCAAATAGAAGGCCACTACTTCCCCTTCCGCATATTCAGATAATTATGGAAAATCCATGTCCTCCCACTTGCATTGTAAGGAAGATTGTTCTCATATGATCAACAAGATGAGTCTTAAGGATTCCACACAGCCTAAGGTAGATTCAGAAGGACTAAAATATGATAGCATCAACAAGGAAAATATTGCCTCACAAACTGGGAAATATGTCATTTGATTTTTTATTTGATCTATTGTTGATGAGAGTTGACTTCAATAATGTTTGGACAACATGTTTTATTTTGGATATATGAGTAATGTTTTTTGAAAATAATCTCAAAAATCATGAGCTAAATTGTCAAATGTGAATATTTTGATGGGGAGTCATAAGGAGGTGTGTTTTCTTAACTAATTAGTTATGTTGAGCTAAAGGGAGTCACAAGGGGTCCCACCTACTAGTTATTATATATTTATAACCCTTATTATGATTATTAATTTTCCCCCTAACTAAAAGTTGGTTGAGTCTTTAATTAACTTAACTAATGAGTTGGTTCAACTACTTCAACTAATTCTAATTTTTTAAAAGAAAAAGGAAAGGGAGGAACAAGAATAGGATAGAAGCAAAAGCATACTAAGGGTCTTATTGTAGACAACAATATTTAGGGTTGAATCACATCATTCAGACACTTTTTTTCCAGAGGTGTTGATCTATCTTTGATAGTATGTGTAGACTTGCCTTTTTGTGAATTAGTTTTCATGACTAACAAAGGCTATTGCGCAGAGTCAAGTGGGAAACAATCTATGTCAATCTGATCCAACTTTTAGAGTTCATTTTTGGTTTTTTGTTAGAGGTCCTTTTGTATGTTCCATCGGGGATGCCTAAGTTTGACTTTGGTCCAAGATTTCTGTATGATATTTTGTAAAGAAAAAGACTCTTTGGTGAATTGGAATGAAATAAAGGATTTATTTATGTCTCATCTGTCTTGATTATCATCTTGGTGTCTTGAATTCTATCTTTACATTTATTTCAGCAACTGCTATATTCAGAAAATTACATAAAAAGTAAATTTCCAGCATGCTTTTTGTTGATAAAATACTAGCCTAAGCCCTTGTAATTAATACTTGTGAGTTAGGATGTTATTTTTGTTGGCTATAAATATAGTGTGATATTCTCATCTATTTTTCTTTAGGCAAGCAAAATATGAAAATGCTTGAGTAAGATCATTTCATATCTTTTCCTCAACATTTATTTGGCGACCATACTAGGAGATCTTCGATATCTCTCTGGTTAAATTTTATAATCGATTTTCATCGATACATATTTTTCTGATATTGATTCTTTGACTGTTTTGTTTCTTAATGACTGTGCCTATTGCATGGCAACCCAATATTGAGCCCAGTCTTCAAGACCAGACCAACATTCTTTGAATCTGTTTAATACCATTCTAGACACTGCCAAACTGTGTTGAACTTAACCATTCTTGGGCAACAATTGAATGAGATATTAGTGCTCAAGAACGATTGGAAGTTAGACATAGACAACCTAGAAATCAACAGTAACCTTTTTTGTTTCTTCAGTTTTTTCCTTTCTTTCATGTCCTTAGACTCTCATTCTTCTATAAGAAGAAGAGGCCTATCACCTGAAATCAATCCTATTGTTGAAATAGGAAGAAGGAACGTTGTGTTTTCTGCCCAACAAAGTGCTCTAAGGAGAAATTTATCTGATTCATCTAGCTCATCTTTCTTTCCCTCATCTATCATCCACAGGATGGCATCTAGTGGTGGCTCTGGTGGCACTGGAAGTGCTCCATCTTCTCAATATTCATCACCAGTGATTGGTAGCTTATATAGCCACCATATCCTTGTCCAATCCACTACAAACCCCACCAAAGTCATTAAAAAGTATGGGATTTTTCAATTCGAAGAAGATGTCACAACTACATTGTGGCATGTGTCCTCTCCTCTTAACCTAGCACCTGCTACTTGTACACTTCCAAAGTTTAAAGAGAACTTGCCTAAGTTTTAGGAAATAACACTGTCAGTACAAATGAACACTTGGTGGCATTTTCCAATGCTTGTCATAACATAGGGGCCAACGACAATGATACTTTCATGTGCCTATTCATCAATTCCTTGGAAGGAAAGGCCATGACTGACTTCATTGACCTTCCTCCTAAGATTCTGTCTAGTTGGGAGGAGTTAATATATTGGTTCTGATCCACTTATGGGAAATCTAAAAGCTTCAACGAGAAGTTAAGGGAATACAATAACGTCACCTATAAAGATGGTGAGACCATCAAGTCTTTCAACTTGTGTTTCGCCAAGTTATACAATCAAATCCCTGAACTTATCCACCCTCAGAACCAAGCTGCTTTCATGTATTACTACAATGAATTTCCTTCCCCCTACCATCATAGGATTGAAGAAAAATACAATGATAATCTTGGTTTCACTTTGCATGCTTGTTCAGAGTATGAAGAACAACTCAAAAGAACTGGTCTTCCCGAGGGAGAATCAGTTAGACAGACATACATGCCCGCTCTCTTACAACTAGTACAAGATATGAACAACCATATGATAGTGTTTTAGCAGAAGGGAACTATCTCCACTCTCACCCCTGGAGCTTCATCCTCTTCTGCACCCCCCTTTAGAAATCTGGTTGAAAACAATTTTCAGCCTAAAGCTATCCTACCTCGGATTTGGTGTAACTTTTGTGAGGAACACCACGAGGAAACCACATGTGAGGTAAAGAAGAGTGCTAGAGAGAAGATCTTTGGTAAAATATCATAAGCTACTATCGATGTCCTATATTTTGCAGAGCCAGAAGATTCATGGTCATCAACACTAGAAACAAAGCTTATGCTCCTAAGGGAAAATTTTATCCTCCCCGTAGTTATTTGATCCCGATATCATCCTCAACTGCTGCTACTCTCCAGGTTCCTAAAATTCCTGAGAGTCAAGGAATCAGTCCTCCTTCCCCCTCTTCCAAATACAATATCTTGAATCAGTTGGCCAACATCAAAGTAGATGCAACCCTTCTAGAAATGGTTGTCGTCCATGAACAACAGAGGCATATGAGACAAATCATGGATGGAAAAATTTCTATTGTAGCGAACCTCTTTGAAGAGGTAAACGAAGAGGACTTGTCTGTAAATAAAGTAGGCATACATAACCTTAGATACCTTGTAAAAAATCCCCCTTTTTATATTTTTGTAAAGATTATGGATAATATTTCCCATTGTTGCCTCATTGATGGCGGTGCGGGCCCAAGTGTGATGCCACAGATTATTATGGAAGAGCTAGGATTGTCTTGTACAAATGAAAACACCAGAAGTATGCTCTCCTATAATAGTCTACAATAACTGACCATAGGTGAGATTAAATATGTGACCTTAGTTTTGTGCACCCAACATGAAATAAGGACAACCCTTAGTATTAAGGTAATTGATATGCTAGTAATAAATTACTCAATCATCTTGGAAAGGGATTGGCAAGCCCTAATGGGTGGTTACCTCTCACTCAATGGAACACATTTGTCTGTTCCTCAGGACGGTAAAAAAATTATAGTCTTTAGAGAGGGAAGGATATCACCTTACATAGAGAGTGCCCCATAGCCTAATGTAAACTATATCGAAGAGGACCTAGGAGTGTACTCCATATTTGCTGAGGAGGATAATGTTCCTTTGGAACAAATCGATTTAGATGATGGTATGTGGCACATGCAATTCTCTAATGAAGGTAATGGAGCTGGTATTGTCTTGATTTGTCCTGTAGGAAAAATCCATAACCTTTCTTATAGATTGGAGTTTTCTTGCACAAACAATGTCATTGAATTTGAGGCTTTATTATTAGGCATTGAAAATGCCTATAATCTTGGTTGTGGTCACCTTTTAGTTTTTGGGGATTCTGAGCTTGTTGTTAACCTTGTACGTAAGATTTATTCCCCTAGCAACAAGTTGATGAAATGATACACCCAAATTGTTTGGGCACTTATCTCAAACCTATTATCTTTCAATATCATTCATGTAAAGAGGGAACTAAACTCAATGGCTGACTGATTAGCTATTTTTGCAGCTTCTCCTACCCGACAACTTCTGCCACACAGACTAGATTGTACCTTCTAATAATTGTATCGTCCACATATCCCCGACAATATAAAATCTTGGCATGTCTTCCCTAACGATGAGATAATTTGTGCTTTCATCCAAAATGAACCTTTTAAGCCTAAGGAGATTATATTCATAGAAGATAACAAGATTCCTAAAGGCTTGACTCCTCTAGAGAGCTCATTTTCGTCGAGTGATGTAGGCAACAAGGAGGAACAAAAAGAAGATGAGTCGAAAAGTAAGGTGGGTGAAACCATCTCCTTGAACATTGGTACACCCAAGACTCCAAAGAATGTTAAAATAGGTGCCAAATGTTCAGATGAAGAGAGAGCGAAGTTTGCCAAGCTGCTTGGTGAATTTCAAGATGTTTTTGCTTTGTCTTATGAGGATATTCATGGTTTTGATCCTGGTCTTATACAACATGCCATCCCTATTCAGAAAGGCATACAACCAGTCAAGAAGAAGCAAAGACCTATTAACCCTTCACTAGAAGAAACTATTCGAAAGGAGTTGGAAAAACTCTTGAAGGATGGAATCATCTTTTCGGTCAAGTATTCTGAATGGGTTTCAAATCTGGTTCCTATTCAGAAGACAACTAGTCAGATCAGATTGTGTGTTGATTTTCGCACATTAAATCGAGTTAGTATTAAATATCACTTCCCTCTCCCTGACATGGAAATGATTTTGCAGGAAGTTGCAGGGTCACAAATGATGTCCTTACTTGATGGTTTTTCTAGTTACAATCAAATCAAAGTAAAAAGGGACAAATATAAAACCACCTTTATTAATCGTTGGGGTACCTTTGTGTATGAACGTATGCCTTTTGGTTTATCTAATGCAAGTGCCACCTTTCAAAGATCTATGCAATTATCTTTTGACGGTTTGATCAGTAAGATCATTTAGATCTACCTTGACGACTTAATAGTTTACTCTAAAATCCGATCAAATCATTTTGGTCATCTGAGAAAAGTTCTCATGCGATGTAGGAAATTTAGAATTTCTCTAAATCCTTCCAAGTCCATTTTTGGTGTTACCAAGGGCAAGATCCTTGGACACATCGTCTCTGATTCAGGAATAAGAATTGATTCTGAAAGGATTGTTGTTATCCTTAATCTTCCTGCTCCCACTTCCAAGAAATAATTTCAATCCTTTATGGGGGTTATTAACTTCGTCTGTAGGTTTGTTCTAGATTTTGTGGTGATGGTCAAGCCAATTCATAATCTTCTTAAGAAAGATCATCCTTTTTCTTGGACAAATGATGTCGAAAAATCTTTTGAAGGGATTAAGAAAGCAATTAGTTCCGCACTGGTTTTGGCGAAGCCAGATTTTGAAAAAGAATTCACGATATATACTAATGCTACCGAGGAGGAAGTTTTTGTTATCCTCATGCAAAATGATGACCAAGGAAATGAAAAACCAGTGGCTTACATGAGTCAAAGTTTTTCTGATGATGAATTTAAATATTCTTTTACTGAGAAACATGCTTTCTCTCTTGTTAAGGCTGTTGAAAAGTTTCTCTACTACACATTAGGTAGGCATATGTTGGTAAAGGTCCCTTTACCTATTGTCAAGTTTTTTATCTCACAGAATTATCTTTCAGGAAAGCTTGCACATTGGCTTGCCAAGATCCAGTAGCATGATTTGAATATCGTGACCTCTACCACTATCAAGGGATGTGACCTAGCCCTTCACTTGGCTCAACATGCTGAGAATGGTGAAGAAATTGATGAAGAAGACAGTTCCCTTTCAACTCTCTTTTACATTGATGATCAGATCCTTCCTGTTTCTGAACATCCTTGGTACACGAATTTGGTTTATTATTTACAGAACTAAAGATGTCCAAAAAAATTAGATGCTCATCAAAGGAGAAGACTCCATCTTGAATTTGCAAGATATGTCATTATAGGAGACTTCTTATTTTGAAGATCTGTTGATGGTGTCTTGCTTCGCTATGTAAACAATGAAGACACACAAAAACTGTTGCGAGAATCTCATGGCTCATCAAATTCTGTCATTCATGTAGGAGGTCATTTTTCCGCTAAAACTACTGCTTTCAATATTATTAGAAAAGGATATTATTGGCATTCAATCTTTCACGACTCTTATGTTTTTTCAAGGTCTTGTGACAAGTGCCAAAAATTTTCTGCAAAAGAATGCCTTTCAGCCATGCCTTTACAACCTGTCCTACTAGATTTTCCCTTTTCAATATGGGGATTGGATTTTATTAGTCCTATTAATCCTCCTTCTTCAGCTGGGTAAGTTTTTATTTTGACAGCCACAAACTATTTTACAAAATGGGCTGAAGCTGTCCCACTTAAGCATTCCACAAATGATTAGGTAATTTCTTTTCTTGAAAACAATATTTTTTCCAGATTTGGTATTCCATTAGAGATTATTACAGACAATGACCCCGCTTTCATTTCTTCTAATATTACTCAATTTCTATCCAATTTGGGGGTTAAACATTTCACCTCATCATCTTATTACCCCCAAGGAAACGGGTAGGATGAATCTACCAACAAAAATCTAGTAAGAATCATCGAAAGGCTCATCAAAGATAAGCCTCGTCAGTGGCACACTGTCCTAATCTATGCCCTTTGGGCAGATCTAACTACCACCAAGGTAAGCACTGGTTGCACTCCTTTTCAGCTAGTTTATGGTCAAGAAGCCCTCTTTCCAACTGAGCTAGAAATTTCTTCCTTAAGGTTGATGCTACAGATTGAAGAATTAAATTCTTCAGATGTTTCACAAAGGGTAAATGCACTACTAGCCTTGGAAGAACAAAGGATGTTTTCTTTGGATAATATTAAAAGGAGACAACAAACTGTGAAGAAGTATTTGAACAAGAGTGTCAATATTGTCAAGTTTAAGGTCAATGAAAAAGTTCTGCTATGGGATTCAGCTCACGCTGATAGGGGAAGACATTCAAAATTTCAGAAATTATGGTTGGGTCCTTTCAAGATTTCTTTTGTCTTAGGTACAAATTCTTACATTATAAAGGATTTACATGAGTGATTGTTTTCCTACAACACTAACAATTCTCAATTAAAGAATTATGTGGAACCAACTTGAAAAGCACTAACGTTGTCTGGATTTTCTGTGTTTTAGTGGTATAGCTCTATTTTCAATTTTTCACTATTTTTATGCTTACAATAGTTGTTTTCTAGTTTCTGTTTTAATCTTTTCCTACCGCTTCTACTTTTCTGTCACTTTATTTCCACTATTTTAATTTTCTGCATTTTATTCTATTAGATTTTTTGTTTTGACATATTTTTTATTTCAGTCGAAAACAAGATGTTGGATCAATTTTTCCACGGTGACACTCCTGAAAAACATTGTTAGTCAACAAGAATCAAGCTTACACAACTGTTATGATGTTTCCTTCGAAGGCACCCTTGAAATTGTTATATATATTTCCACTGATGTCTTATAAAGAATTGGTTATCTCCTGCTTCTTCTTGCCATTTCTTCATCCATTGAGATTTTAAGAGCAAGTTTAAAAGTTTTCTCCTTGAAGTTAAGAGCAGATTACGGTTGAATGATTATGCTTACAGTGGTAGAACCCCTCATGCTTAACACTTTTCATGAATTATTCCCAATTTCTTGGTCATCTTTCCATTAAATCTTCTCACTTCCCCCTGTTGCATAATTATTCGGGTTATATATTCTTGATCTGTTGTTCTTGGTCTGCAGAACCATGAGTTCTGAGTTCCTAAATCTATTGAAAACAAATTTCCTTGTGGAGTCTCCAGTTTGTTGACAATTAAAATCACAACGAAGTTTTGCCCGCAAAGTGTTACTAAAGCCTATTACTATAAAAGCTAAATAATACTAGGAGGTGGGACCCCCTTGTATATTGGAGATTAGATCTGTTCATATTTGATGTTTGACATGACTTACATGGTTGATGAGATCTTTTTTTTATTGGCTATGGTTTGGGCTTATGAAGTATTGGTTCTTTATGTTACTACAACCTATGCTATTCATTGACACCACTACTACCTATTCTTGAAACACCTGCACACCAGACACGCTAGTAACATTACATAGAAGGCACTTGGAAAAAAGGCTATAACACATACAAGAAATTGGAAAGAAATGAAAACAATGCAACAAATGCAAAGGGAAGAATTTGAACTATGCTAGATGCTATACTACATGCATGAAAGATTTACATGATTATGGTTAAATCCTATTTAACATGTAATAGTTATGCAATTTGATTGAGTTATGTGAAGATGGGATCTTTATCACTTGCAATAGTCTTTGGGCTACCATGTAGCTTTTGAACTATATCCAGGAATGCGGTGGCAACTGTACTAGCTTTGAAGGGATGAGAGAGTGCACAAAAGTGTGCATACTTGGTCAGTCTATCAACAATCACCATGATGACACTCTTTCCTTCAGAATTTGGTAACCCTATGATGAAATCCATGGAAACCCCCTCCCAACACTGACTTGGGATGGATAATGGTTGTAAAATACCTGGGGTCTTAATTGTTTCCACCCTATTTTGTTGGCAAACCAAACATTCTGCCACAAACCTTTGAACATCAGTTTTAAGGCCATCCCAAAAAAATTCCTTCTTGACTCTATGGTACATTTTCAAAAATCCTGAGTGCCCTCCTACTGGAGAGGTGTGCAATTCCAATAGTACCTTTTGTTTGAGTTGGGAGTTATTACATAAATATAAGAGATATTTGTACCATAGTGAATCATTTTTCCATGTAAATGTATCTAATGCACTGGAATCCTGCTGCAACCTTTGAATGAGAGTCCACACTTTTTCTTCATTCTTCCATTCATCCCTTGCTTCTATTATCCAATTGGGTTGGATGATCGAGATAACATAGAGAAAGGCCTCAACATCTTCATCCTTTCTTGAGAGTGCATCTGCCACAACATTTTGCTTCCCCTTTTTATAGATGATTTCAAAATCATAACCCAATATCTTGGTAACCCATTTTTGTTGTTCTTCTGAAGATAGACTTTGTTCCAAGAAGTATTTAAGACTATCATGATCTGTTTTTACCTTGAAGTGCCTACCTATTAGGTAAGGATGCCATTTCTTCAATGCATGTAGTATTTCCATCATTTCTTTCTCACAAATGGGTTTGTGTAAGTCCTTTCCCTTGAGTGGTCGACTTTCAAAAGCCAGGGGCCTTCCTTCTTGCATTAGGACAACACCAATTCCATTTCCCGAGGCATCACATTCCACAATAAAGGTTTTTGTGAAGTTTGG
>ML792537.1:356636-367520 GCA_009831015.1 Picea engelmannii
GCACCCACTCTCCAACAATTCATCTATGCGCTGTGCTTAATAGTGAGCGCAAAGGAATATGTGCTCCAAAAAACTTAGGATAAGTGCATATCGTCGTTTTTCCCAAGATTTTTTATGTTTTTATCACCAAGGGGTTAAACATAAAGCCTTTAAACCTCAAAGATATGGTTCAACAATAATCATCATTCTTGTTTTATTGAGATAAAGCAAACTACCCTATGCTCTAACCTAATTACCTATGACAATTAGCCCATATTAAATTGTTGGACTAAGAAATTACTCTATCCTGGGGTTATCTGACCAAGATTAAGCAGTTTGGTCAAATTTATTCACTAGCTAACCTAATCACCTCGCTAAGATTAAACAATTTAGCTAGGCTTATTCAATACTCCTATCAACATCAATTTAAAATAACTTGGTCATGCTTGAAAGGTATGGAGCAAATCATTGTTATTGCATGGGGCTCTATTGAATTTCTTTTATGCCCTCTTTTATTCTTTTTATTTCTTTTCTTTTCTTTTCTTTTTCTTTTTATTTTTTCTCAAATCATTTGCAGAATGGAAAATCATTTGACAAACAAAAACACTAAAGAGATAACATTTCAGTCACCAGTTGATCCTATAAATTATAGGGTTATAACAACGGCTCCACCCGGGGATGGTACTTTCCTTGTGAAGTGCCAAGAATCCTATTTCCTAATGTTCTGAAAAACTTTCTCCATAGTTGCCTTTGTTTCTTGATTGGTTTTATTCTTGAAAACTTGAAGACAATGTTTAGTGGCTTACGACCTTCTCTGCGGGATTCAACCATCTAATCAAAGTTATTCACCCAAAAACCTGTAAGCAAAATGAAAATGGTTTGTACAATGGAAAAGTGTGACTGCAGGTCCCTACTGAGGGGGTGAATAGTGCTTCAACATTCTGCCATTTACAGGTCCTCTTGGAAGATTTGTCCCATCATTTTTTTTGAGCAAGAAGGCATTATTTCCTCTAAATGCTTGAATTACAAAAGGTCCCTTCCATAGACTGTCGAATTTTCCATGCTTCCCCTTATCTTCATTTTGGGCATCCCATCTCAGAACCAAGTCACCTAGATCAAAGTCATCCTCTTTAGTTCTTTTGTCAAAGATATTTTTAATGCTTTCTTGGACAACCTGAGTTTTGTTGTATACTTCTTCTCTGGACTGCTGCAAGTGGATCATATGGTTTATCCTTCTTTGGGAGTCGTTCAGCTCGGCTTGCATCTCTTGCAACAATTTCATGAAAGGAACTCCTAAGGAAGTGGGAAAAACTGCTTCAGTACCATAGACCAGCTAATATGGTGACATACCAATTGACCTCTTGGTGGTCAGTTTGTTGGCCCATAGTGAAAAAACCATCTTGTTATGCCATGATTTTTTGTTTTCTTGAAAAGTCTTTTTAATAATGTTCACCAGGGTCTTATTTGATGACTCCGCCAGCCCATTTCCTTGAGGGTAATAAGCTGTGGAATGACCCAAACTAATATGATACTGGTTGCAAAAGTCTATGAGCTTCTTAGATTGAAAATCAACTACATTGTCAATTATAATCTTTCCAGGACATCCAAAATGAGACAAGATATTATTTTCAAGAAATTTAATAATGACAGAAACATTAGCTTGACTACTTGGTACAACTTCGATCCATTTTGTGAAATAGTCTGTGGCAGTAAGAATCCATCTATGCTGGCCGAAAGAGGGAGGATTTATTTCTCCGATAAATTATAATCCCCATTGCTGGAAAGGAGCTTCAACAGAGATTGGTTTCAGGGGCAAAGGAAGAAGATTATTTTTGCCCTCGAAAACCTGACATTTGTGACACGAAGTCACATTCTGATGCACATCGGTGAACAACGTAGGCCAATAGAACCCAAATCTGCGAATTTTATTAGCTGTGGTCTTCTAGCTTAGATGACCACCACAGTCTCCTGCATGAAAATCCTGCAATACTTTGTCAGCTTCATCTTTTAACAGACAATTCAACAAAATACCTCCAGGATTATTCCAATATAGATTTCCTTCTAAAATGCAAAATTTTAATGCTTTTAATTTCAAAAGCCTAGCTTTAGTTTTGGTTAGACCAGGGGGAGCTTGTAAGTTATGCAAAAAAAATATCAGGTCAGCCTACCATGGAGATTTCAGAAATACCTCTTTCACACTTGGAGTCGCCTGCTCTGCATGTTCATCTACTATAGCTAAGAAATTAATATCAAGAGCATGGAAATTGGATTCAGCCATTAACTTTGCTAGACCTTGAACTTTAATTAGTTTAGTAGGATTAATTTCTATGTCATACTCCAGAATGATAGCAATCCATTTTCCTCTTTGTCCATCTGAATTGTCCTGTGTTAAAATGTCTTTTACTACTGCATTCAGAACATATGCGATGGTGTGGGAATGGAGAATATACACTCTAAAATCCTTTATAGCTTTTACCAGGGAAAAAGATTATTTCTCCATTATTTTATAATTCAAAGCAACATCTCTTAATGCTTTACTTAAAAAGGCTATGGGTTGTTCATACCCTTCGTTGTTTTTCTGTAGTAATACTGCTGCAATGGTATGTTCATAAGCGAAAGAAAAAAGGTAAAAATCTTTGGTGAAATCAGGACTGATCAAGACTAGAGCCTGTGTGAGTGCATGTTTAACTTGTTCAAAAGATTGCTTGGATTCAATGTCCCATTTTATTTTTGTGTCCTTTTTTAACATGTTTGTGATGTTCCTGAGAAGCTCGGCCAGGTTGGGTATGAATCTTCTCAGAAATTTTATTTTCCCAATGAAGGATTGTAATTCTTTGAGATTCCTTGGGTGTTCCAGTTTCTGAATGGCTTCTATTATGCTGGGATCTATCTTAATTCCGTCCTTAAAGATTATGTGCCCCAACAACTTACCCTCCTCTAATCTGAAGAGGATTTTCTTAGGATTAAGAGAAGTCCCAAATTTCCTGCATTTCTCAAATACTCGTCCGAGATGTCGTAAGTGCTCATCATCGGATTGAGAATACATAGTTACGTCATCCAGATAAATGATAATAAATTTTCCAAGTTCTTCCACAAAAGCGATGTCCATCTCTCTTTGGAAAGTGGCCCCAGCGTTCATCAACCTGAAAGGTAGTTTCATGTACATGAAGGTGCCCCAAGGTGTTGTGAAGGCTATTTTCTCTTGGTCATCTGGGTGAACGAGAACCTGGTTATAGCCTGAAAAACCATCCAGCAAGGATATTCGACTAGATCCAACTACCCTTTGTAATATGTGGTCCATTTTTGGCAATGGGTAGTTGTCCTTTAGATAAATTTTGTTCAGGTTACGAAAATCAATGCAAAGCCTGATTTCCCCAGCCTTCTTTCGGGTTGGGACCAGATTTGAAACCCATTTGGAAAATCGTAAGGGAACTATGATTTTAGCATCATACATCTTTTTGATTTCTTTTTATATCAGGGGAAGTAACTTGGGATTGATTCTCCTAAGCTTCTTTCTAAAAGGTTTTTGATCTTCTTTTATCAGGATCCTATGTTGTATGATGCTTGTGTCATAAGATTTTAAATCTTCGTAACCCCAAGCAAACACGTCCGCATATTCCTTGAAAAGTTCAATGTATTTGAGTTTTTGCTCAGGAGGTAAGGATTTATAAAGTTTTACTATACTAGGATTCTCTTCTATCCCTATGTTAATGTCTTTAACCTCTTTACCACTGGCTTCAATTTTTGTTTTTTTAGCTACATCATTAAAATCAAAAAGATCTTCTAAAGGAACTAAACCCCTAGGTAAAACATTACTCTTTAAATGAAAAATGTCAGATTCTATCTCATATTCACCTAACTCTCTTGAATCTATCTTATTTACACTATCATTTCCAAAATCAGATTTATTTACATTTTCATCGTCGTTTTCTAAGTCTATATTTATACACTCAAAATCATTTTTACATTGTAGAAAATCTTCAATTTGGTCATCGTTCCCAATACCTATCAGTATCTGATGTTGTCTGGGATAGTCGGTCTGCACTTCACCTCCACCGTGTATGGGTGAGTGGAACAAAAAGGTATCTTGCATGTAGCTACTGACATAGCTAACCCATCTGGTAAAATATTCTGTCCCCTGGGCATCACCTGCAAATCAACTTCAGTGAAACATTTAAGGGCATCCAAAACAAAATTCCTATAAGCTTTGATACAAGGATGTTTTGTAGCATACTCACCTTTAATTTTTTTAATAATTAATTCAGATTCCCCTCTTACCATGATTTGTTTGGCACCAACCTTCTTTAGTAGTTTCAGACCAAGCATCAAAGCTTCGTACTCAGCTATGTTGTTAGTGCATTGAAAATTCAGTTTGTAAGAATGGTTTTCCGAATACTTGGATCTATGGTTGTGCAACCAAACTCTTGCTCCAACTCCTTCTTTGCTTATAGCTCCATCAAAGTCCATGCTCTAGAAATGCACTGGAAATTCTTCACTTATCACGTTTTTCTTTCTTTCTACCTCAACGATTTCTTGGCCTTCTTTTGGATCAAGTGTATCTTCTTCTAGCTGAGTGATTTTTTCTCCCGTATCACCGTCGTTATAGAGGATGAAAGAATCTAATTCAGAGTGTGCAGAGTACAGAGGATAGTTATGTGGCTTTTCTTGGCTGCTGACCATATATTTCATCAGTGTCTCTCTGTACAATCTTCTCTGTCGCCTGAATATTGGGATGGTGGCATATGACATATCCAACTGCAAAGTACCTTTCAACTTGGCCCCCCAAGACCTGGACAACAACATACCATATTTCGGGGGAATGTTTGCGACCACAACATCCATAACCATGCTTTTTTCTGGAATCTGAACAAGAGTGATACATAAGTCCTTGATCAATCCGATACATCTGACTTTGCTGGAGTCAAAAGAGTGTAAGTCCTTGTAAGGTCTGGTGACCTCGAGTCCCAGTTTTTCCATCACTGCTTTAGGCATCAGGTTATGGGAAGCACCTGAATCTAACATAGAATTATGAAGAATCAAGTCATGTATATTAAGGCTGATGTAAAAAGGAGAGACAACACCATTGTCAGTCTGACCATCAACTTCAGGGCCAAACAGGAGTTCAGGTTGATCATCGGTAAGATTTACAGTGTCTGAATGATTCATTGATCCAACAGTTAAGGCCTTCGTGCCTATATCAGGTTCAATGCTCAATGCTTTGATCACCTACGATCGATAAACATCCTTACTCATCAACTCATAAAGGGGAATGGGAATTTTCACTTTGGCTAATTCCCCTTCGAGGCTGAAAGGAGTAGGTGCTTTGCTTTGGTTTAACAATTCTGATTTGTCCACCATAGTCTTCTGGGTAGAAGTATTTGGTGGGTTGGTTGACGAAACCTCAGTCTGAGTTGATATTTGTAAAATGGTAAGGTTTCTTTTTGCTGGAGCTTCAACATTACCTTTCTCAGGGATCTTTTTGGTAGAAGGCTTAGGGGCTTTCCTTGTTTTGAACACTTTCTTCGTTTCGGTTACCTTTTTTGGGGAACTTTCATCTGTCTTCTTACTTCGCAAATTGTATTGCCTATGTAACTCCATAATGGAATTTTCAAATGCCCGCTATTCAGTCTCTTCAGCTTCTTCACTCACCTGCATTTGAGAAAGAAGGAAAAGTTCTTTCTCTTCCTGAGTGAGGAAAATAGCTTCGTTATCGTGAATTCCCATGAGGTTTATGTGTGTGTCCTCCAATTCTTCAATTACCTCTTCTCCTTCATTGGCATAATTTTCCTGTAGGGGTGGTCTGATCTGTTGATCATGACCCCTCTGTTCTCTTTGATCCCTGGGATCTCTCTACCTGATTTGAGGAGGATTTCTTCTGAAGTTAGGATTATAAATTTGTGGAGCAGGTTGATTTTCTCTAGGAGGATTTCTTTCGGATACAGTGAGTCCCTCCATAATCCTTTCCATTGCTCTAACTAAGGAATCCAATTTGGCATCAAAATAAGATGTGGAAGGTTATTATTTAATCGTGATTCTCCTTTCGGTCCTCTTCCATGCCCTTTTAGCCAACAAGTTGGCCTCCACACTTATTGCACTTTTCTGCATGTCTTCCAGGGTGGTGGAGTTTCTTTCCCTTAATTGATATGACATATCAGTGTCGAAACCGTCAGGAAATTTTATCAGTGCTAAACCTTGTGGGGGTTTAATATCGGCTGGAATTGCATTGTACAGATTATTGAAGTGGGTGCAGTAATATTGAACTGTCTCACCTTGATTCCTTCTGATGTTTTCATATTCTGACAAGATTTGGAGAGGATTTTTCTTTATCTCCCATCTGTCTAGAAAACTTCTTTGAAACACTGTAAGGTCGAGCACTGAGGCAGCACGTAAACCTTTGTACCATTTCTTAACGTCATCGGTCAAACTCTGCGCAAACAATCTCATTTGAACGTCAGCTTCATCTACTTCCTGTAGATCAAAATAGTCATTCATTTTATCAACGTGTTGCTGTGCACTCAAGGGCCCTGTTCCATCGAACTGTGGAATTCTTGTTTCATAATCCTGGGGCATAACATGTAGAGGTGCGACCAACACTAAGGGAGCATATTTGGCTACCATGATAGGTGGAGGAGGTGGGACAACAACTTGAATGATAGGTGGGGTGGTGACAGAAGATGAGGAGGAGGAGGGGCTTGCTGGCACAGAGTGAGCGATTTGAGGTTTTGTAGTGGGAGATAGTATTTTAGGGGTCTGGGGTTGTAGGATTTTTCAGTCTAAAATGATTTCAGTTACGAAGCTATCATATTTCATTCTAAACAGGATTTGTTTGAAAATGGTGTCAAAGTCGAGATCTTGAAGGGTAACGAGTTCCTCTGGGAGGGAAAAGGACTTGTGAAGGAGACTATGACTCCCTGAACCTTCTATAATGGTCTTCTTTCTAAGTAACTATTCTGGATTATCAGTCACTATTGCGGGTTCTGGGTCTGGGTGAGATCGATTATAAACTCTTTTAGGAGCCAAATTTTTAATTTTTATATATTTTTTTAGTTTTATGAGTCCGAAATTAATATGTACAAGCCTTTAACAACCTCTAAACATTATTTCTTTCTCAGATTTACAATTTTTTTAGAAACAAAGTCTTCTTCTAAGGAAAATAAAATGTGGGGTTGAAAAGTTCGTTCTTCCCCAGTATGGTCGCCACTATGTTAATGCTCTGTAAATTCCCAAAGGTTGTCAGGGTAGAAGGAATTTACAAGAGGTAACTTTATCCAACCACTTCGAAACTGGAATCTAGTCCTACCAGTTTCAGAGAGGGATCTCTCTATATGATTTAGCTCTATTTTAACTTTAAGATATTAGGCTAGTTATTAACATAAGATTGACTGGTTTGTTGTTTTTTGTTAAGTTGGATGAAGGGACTTTACGCATCCATTGGGCTACGGGGTCTGTATTTATAAGGATAGAAATCTAAACCAGGAATAAAAATTCTTTTCATGGGGAAAGATAATGCATTCGTTGGGTTCTTTACCAGTAAAATGATGAATAGTAGAAAAGATGAGAATATCAATTAAAGTAAAGAAGCATTTAAGAATTTCTTCACTGTAATATCAAAAGATAAACATTAAAATCTTTCAAAGTCTGAAATAGGGTATACAAAGATAAATCCTGCAACATGCGTTACTTTTAAAAGATTTATATTAGAAAAAAATATGATAACTGAGCAAGAAGAACATTCAACGTAGAAAAGAAAACATCACCAATGAATAACACGCGAGAATCCTATGAAAACGTCTCTTTGTATTAATGGAAGATCTCTTGATAAAAATTATAGTCTTGTAGCTTGCAGGGCGTAAAGATCAACCCTCAGTACTTCAAAATTTGAAGTATTTATAATAAAAATTACATACGATCCTGTCATTAAAGATTAGGACGTGGAAAATCTAAATTTAGCTAACTAACTTAACAAGATGCAAAAATTTAGGGAACTGCTTGATGATGTGTTGAAACTTCATGCTGATTTCTGGGGTGAACCATTGGTGAGGCCTATGCATGACCTCATCTGACTGGATAGATGACTAGGCTTGGACACCTCATCTCCTACTCAATCAGACTGCATAACTCTTCCCATCGAAGATTACTGGGAACGCTGACTTTGAGCAATCTTCGATATACTTCATCCATCTCTGTGTATTTGACAAAAGTTGGCTTGATGATGAAGATGTACCGGATCTCATGCTGTATGCTGATGTCTAAATGTAAAGCATCTAAGAATTCCTTTCCCATGATACTGCCTTGTATTCTTGAGAATTTTGAGCTATCCTTAGCCACAGTGGCTAGTTTCTTTTTGTAATTGGAAAACGTCATTAACTTGTCATTTATAACTCTCATATCAGGAAGGCCTTGTTGATACTGAGAGGGGGGTGAATCAGTATCAAGTACAATTTAAAACCTTTTTCAACTTATACTTAAGCCATTCAACTATATCCAATGAGCAATGAACAATAGTATAAGAGTTACACCAATACACCATAATACACCATGCACAATATATGAGAAATAATCAATAGTTTATTGTTCAAGGGAAGTAATGACTTCCAAAGATATCTACAACTTCCAAATGTAGAGGGAGGGATAAACCTCCAAGAGGAAGATACAATCCTCCAATATCAAGAGAGAGTTGAACTCTCCATCATTTCCCCTTCCTTCCACCCAATAATATATGAGAGATAATAAAACTTTACATTAAATCATCACCATCAACCAATCATCACATAGAACCCGATAATGCTTCCTGAGACTTCTTCATTTTCTGCAATTCTTCAATTCTTGGAGTACTCTGATCCTGTAGATAATATTACTCAATGTATTCTCTGAAAATCTTCCAATTTTCACTCCTTGAATCCTCCCCAAAAAGAGGTTATAGAAAGAATGCTAGACTTTATTCAATTCTGGTCTGTTCAGAAGACCCAACTTGTATAGCATGCCCCGTGCTCAATATTTAACATCCAATTTTGAAAATTGCACACACAAAACTATAGTCCGTAATATTTCCAATGGAAGTGGTCCCATTAAATTTGGATTCTATATGAAAAAGTTATTACTTTTTTTCCCGGAACACCGGTTTATTGACTAGCTTCAGGACTGGTCACAAACCCTATCTTCCATAGAGTGTATCTCCATATTTATAGTGAATAAAGAGCTGAAATTTTGACCAGAGGTACCTTGATATGTCTTATCAATACCATAGCGATTTCACCATCTGAATAGTTCTAGAAAAAAAGTTATAGCAACAATGGTAATATGACCTGAAAATAACATACCTTAGAACACATCACCAAAAGACTTCATCCTCCCTTGAAATCCAGCCTTATTTTCTTCTTATTACCTCTGAAATTAGAATTGTATCAAACGAATGTATAATTATGTTTATTTATACCATTTATGTCACTTCCCTTTAACATTAGGGCCGACCTGACACTTTCTTATTTTGTAATTATTTTCTTTAATTATTTTCAGGGCCTACATGTACTTCCTTCTTCAATTCACTTTGTCATCTTCAAAAATTCATTTCTCCTCAACCCTGAGGATCCACGTGACATGCCACATACCACTAGAAACAACATGATGTATACTATCCATTCATGGGTGTTGTATATGCATGTGCATTGTCCTTCAAGTCCAAATACCTTTATTAATCTTGCGGTCCAAAACCCATGACTAGGGTTGACATCAATGAAAACAATCAATCTTCCAACAATCTCCCCCTTTGTCATTGATGGAAAAAATCATGCTCCCCCTATCATCATGATCCCAATTTCTCTCCCCCTTTGACATCAATGGAAAAGGTTAGGGTTTCTCCCCCTGAGTTTAATGGAAAAATGTAACTCTCTTCTTTGGGGTTGCTCCCCCTGAACATGTGACACTCAATAATACTTCATCCTTATTTTTGGTCTTTGGGACATTTTATTCCTTAGAATCCTTTTGTGTGGCTTATGTATTCTCTCTCTTCTTCATGTCTAGGATGTATATGTTGTTCGGTATTCTTGTTGCAGTTGCAACCAATCTTCCTGAGTTATTTTCTCTGATTTTGCATTTTCGGGAATCAAACGTAAGAGTGCATCCTTGATCACACATTTTACTAACACTGAGTAGATTATGATTCAAGTCTTCAACCAATAGAACATTCTTTTCTTTTACATTTTTTCTTCCAAGCTTTACTACACCTTCTCCAAGTATTTTGGCAGATGAGTCATCTCCAAATGCAACATTGCCACCCTTTCTCTTCAAGATGGTGAATTTTTCTTGATCCTCGGTCATGTGTGAAGAACATCCACTGTCTATGTACCATTCATCTTCTTCTTTACATTCTTTAGCGGTCAATGCTATTTGACAATCTTCATTTTTTGGAATCTCTTTCCTTCTCCATACCATGGTTGGCATAGGGACATCTTCATTCATATATCTACAATCTCGTGCTTTGTGACCAAGATAATTGCATTTGTAGCATACAATATTTTTTTCCATCAACGGGTAAAATGAATTATAACTTCTGTTGAAAAATCCATGATTATTTCCATATCTTCTGTTTACACCATTCATTTTTCTTGCGTATTTGTTCCTTTCATTGATTCTACAATTAATTGCCTTATGTCCAAAATTTTTGCAAGTATAACAATGACCATGAAAGAAATTTTGATACCTTGGAGTAAGTGGGCTTCTTTGTGATGTAGTCCATCTGGGTTCATGATCTATTCTTCTGTATTTTCCTTCATACTAATTGAAGCTTCTTTGATTCCTGAAGGTAGGAGGTCTTCTTGGATATTCATCTCTTTTGTAATCATTCCTTCTTTCTGGTATCCTGGTCCACTTCTCATCAACTGTTTGTGTAGCTCTTTCTTCAACCTT
>ML792537.1:369652-383844 GCA_009831015.1 Picea engelmannii
AGAACACATCACCAAAAGACTTCATCCTCCCTTGAAATCCGGCCTTCTTTTCTTCTTATTACCTCTAAAATTCGACTTGTATCAAATGAATGTATACTGATGTTTAGTTATACCATTTATTTCACTTCCTTTTAACATTAGGGTCGACCTGACACTTTCTTATTTTGTAATTATTTTCTTTAATTATTTTTAGGGCCTACATGTACTTCCTTCTTCAATTCACTTTGTCATCTTCAAAAATTCATTTCTCCTCAACCATGAGGATCCACATGATGTGCCACATACCACCGGAAACAACATGATGTATACTATCCATTCATGGGTGTTGTATATGAATGTGCATTGTCCTTCATGTCCAAATACCTTTATCAATCTTGCAGTACAAAACCTATGACTAGGGTTGACATCAATGACAACAACCAATCTTCCAACAGGCCTTTCTTCTGCAGAGCTTCGATCTTGCTGAAAAATCTTTGCACTCCTGTGTCCATGATCTAGACCTTTTCCTCTAGCTGTAGCATCAGTCCTCTCTTGGTCAGGATCCTCTTGACCTCAAGGATGGTCTTTGTCCTATCTTCAATCTTCAAATCCTCTAGCTCCTCTCTGGTTTTGGAATTCAGAAATTTGATGATCTCAACAGCTTCTGTGGGCATCTCTCCTAGTTCTACTCTTATCTTTTCGATAGCCTGCTAACTTCTTTGCACCAGCTCATTTTTCTCGAACATGATTTATATCATTGGCTATATTTCATTCATGGACTTGGTGATATCCATCCATACACTTTCTTTGACCTCAACAAGTGTTTTGCCCGCCACTGTTTGCTTTTGAAGCTGTTGCAATATCTGTTTAAGCTTGTATGAAGTTTGTTTCTCCTTGGAGTAGCTGGTTTGAAAGGAAGATTTGAGTTCCTGAAGGTTCTCAATATCCTTTTTAAGTCTGCTAATCTCTGTCTCTTGCAAATTCATCTCTTCCATGGATTTAGCCAGTTCAATTATTTTCTCCAGAGCTGTCAGTGGAGTTGCCGAGGGAATTTATGCTACAAACGCTGTGATCACTCTTGTGAGTGGGACTGCGCTCAGTGGAATGAACTCGATGGGCTTTGACTGCTCCTTCTCTTTCACTAGTTTTTCCAATTCTGCTTCTGTTTTCTTCAACTGTGCATTCTACTCCATGATGAGCTTGAGCATCTCATCCTTTTCCCCTTCTGTCTCTGCTATTTCATTTACATGTGAATCTTATGTTGGTGATAGTTTAAACTGTTTCCTCAGAGATGCTATATCGACATTTTTATTTTTGAGCATCTCCTCGACTGCTTTCACATTCGGGGGATCATATCTGATCTTGAGGACCAATTCCTCCAATGTCTTAATCTTGTTATCCTTGGCTAAGGATGATATTTTTTCTAACTTCATCTACGTTTGGACATTGTTTAGAGATACTTGTAACTTGGAGGCAGCAGTAGAAGCATGTGCCAATGTGGAGATAACCATTTCTCCAATTTTCCTATGCAGATCCATTTGATCAGCTAGATGCACATCTTTAGTCTGAAATTCAAATGTTGTCCTTTTGTAATCAGTGATTACTTTTGGGTCTGGCACCTGTGCTTACAAAAACACCATGTGCATTCTACCCTTTTTAGTGTCGAATGTAGACAACAATCTATGTTGTGCGGTGGATGTTTTCTTCTAGAACTGAGCATACGTGCTGCTGGTCATCATCTGATTTATCTTTTTGATCAGATCATACTTCTCAAAAATACTCAATTTCGGTCCTATTTTGCTCGGTTGGTTGGCTGGTGGAGTATCTGTAGGCTTCTTGGGAAACACTATAGTCATGATTTGTTTACTGCTTGTACTAAGGAGTGAATGATCAACCTCCATAGTTGTAGTGGATTGAATTCCCTTTTCACCAGTCGTGTCGAGTGCCTGACTAGTTTTTGGCCTCTTGGTGTGTAATTGGAACTCTTCAGATGTTACTTCAGTGATTGAAGGTGAAGTGTCCTTCCTGGGCCTTTTCTCCTTGGGAGCCTGTGGTGTAGTCGTCTGTGAGATAGTGACCGAAAGGTCTTGCTGTTTTGTCTCAACCAGAGTGTTTGGCTCCCATTCTGTCTAGTTGGCGAACTTCTTTATCTCAGGCCTTGATGTGTGGACATATGGGATATTCTTATTCTTAACTCTCATCTCTGAAATTATCTCGTAGGGGTCATAATGCCATATGAAGCTAACAAAAAACTTCATCTCCTTTAATAGTCTATCTTCTTCCTCCCCAGCGCCTCAACTATTACAGATGAATGATCCTATTTTCCATTTGATCCTAAGCTGTTGCTTCTTTTTCAGAGACACAAAATGTATGTCGTATGAGTTGATCATCTACCTTATGTACTCCAGGGAAAATATCCTCACGGGCAGATACTTGGGTAACTTTTATGGAGCCAATTCACACCCATACACTCTGATCTCTGTGTGGTCCTGGTACAGGTACCAGTCTCCCATTTTTGCAAGGTCTGAAAGGTGTAAGATCCTTTGAATTTCCTCATTTATTCTTGGTTCAGGTCTGCCACTGAGCATGCTCACCATGGGATGGTAGAACTTCTCGATAAACTGCTTGAAGCTAAATTCTGTAGAGTTGTGTTTGAGCAGTGAAGTCCACATTGTCATTGCCTGTGGCCTCCCATCCTTTTCCATCTTCTGCATCGAAAAGGAGAATTTGTCTTCTTGAAAGAATATGAACATGTAAGCCAGTATTGAGGAATACCAGAACATGCCTTCTATGGCAAAATTTTAGAATTGCTCATGAATTATTTCTGCCAGGAAGGCATTGTAGTCAAACTGAGTGGTGGGTTTCTCATCTGTGGAGAAGATGGACATAAAACCCAATATGGGTTCATCCACCCATTGATCCGAAAAATACCCAAGCAGGGCGCAGAGTGATGAGATGACCTGATTTCCCTTTACTGAGAATAAGGATGAAGGATATAGGGGGATTTGTAGTGGGGAGCTGGGCAGCCTATGGGAGAAAAAGTTTGAAAATCTGAGCTCTTTGGGGGAATAATAATTTTTGGTAAAGTTTTGTGATGATTTCAATGTTGAAAGGTGAGGCGGACTTGACTGTGGGTATCTGCATCATCTGATCAATGGTTTTTCTTGTAATGAAGAACATAGTTTCAGATGAAGAAACTATGACTCTCTAGTCAGGGAGGTAGTGAGCCTGACATTTGAGGGAGAATTTGGGGAAATGGTGAACCTGGGGGAAAAGATACAAGGGAAGGTTTGACTCCCAGAGCCAAATTTCTTTGCTTTGGTCAAGGAAAACCTCTTTGAGCCATGGCTTCAAGTCCACGAAGTCGAATTCACATCTGGTGTCTGTGATTAAATGGTCTTTGTCGGCCAGAGGGATCCTGTCGAGGTCAACAGGGGGTGGGAGGAAAGGATTCTCCTCGGCCTCTGTTTTCTTTGATTTTGGCACCATCACTGTAACAATACCTGCAAGTAAAACAAAAATGTTAGCGGGGATGACAATGGCGTTGGGCGACTGATTATAACGGAGAGGAAAATGGGGAAAAAATTCTCTGGTGCGGTGACAGGGTGAATGATGAGGGAAAGAAGGGTAAAGGTAGTTTTTGAGCAAACGGATACCCGTTGGGCATGGGAGATAGGTCAATAGGTTAACAGATAGGTTAGCTAATAATAAATGGCCAACGGGTCATTTAGAGCGTGAGATGTCAGGTGACAATGAATGAAGAATATGGATGGGTGACGTGGCGGGAGTTGATTGGGGAGTAAACATGGTGAGAGGACTTGTAAAGGGTGAACAAGGGGAATGGACTGACAAAGTAATGAGACATGACCTCTAGGGGAAAAACGTGGATAATGACGTCATGGGGTGACAAGGTATGTCAGACCTTGGGAGGTGATGGGAGTTTGACCCAATAGATTCTTGCCACGTAGATGAAAAGGGCCCGCCAGTAAACATTCCATTCTAGACCCCTCCCTCCATTAAAGATAGATCGATCAAGGGGGGGGGGTCTGAAAAAAACCATGGGCTGTTGATTTGCACGCTCGCTCCTGGGCCGTATATTTGTGCATGCTATTTAACCACATTTTGGACCCCCCCCATCATTAAAGGCAGAATGGTCGTGGGGGTCCGAAATCTAGTCTAGGCCATGGATCTAAGCGCGAACATATGATTTGTTCATATACGTGCCTTTGTTATCTCTGATTCCAGACCCCCCCCCCCCCACCGTTAAAGGTAGAACGGTCAAGTTGGTCTGGAAAGACTTTTCAACCGTATATCTGGGCGCCCACTCTCCGTGCATTCATCTATGCGTTGTGCTTAACTATGAGTACGGAGGCATATGTGCTCCGAAAAACTTAGGATAAGTGCATATCGTGGTTTTTCCTAATCGTTTTCATGTTTTTATCACCAAGGGGTTAAACATCAAGCCTTTAAACCTCAAAGATATGGTTCAACAATAATCATCATGCTTGTTTTATTGAGATAAAACAAACTACCCTATGCTCTAACCTAATTACCTATGACAATTAGCCCAGATTAAATTGTTGGACTAAGAAATTACTCTATACTGGGGTTATCTGACCAAGATTAAGCAGTTTGGTCAAATTTATTCACTAGATAACCTAATCACCTGGATAAGATTAAACAGTTTAGCCAGGCTTATTCACTACTCCTATCAACATCAATTTAAAAGAACTTGGCCATGCTTGAAAGGTATGGACCAAATCATTGTTATTGCATGGGGCTCTATTGAATTTCTTTTATGCCCTCTTTTATTCTTTTTCTTTCTTTTCTTTTTCTTTTTCTTTTTCTTTTTTCTCAAATCATTTGCAGAATGGAAAATCATTTGACAAACAAAAACACTAAAGAGATAACATTTCAATCACCAGTTGATCCTATAAATTATAGGGTTATAACATAGTGAATGCAATCATAGGATTGGGAGAAGAAATATAAGAATCTGTAATTGTTCAAAAGGTACTAAGATCTCTTCCTATGATATGTAACCCTAAGATATCAACACTAGAAGAAAGATTATATCTAAAATCAATAAGCATGGAGGAACTACATGGAATCTTCACAACATATGAAATGAGAACTCAACAAGAAAATTTAGATGTAAAAGAAGCATCCTTAAAAGTATCCAAAAGATCAAAGCAAAAGAAAAAGGGACAAGAAGAATATAGAATCAGAAGTGATGTATTGAAAGATTATGAAGAAGTGGCCAACTTTGTCAAAAGAATGAACAAGAGAAATGACAGTAGGTATAGAGGTAAGCTTCCTTTAATTTGTTTTAATTGTGATGGTATTGGTCAATTTTCTAAAAAAATTCCTCATAAGAAAAAGAGAAATGATGAAGGTTACTCAAAAGGAAAACACACATATAAAGGAAAAATAATTACAAAGAAATTTTTCAAGAAAATCTTATGCACCAAAGAAGACATCTCATCATCAGATGAAAATGAAGTCAGTGACAGTGAGACATGAAGAGTTCTATTAATGGAAGTAAAAGACTCTGACAAAGAAGTCTTTGAATAGGAATATGAAGAAGTCAAAGAAGAAGTCGAAGAAGTCGAAGAATAAATTGAAGAAGCATAAGTTGACTAACGAGAATAATTGATGTGTGCCATAGAAGTTATCAGAAGAGAAAAGAAGAAAAACAAGAAACTACAAGCAGAACTAGACAAGAAAAAGGATACTTGAGAACTAGAACAAATGATCACAAAATTGAAGGTTCAATGTAACAACCTTGGTTAGATAGTTGCATAGGGTTTATTAAGTATAGTTAATTAAGTAATTAACTGTCTTAATGTGTATTAGTTAAGTAATGATTAACTATTAATAATATTATTTATTTATTGTTTAATAAATGTCGATTAATTAATTAAATGATTACTTAACACATTCAAAGATTTGGGTAATGAATTAAATGGCTGAATAACTTTAAATTATTTATAATAAGACTTTACGTATGGAGGGGGGGAATGAAGCATGGGGTGGAAGGATAAGGTAATAAAGGAACCAGATAAGGTAATAAAGGAATGAGATAAGGTAATAATGGGGAGGATAAGGTAATTAATGGAGGATAGGGAGTCAATGAATGGGGGGAGATATGACTGGGCAGAGGCCTTCGGGAAGCATTATGAAAATTTGGGGAGGAAGCATTGTTTGGGAGGAGAGGACTGTATTTCCCGTGGGGCATATTTTCTGGTTTTGGGAGTTTGGTTTTGGAGGTTGGTTGTACTGTTGCAGGGGGCACCCGATTGCTGGGAATTTTGGGCTTGGGGGCCAGGATTCCTTTCTGTATCCTGGAGTTAGGGAGCCATATAGGCTGCTCCTAGCTGGCTGGGTGGTTAGTTGGTTTTGGGCAGGGTTTGGTTAGTGCATCGAGCTGGGAAAAGTAGCAGAGAGGACAACCAGATCAGCGGGAATTAGCATCAGGCAGAGGTATTTTTATTTATGAATTTGCTGGGTTATGTGGATGATTATGTAATTTATTTTCATGCAGTGGATAAATTTAATTTTTGCTGAATATTAAATGCTTATATGATGATTAATGAATTATTTATGTGTTGAAAGAAATTATATGTTTAATTGTATAAAATTTTTTAGGCTTAATTAAATTAGGTTCCTACACATGGTATCAGAGCACTAGTTTAAAATCTGGGGCCACGGGACTACCTACCCACCCATCCTCTTGACTGAAAGCTATGGTATGTGTCCTGTAAACAACCTTGAAAACCTGCAACCTCAAACCCTTTAATTACAACCCTGGAAATCCTTAATCTAGAGCCCTTAAAGGCTAGGAATAATGCATAAATAATGAAAAATAAATGACACCTAAAACCCTAGAGAATGACAAGAGTGTCTCAGAAACCCTAAGAGAACAACTTAATTAAATCATGAAGAAGAGATAGTGTTGCAGGAAAGATATCCTTCCCATCTGAGCCAACTGAATGTTAACCTGTTCAAGCCATTTGTTTATCTGTAAGAGTTCGTTCCTTCAACCAATACATATAACTAAGAGGGTGAGGGTTTGATGACATAAATTTGTCTAAATAACAAATTATAAAAGAAAAAAATATATATATTGGGTTGTCAACAAACCCAATCTCCAAGTCCATTATTTCAGCACTACTAAGTCCAAGCTCCACCAAACAAATATCATCAAGGAGCCAAATCACAAATAGCGAACACACATGAAGTGATAAGGGGAAAATCCACCAAGTCTTTGTGCACAAAATCCAATGCTCTAGCTCCATGCAACCTGCCACGACCAGAACAACCACGACCAGCACCATGCCATGACCAAACCAGCCAGACCTCTAAGATATAGAAGCCAACACACCAGACCAGCGCCAATGCCAAGCTTCCAAATCTTCCAAACTACCGAACACCTACATCAAACACAACACAGGTTAGCTTCAAATCAACACGCAAGTTAACAACTACATGCAACATAAGCCATTGCTCAAACCAAGCACCAAGCTCAAAACAAATTCGGCTCCAAGGCTTCATTCCCCCCATTGACCCCACCTGTGACAACCCTACATGTTAGAAAATATGAACAAGAAACATCTTCGAAAACTTGTATGAATATCTTGGAATGCCAGAGGCAGAAGTAACAAAATTCTTGTCGTGCATTCGCCACCAAGATGAATGACCATTTTGTCTAGATGCATGAGCTGCTTCATCATCAATTACAGAATCTGAAAGTATATTATCGATGCCAATAATACCATTTCTACGTTGGACTTTTGAACATTTTCTATGCAATCTGATGCAAAGAAGGGCACAAGACACTAGTACCACTTCAACAGTAACACCGATGGAAAAACCAAGGATTATTTTTAGAGACCGAAATTTCATTTCGTCTGTAGATTGTATATTGAAGGTTGTGCACACAATTTCTACAGACAAAAAAAAAATATGCCAGACGGTCTGCACCACATCTAAGCATGCCCTTAAAACCTATATGAAAATTGGGTGTGCCTGTGCAATGGGATCCATCGCATGATGATGACAAGGAGCCAATTAAGATGAATCCATAATAGTTCTGGACAAATTCTGAAGGAGGTTCGCATGGGAAATCAAACACCCATGGCGCTAAAAGGAAAGACAAAAAAAAAGGGGGGTTTTGGGAGTCCGTGGGGGTCGAACCCTGGACCTTCCCCACCGGTCGACGCTTTGCCAAATTGAGCTACGTAATATAGAAGCTGAACGCCCAAGCGCCACCGCTATACACATGCCCAATCTCTTATTATTCTAGGATTTAATCTAGAGTCGAGGCCACATGGGAGATCTAACACACACAGGGCGCCAAGAGTTAGTATATAGTTAAGGCAGTGCACACAAGTCATTGAACACCAAGCCCATAGAGAAGCATAAACCAAACGCAACAAGTGCCCAAGACCAAATGCCATGACCCAGGGTAGCTTGTAGGTTGTAGAAAAAAAAATAGTAATAACACAAAAAAAAAAAACGAACAGAAAAAAATAAAATTTACCATAGGTTAGCGACCCATTACAACACATGAAAGTCAAGGACTAGCGCCCAAGTGCCTACACCAATTCATATGGGAGAGGATCCCATGAGCGACATAATAAGCTCAACGCGTCATAGATAGCCACACAACACAACACAACACAACACAAGTCGACGCCAACGACACCACACAACGCACAAGCACAACGATTAATGCCAGAGCCACCCCTGCTCCGGCCTGCTGCCCTGCGATTCATGGGCTGGATTCA
Organism: Picea engelmannii; assembly: GCA_009831015.1. Taxonomy (NCBI): domain Eukaryota; kingdom Viridiplantae; phylum Streptophyta; class Pinopsida; order Pinales; family Pinaceae; genus Picea; species Picea engelmannii. The sequence goes on from ML792537.1 coordinate 378,421, forward strand.
CAACCACTAACATGCGCCACTAACAATGGTAGCCACAGATTTAACAGTAAATAAAATAAACAATAACAAATACCAAGCTCAATGCACGCACCCAGCCATGGAGGAGAAACCCACAAAGGAATGGAGGGAACACACCACTGTACACGATGCGCCCTCTAGACCTTGAAACCATGGACACCGGGGTCGATTGAGCAGAGAGATGGCCATGGCTGGCCTCATCCTTCACCTGGAGCGTTTGACAAAAAAAAAACGAAATGAAAAGGAAGAGAGGGTAGGGTTCGAAGAGATAAGGATGAGGAAATTAGGGTTAGGGGATAAGAACAGAGGAGAGGGGGCACGTGGGCCTCATGTGAGGACCCACTGCCTGACTCTAGATTTTTTACTTTTTATTTATTTTTATTCATTTGTTATTATTATTATTATTTTTAATTTTAATTGTAATGTAATTGTTTTATTTATTTATTTTTATTTTTTAGTTTATTGTTATTTTTATTATTTTTATTAAAAAAAAGAAGATATTTTTATTAAAGATATTATTATTATATTTAATTAAGGTTTAAATTATTAATGCTTAATTTAGGTTAAATATTAATTATTTAATAACAATAATATTTAAATTTAAATATATATACAAAGTGATAACTATTCAAATAATTAATGTGAATAATCAGGATGATTAATTAATTTAATTGGTTAATTAAATTAGGGATTAACTAAGTGATTATTTAGGTACTTAAGTAGGATACCAATGATAATATTAAAATTTCAGGATTAACTAAATGCATTGATTAAGGCGACTGAAACTTAGGCTTTGTTCGTTAAGTTTATTCTAGATTATTAGTTGTTAATAATTAATCAACATTGGGTTGGAAGTCACCTTAATTAGTTGTAAACGCAAAGTATAAGAAATTAGACCAAGATAAGCGGGAGGAGGCTTCATGCACACTAGGCAGGTAAGTTAGAGAAATTGGTGAGTATGGCGCAAAGCTAGCATAGCTACGAGGCAAGAGGGTCAATAGTTTTCTTAGGTAGTGACACCAAGCTTAGACGCTTAACCCTAACCTAGCCACTCCCCTAAAGAGAGTAACATCTGTTTACAGACAAGTAAAGAAAAACTTATGCCTAACCCTGTTTTCTAGTTAAGTTGTGCAATGAAAAATGTCCTTGAACTCACCCTGACAACTTTGGTTGATGCAGGTTAAATCATACAGGATTGTTAGGACTCGAGGGAATCAAGGCAGAGGAGCATCGTCGCAGGCACTGCCAACACCACCAACACCGCCACCACCATCGCCCGAACTAGCTCTCATATTGCGCTCTTTGGAGGCCATAAATGAGACTTTAAAGGGGCAACAACCAGCAGGGATCGAAGTGGAACCCCCACCATCTGGAATGGGTAATCTAGAAGGGTCGAGGGATTCAGGGGGAGGTCCTCCACCCGAAGACATCACTAGAGAACTGCAGAAGATCAAACTTCCAGAGTTTGCCAGGGGTCGCGCCAGTGAACGCCGGAAGCATGGTTGGAAGGCATGACAAGGTGTTTTTCTTAAGGGACTATGCGTCCACCTCAAAGGCAAAGATAGAAATTTTTTAGTTAAGAGACAACACCTTGAACTGGTGGGGAAACCTAGAGAGGCAAATGCACCTTACCCCAGACACCGTATCTTGGGAACTTTTCGAGGAGAGGTTTCGAAGGAAATATCTTCCAACTTACTATGAGGAACAACAGGTAGGAGTGTTTCATGCCTTAGTACAGGGAAACAAAATCATAGAGGAATATGAGATTAGGTTTATGGAATTGGTCAAGTATGTTTCATATATGGATAATGACCAACGACAGGAAGAATGCTTTGTCTATGGGTTGAACCCTAAGATAAGGGCTATGGTGCAGATGGGGAAACCGTCTTCAATAGCGGAAGCTGTGGAAAATGTGCGTTATGCGGAGGAACACATGAACTTAACTGGAGGTATGAGACCTTCCTTTCCACATCGTCTTGGATTCGTGGGGAAGGCCCCTAGGACATTTCCCAGGGGGGGGGTTCAAGGCCATCTCCATATGGTAACATAGTCGCACAAAGGATAGTAGCTGCAGGGATTTCAATGGCAGTGAGTGTAGCATCTCGTTCATCACCAATGACGCAGACAGGTCCATGACCATCTCAGGGAGAAGCTAGTAGGGGCAGGGGTTCCAGGGGAAGGAACTCATTTCAAATATAGTCACATAACAGTGCGCAGGTTCAATCTCATGTTACCTATTGGGGATGTGGAGGACCCCATTACCAACATGACTGCCCAGAGTTACAATCAAGATTTGTGCATAGAGAAGGAAATGCCTCGATGGGAAGAGCAAGTAGTAGCCACCAGATTTACGCAGCGGTCAATAATCGCTAGGCCGAGCATCAATCCACGGTGGTAGAGTCATTAGGTACACTAAATCATATCAACGTTAAGATTTTATTTGATTCTGGTGCTACAGATAGTTTCATTTCACCATCTGCATTAGAAAAGAGTGGGTTGGCAGCCTACGAGCACGATGAATTTAAACAAGTCGAGATGGCTTCGGGGGAGAAACAAGCGGTAGGACCTAGTGTTGATAATTGTATAGTAGACCTGGGAGTGTGTACTACCAGGTTGAAGGTATATGTCACTTCTCTTGGGGCATATGACCTAATCATTAGAATGGATTGGTTAGAAGCTCATCAAGCTTTGGTAGATTGTTTCTCAAAAAGGGTGCTTTGTGTCGACGATGAAGGAAGACCAATAGAGATCCAAGGTGTACAAAGAAAGGTGTCATTATGCTTTATCTCAACTATGAAGGTTAAGTGATGCTTGAGGCAAGGGTGTCGACTATATGTAGTGGAAGTAGTGAATGAAAGGAAGGGACCCTCATTGGATCAGTACCTGGTATTATCAGAATTTAAGGATGTTTTTCTAAACGAGTTACCAGGGTTACGTCCTGAGAGGGAGCTTGATTTTACTATTGAGAAAAAACCTGGTGCAAAACCAATTTCCAAGACTCTGTATCAGATGACAGTGCCGAAACTTTGTGAGTTGCAAATGCAGTTGAAAGAGTTACTGGACTTAGGGCTAATAAGGCCAAGTGTCTCACCTTGGGGTGCACCAGTAATTTTTGTAAAGAAGAAGGATGGGTCCTTACGATTGTGTATAGACTACAGGGACTTGAACCATGCTACAGTGAAAAATACGTACCCAATGCCACGGATAGATGACCTCTTCGATGAGATGAAAGGATCAACAATATTCTCAAATATTGATTTGCGATTAGGGTATCACCAGTTAAGGGTTAAGGAAGGCGATATTCCTAAAACTACCTTTCAAACTTGGTTTGGACATTATGAGTTTGTCGTAGTACCTTTCGGATTGACCAATGCGCCAGCATTATTCATGAGCCTCATGAACGGTGTATTACGAAAGTACTTAGACCGTTTTGTACAAGTCTTTCTAGATGGCATCCTCATCTATTCCAAGAACGAAAGAGAACATGAGGAACACTTGTGAGTGGTGTTGTCCTACCTTAGGGAGAACAAATTGTATGGGAAGTTGTTGAAGTGTTCCTTCTTCCAGAAAGAAATTCACTATTTAGGTCATATCATTTTTGGTGAAGGAATCTCTGTGGACCCCGAAAAGGTAAAGGCCATTATGGAGTGGCCAATGTCGAAAAATTCCCATGAGGTGAGAAGATTCATGGGGCTAGCAGGTTATTATTAGAGATTTGTGGAAGGATTATCAAAAATAGCGAAACCCATCACCACTTTGCAGTGCAAGGGGGTTAGGTATGAATGGAAAGAATAATGTGATAGTGCATTCATTGAGCTTAAGAGGTTACTAACTAGTGCGCCAATTCTACGAGTGTCAGATATGGAAAAGGACTTCACCATCTACACGGATGCCTCAAAGCAAGGGTTGGGGGCCATGCTAATGCAGGATGGAGGAGTGATAGCTTATGCATCAAGGAAGTTGAAGAAACACGAAGAGCTATACGTGACTCATGATTTAGAGTTGGCAGCTGTAATGCTAGCTCTGAAACTTTGGAGGCACTATCTTGTGGGGAAAAACTTTGAGCTCAAAACAAACCATCAAAGTTTAAAACATCTCTTCACTCAAAGAGATTTGAATGCCAGGAAAAGGCGATGGAGTGAGTTTATGAGTGCGTATGATTTTGGTATTTCATACATCAAGGGAAAGGAAAATGTGGTCGCAGATGCCTTGAGTAGGAGACCATGTGTCTTCTCCTTGGTACCCTTAAAGGTCAATCTGAGGGAACATGTGTTGATGCAACTCCAAGGAGACAGTTGGTATTTAAAAGTACTTCAAACCTCCAGAGTGGGAGGCAATTAGATCCAAAGTATGAAGGATATACTCTGGAAGTAGACGAACTGTTAAGATATCGAGGAAGGATCTACATCTCTGAAAATGGGGATATTCGAATCATCATACTGAAGGAAGCCCATAGAGCACTTTATTGTGCACATCCAGGTGTGAATAAGATGTACATAGACATGCAGAAGCTTTTCTTCTGGGTAGGCATGAAGCGCGATGTAGTCCATTTCGTCTCCAAGTGCCTAGAGTGTCAACAAGTGAAAGCCGACCACCATCACCCAGCAGGTCTCCTACAACCACATGATGTTCCTATGTCCAAGTGGGAAGTCATCTCTATGGATTTTGTTGTGGGGTTGCCGCTCACATCTCATAGACACAATGCCATTCTTGTGATAGTGGATAAGTTAACCAAGAGTGATCATTTTATTATGGTTAGAGACACTTACGATGTTACTGATGTGGCATGTGTGTTTTTAAGCGAGGTTATTCGTTTTCACGGGATACCTAAGAAGATCATTACAAATAGGGACTCCAGATTCACTTCTAGGTTTTGGACAAGTTTGCAGTCAGCATTAGGGACTAGGTTGAACTTAAGCACAACTTATCACCCTGAAATAGATGGGAAAACCAGGAGAGTAAATCCAGTCATGGAAGACATGCTTAGGATGTATGTCATGGATAATCAAACCCAGTGGGAGAAGTACCTACCTTTGGTAGAGTTTTCCTACAATAAAAGTTTTCATAGCTCCATCAAAATACCACCCTATGAAGCTCTGTATGGAAGGCGATGCAGAACACTATTGAGTTGGGATAGATTAGAAGAATGAGTAATAGTTGGGCCATAATTGATTCAAGAGATGGAGGAACAAGTGATTCAGATTAGGCAGAGACTAAAGGAAGCACAGGATAGGCAGAAAAGTTATGCGGATGCACACAGGACCAGGGATGATTTTAAGGATGGAAATTTATTTTAAAATGTAGAAACCTTGGCGAATCTTACTAATCCTTCATATGCCAACTATAAATGATTGGCGATATTTTTGTAAAAATATTCAAATTTATAAGGATTTTATATAGTTTTTA
>ML792537.1:398042-436508 GCA_009831015.1 Picea engelmannii
TACCTAGCACTAATAATAAGTATCACTTCATATAAATGGTGATGAAGCATGAAGGAGGTCAAGTTGTAATTGAGGAGGTGTTGGAAGTTGTCCCAACCCTTTTTGAAGCATCGTTATTATAGCAAACTTGTCGCAACATCTGTTAAATGTAACATATTTATAGATTTTGTAACGTTGCAATTCCAACGTAAAAAAGTCCTAAGTGACCGTTGGTATTTTGACTTGGTGAACATACTAAGGTGACCATTGGAGGGGAAAACCTAGTTTCCAAAATGTCACAATTGCGACATACATCTTCACAAACGTCGCAATTGCGACATACATCTTCACAAACGTGGCAAGAGCGACGTTCTAGTGGAAAACGTGGCAAGAGAGACGTTCCAGTGGAAAACGTGGCAAGAGCGACGTTAATGTGGCAAGACCGACATTAACGTGGCACTTGCAACATACATATTCAAAAACGTGGCAAGAGTGACATTATAGTGGAAAACATGGCAACAACGACGTTCCAGTGGGAAACGTGGCAAGAGCGACGTTAACGTGGCAAGACCGACATTAACGTGGCAATTGCTACATACATATTCAAAAATGTGGCAAGAGAGACGTTCCAGTGGAAAACATGGAAAGAGAGACGTTCCAGTGGAAAACGTGGCAAGAGTGACATTAATTTGGCAAGACCGACGTTAACGTGGCAAGAGCGACGTTATCGAGCAACATGATTTTTTTTTTTATATAAATTTCCTCTATTTTGCGACAATATGAACAATTTTGTCCATAACGCTACAAATAAAACGTCAGAATTTTTACAATATGTAATAGTGAGTATCATGGCTAAGCAAGAAACGATCATCAATATCCTTATCTACAGCCAACACAGAGTACATTGCAACAACATCATGTTGTACACAGGTTCTTTGGATGAAACAAACTCTGACAGATATACAGGTTGAGTATGATGAGCCCATTCCAATCTATTGTGATAATACAAGCACCATTAGTATCTCAAAGAATCTAGTGATGCACTCCAAGATGAAGCACATTCCAATCAAGTATCACTTTTTATGGGATCAAGTTGTAGAAAAGAACATCAGATTTGAGCATGTGGGCACAAAAGAACAAGTGGTAGACATATTTACAAAAGCACTTCCACAGGAAGCCTTTGAGTATCTTCGCTAGATACTCAAAGTTATTTCTACTCCAAAATGAATGCTTTTGAATTATTATCTTATATTTCTTAGATGTACATGAGGAAGCACCATAAGAAGACAATTTAGTCAGGGGCAGCATCCCCAGATGGACATATAAATTTCCCATTGATGACAAAGGGGGATAGATTTGTCAGATGAAGAGGACAGAGGCATGGTTCCACGGGGAGTAGATTTATCAGATGCAGAGGAAAGAGGCATGGTTCTAGGGGGAGCATGAGTGATATGATTTCAATATTTCATTAGAGTGTTTCCATCAATGCCAAAGGGGGAGATTGTTGATTAAGGTCGGTTTCCATTAATGTCAACCCTTGAAGAAATCCCAGTAGCACAAAGGTTGGGTAATGGACCCAAGATTGTTTGATGTAAATATGGCTCCTTATTGTCTTGTCATGGTTGATAATAAGTAGAAATTGATGAACTCCAAAGTGGTCCCCTTATGGTGAAAGCCCTCACGGGAAGACACTTTGCAGATTGAGTTATCCTAGAAGTATGGTTAGACAACCCATGCTTATTTGTGGAATAATGAGATGAAGGTCAGTGAATTTTTCATTGAAACTATACTATATGGATAGTGCTTGTCATGCCATTTCCGGTGGTATGTGGAATGTCACATAAATCCTCATGGTTAGAAAGTTATGGCCATGAGAAGTTGGAGAACCCAAGTTTGGGTAATGGACCCAAGTTTGGGTAATGGACCCAAGTTTGTTTGATGGATAATTGTATGAGTTTTGATCATGGATGATTTTAGGGGCTAAATTTCACTCATGGGCTAATTTTCCATGGTTTTTCCAAAAACGAGATTCGCTATTTTAAAAATGATTCACCCAAATTCTATAGGATAAAATTATTTTACATTAAAAATCGCCAAAATTTTATAAAAACTATATAAAATCCTTATAAATTTGAATATTTTTGCAAAAATATCGCCAAACATTTATAGTTGGCATATGAAGGATTAGTAAGATTCGCTAAGGTTTCTACATTTTAAAACAAATTTTCATCCTTAAAATCATCCCTGGTTTTGATATGTTTTTAGGTAATAATATTCTATATGGATGGTACATGTCATTCCATTTTTGGTGGTATGTGGAACGTTGCATAACTCCTCACGGTTAGAGAGTTATGGCCTTATGAAGTTGGAGGACCCTCTTATGTCATCTAGAAGCCCCAAAAGGTCAAAGTAGTCAAAGTGGTTTAAGAGATTTTAGAAGGTAAATAATAAATTGAATTGATGAGTGTACTATAATTCAAAGTAAATACAAAATAAATTATTTAAATAATAAATTTAATGGAGAAATTAGAAGTGGGTTAACCCTAAAAAAGGGAAAGTGGGCAAAGTGACCTAGAAGATGTTTTTAAGGAAACTACTTGGAGAGTATAAATAAGAGGCAAGGCTCTCTCATTTTAGAAACACTTGAAAATATTGAATACCTGTAGGTGTTTTAGGTAACCAAAGGATATATAAGCTGAATTTCCGAGGGAAGGTGAAGAAAAGAAGGCCAGAATTCAAGGAAGGACAAATTCTTTTGATGATGTTTTCCTAGGTATGTTATTTATAGGCCATCTCACCATTTTTGCAATAATTTTTTTTATAGAATGATTCAGACTGTGAAATTGCTATGAAATTGAGGAAACATATCTAAGTATCTGTGGTAAAAAATTCATCTTGTGGGTCGTTTTATTTTTGGAGTTACACTCCGTGGAAAATAGGGTTTGTGGCTAGTCCTGAAACTAGTCAAAAACAAGTGTTTCGGGTAAAAACGTCATAAATTCTTCATAACAGATAAAAATTCATTAAGACAAAATGTGTTGGTTAGAGTACAGTCTATAGTATTTTTTGTAACATTTTCAGATCTATTAAACAAATATTCCATGCGGGTCACGCTCTACAAGGTCACTCTCTAGAATACACCAGAATTCAACAAGGTATGCCATTTTTGCTATAACTACTTTTCTGAGAGGTTCCAAGTAGTGACACCTGGAGGAATTTCATAAAACACACTGAAGAACATTGTATATCAGTTTCATATCTTTATTCATTACAGGTACAAAGTTATGATTATTTCAAGTTAGGGTTGTTGACTAATCCAAAACTAGTCATGTGAGACTAAAGCAAAGTTTGATGTAAATGCTAGTCTCTTGTTGTTTAAAGTTAAGGAAGGTTTGTAGGTATGTGATCATATACACCAAGTCTATTACCAAGTTATAAAACATATTTGGATGATGAAATTGATGAGGGATTTTGGTTGAGGTACAAGTTGGGTACATGGTTGAGACAAGTAGTTGATGATTTGACACATACATGAGGTGTATAGTTGATGATGTTGGTACATATTGATGAGTCATAGTTGATTAGTAGTTGAAACATGATTGGTACATACTTGGTACATGGTTGTTTGCACTTTTTTATGGTACAAGTTGATTACAAATTGTTTGGTACAGGTTGGTGCATGGTTGATGCACTTGTTTATGGTACAGGTTGGTGCATGGTTGATGCACTTGTTTATGGTACAGGTTGATTACAGGTTGAGGTACAGGTTGACACATGGTTGATGCATGGTTCAGGTTTACAATGGTATATATCACCGTGATAGTGTGACAGTGGTTCCATCATTCTACTTCTACTTCAAGGAAGTTGGACGGGGCAAGGACAGGTGGTTGTAGCCGCCTTCCGGTTGTAGTCAGAGAACATAGGGGGTTGTAGTCTCCTTCTGGTTATAGCCAAAGAACTGGGGAGTTGGAGCTTCCCTCAGGTTGTAGCCTGAGAAACTAGGGGGTTGGAGCCTTCTTCCAATTGTAGCTGGAAAACAAAGGAACTTGGTGCTTCCAATGAATGTACTTCTTTAAGACATATAAGAAAAAACATTCTGTGGTTTTCTCCCGATTTGGGTTTCCATGTAAAACATTGGTGTACTGTGTATGTGTGTGATTGTTCATTTCTTATTGCTCATTATTGGATAATAATTATACATTGATATAACACTTGGATTATTTGAAGAAAAAGGATTATAATTACACTATTACTAATTCACCCCCCCTCTCAGTAATCCAACAGTGTCTGTGTGTTTAAAATTATCAGAGGAGAATCTCACATCGTGGTGTTTATGGTATGGCTGCCCACTGTGTATGCTACGGGTATTTTTTTGGGTTACACACTTAGAGATAATCACAAGAGTTTTTTATGGATTTGTTGCAATTTGATTATTGTATTATGAGGTCGGGCATGTTTTTGTTGCCTCGTGTTAGATGGATAGCCCAAGATGTTGAATGTGTAGATTCAAAGGAATTTTGGACCTATACAACCACAAAAATGCAATTGCATTTTGACGAATGGTTGTTTACTTCATATCAGTGTATGAGTCGAATTGATGATTGATTATTAGTGTGTTTAATTGGCAAGCCAAGATCTTTGCAAGATGATATGAATCCTTGTGTTGATTGTTCATTATGTATGTAATTTAATTATTAAATGAATTAAGAAACAAAATCAAGCACAATTTTTTTTATGTCTACATTTGATGATTGAATGGTTGGCAGTAGTTGATGAGCAAAGTGGGAGATATTGACTATGTATTCATTTGGGAAATAACCCAAATATTAATGAATAAAAACAAAGTTCCCTTATAGTTTGTTGTAGAATGCATACTATCCTGATTTAATGACACTGTGTTAAATATTTGATTATGCACAATGGACTAGTTAATGAACAGAGTTGTTTGACTATGCATAGTGGTTGTTCATTGGGTCACAATGGTCATTCGGTCGGTGTATTTCTCTGGAAATAATTATTATATGTATTACTTAATTGATTTTATGGACAATATCCACTCTCTTTCCCCACCATTATTTCACTTTATGCTAATTGCACCCCCCTCACCTTCCCATGTTCATTTTTCATTCCCTGTTCTAAAATTGATTATAGTCAAGAGAATTTTTGTGTTGAAGCAGTTGGAAGTGGTAGTGTCTTGGTTGGATTACAGTGATATTTTCTTTGGTTTGAATCACAATTGATTGTTGTTGTCATTGAGAAGTAACCGTGTCCCCCCCCGTTCATTATATCATGTTTATCTCAATACAAATCACTCGCATATCCTAGAACCCTTTGTTTATCCCCTGCTCATTGACAAACAATTTAACAATTGGTATGGATTAGATTGCATGAGTCTGGTATTTTGCTGAGCCAAAATCTATTTCATATTTTTAAAAGAGTTTTCATGTACGATTATTTAAAATATTATTTTCTAATCAATCACGCATGCAGAGATGAGATATTCAAATAAAAGGCTGAAAACAAAGGCTTATTATGCCTCTATCAAAGAGAAGGCCGCTACTTCCCCTTCCGCATCTTCAGATAATTCTGGAAAATCCGTGTCCTCCCACTTGCATTGTAAGGACGATTGTTCTCATATGATCAACAAGATGAGTCTTAAGGATTCCACATAGCCTAAGGTAGGTGTAGAAGGACTGAAAGATGATAGCATCAACAAGGGAAATATTGCCTCACAAACTGGGAAATATGGCTTTTGAGTTTTTATTTTATCTATTGTTGATGATAGTTGACTTCAAGAATCTTTGGAAAGCATGTTTTATTTTGGATATATGAGTGATGCTTTTTGAAAATAATCTCAAAAATCATGAGCTAAATTGTCAAATGTAAATATGTTGATGGGGAGTCACAAGGAGGTGTTTTTTCTTAACTAACTAGTTATGTTGAGCTAAAGGGAGTCACAAGGGGTTCCACCTACTAGTTATTATTTATTTATAACCCTTATTATGATTATTACTTTTCCCCCTAACTAAAAGTTGTTTGAGTCTTTTAATTAACTTAAATAATGAGTTGGTTCAACTACTTCAACCAATTCTAATTGTTTAAAAGAAAAAGGAAAGGGAGGAACAAGAAGAGGATAGAAACAAAAGCTTACTAAGGGTATTATTGTAGACAACAATATTCAGAGATGAATCACATCATTCAGACACTTGTTTTTTAGAGGTGTTTATCTATCTTTGATAGTCTGTGTAGACTTGTCTGTTTGTGAATTAGTTTTCATGACTAAAAAAGGCTATTTTGTAGAGTCGAGTGGGCAGCAATCTGTGGCAAGCTGATCCAACTTTTAGAGTTCAGTTTTGGTTTTCTGTTAGAGGTCCTTTTGTATGTTCCATAGAGGATGTCTAAGTTTGACTTTGGTCCAAGATTTCTGTATGAGATTTTTGAAAGAAAATGACTCTTTGGTGAATTGGAATGAAATAAAGGAGTGATTTATGTCTCATCTGTCTTGATTATCATCCTGGTGTCTTGACTTCTATCTTTACATTTATTTCAGCAACTGTTATATTCAAAAAATTACATAAAAAGTAAATTTCCAGCAAGCTTTTTGTTGATAAAAGACTAGCCTAAGCACTTGTAATTAATACTTGTGAGTTAGGATGTTATTTTTGTTGGCTATAAACATATGGTAATATTCCCGTCTATTTTCCTTTAGCCAAGAAGAATCTGAAAATGCTTGAGTAGGATCATTTCATATATTTTCCTCAACAAGCTGAAGAAACTTCTTTGAGACGATTCAGGGTAATAATGACACCCTCTATATAAAGGAGGAACACGAGCCAAACAATACTTATTGTGAAATTGAAAATTCACAAACCCACAAAGCTAAAGATGAGAGCTGAAAAAGCGAGTACTATGATTCGAATCAGCTAAAGTCTAATCCACAATGCAAGAAGTGCCCACGATGGCACCTCACAAGGTTGGTGCACCAAGCCAAAAAACATGCAAAACCAGGAGAATCCTTAGGTCTCTACAAGAAACTATAGAGGCAGAGCATGAAATTTCACAAAGGGAGGGAGTGGTCGATGTCGATGCAATTCCCTTGCCATAGGTCGAACCATTGAGTGCCACACTGGTCGAGGAAGAATAACAAGTTCCGACAACGATCGAAATGGAAATTGATTCACACGACAATGTGTAGAGCCATGAAACTGTCGACATAAGAAACCTACAACAACCTATGAGGGCCAAAGTAGCCCATAGAAAAAATGGTGGTGCCAAAGAAAATACAAAGGTGGTTGGTCCGAGACCACAACCAGTGGTAGGGTCCATGCAATAGGAGGAAGGACAATTTGAAGATATTACAAGGTAGATAGAGTCATGTGCAAAAGACAAAGACGCAGAGGCTGGGACCTCTAGTGCACTAGTATGAAGAAAGGGAAAACATCCCATCGTTCAGTCCCCACTCAAGCATCCTGATGCAACAATTGTACTACCACGCATTCCAAAGGGGGTGCAGGCCATGCCAACCCTACTAGGGTGTGTGGAAAGGCTAAGGTACTCGGACCACGATGTGGCCGATACCAACAAATTCCCAGAATTTTCACATCAATTCTACATGGATAGCATCAACACAAGCCCATTTGGAGACTCGATGATGCAACCAAAACAATGGGCAACATGCCTAGGAAACATAGGGATCATGAACCTTATCTAGCTTCACCACTTTGATAGGGGGAAAGAATTAAATAACTGCGTCAAGAAGTTACTGACATTCCTCCATGGAAGATTCTTATGGATGTATGAACTTGTCTCCATCGATGCAGAACTCATCACATTCATCACATGGATGCCATCACTGGGCGAGATTCCCACAAATTACCTAGATGAAAAAATAAAAGAGAAGGCTCTAGTCGAGGAAATGAATAAAACATATGGGACAGAGAGAGGCTTCTATAGGATCATCATCAAAAGGATCATCGACTTAGCCACTAGGATGGCCACAAAACACATGGTGTGAAAAATGATATGCAAGTGTCAAAAAGAGGAGGTCCCTACAGGGGTTGTCCTAGATGTAGCTCAATGTTCCAATGGCACCATGCTCAATTGGGCCTCATATCTATTGAACCTATTCCTTGATGACTGCAAGGATGCACAAGAATTGGGAACACAGTTTCACTATTCATGGTTGATAATTCTGATAGCTCTAATCGGGTGGAGGGAGCCTCCCTACTCCTACTTTTGTGATATAGTAGGCCATTGTCACGTGACACAATATACATCAATGGGAAGCAAGTTAGATCCCAAGAGAAGAAGTGGAAACACAGGTACCTTTGCGTGGTACTTCAGTGACATCCAGGAGAGCATAACTAATATGTGGAGGATCACTTTGGAGGTGGTTGTGCAATATCAAGGTGTAGCAAACTTTAAGGATATAGACCACAACATGTGGATCCAAGCACGCAGGGATCCAATGAAGTAATGGTTGTAGTTGCGATACTACATCAGTGTAGAGGAGGTGGAAATGGAAATGCAGGACTGTAAATATGAGTGGAAGATCCCAATAATACTAAGGAAATGCCAAAGGGAAAGGAGGTAGAATCATGGCCATATAAGACACCTGCAAGAGACAACACTGTTTCTAAAAATCCGACACAACAGGGGAAGCCCAGTTAGAAGTCAACACAACAAAAGAAGGGAAGTGATCCAAATAAGGACGCACAGTTAGGGAAGAAGGAGACTACCTCAACGCAGGAAGAACAAGGAAGGGGGGACACAACTACACAAGAAACCCTTTCGATAGCCACCACAAAAGAAACAGGGCCATCCAAGCGACCAATTCTACACACAGGGGGGATGCGCAAGAAGGGCAAGGTTCACAAGAAAATACTAGAGTATACAATCACTGAGGATGATGCCGATATTGTCGTAGAAAGAGTACATGATTGCACAACCGAGGAATTTGAAGAGATCGAGAACCAAAGAGGAAAAATACAGAAGGAGTTGGCCGACATCAGGAAGGTCCTCAAACAAATACAAGCAATGCAAAGGCATGAAAGGGGAACATAACCAACTCCCTCAGCATTAGAAGCAAAGGAAAGGACCACGCTGAGTGAACAAGACACAATCCAAACCATAGCACATGCGATTCCAAGCTTCCAAGTCACAAAAGACATGCTGCAGGTGGATGAGGCCATAGCCTAGACACCACTTAGGGATCTGGCATAGGTACAATTGGTACTAGAAAAGATACAAACCAAGGCATTGTACAAAATTCAAGTCAGTGTCGGACAAGAAGTGAAATAACATGCAAGGAAAGATGTGGAAGAATTGTAAGATAATAGGAATGGAAAGGATTCCTTGGAACTTGTAGTCGATTAGGTGAAGCTCGAAACAAAAGAGGAGAAACAATGCATAGACAACCTCAAACAGAAGCTGAAGGAAGTTTGTACAAGGATTCTAGACAGTGCACAAGAAACCATGAGAAATGCAGAGGAACAAATCCAAATAATCGCATAGAAAATCGAGAACTATAGGAAGGATATTGAGGAGATCAAAGAAAAAATAACTTCAACTACTCCTTTGGAAGTCCTGGCTGAAAGGGAGAAACAAGAAGCCCTGCAAGTGGAAGTGATGCAGAAAGAAGCTGACAGGGTCACACAATTGTTCGACAAGACCGTGCAACTATGGACAACATTGGAAGAAGATGATAGGATGTAGAAACTAGACCAACAAGAGGAGGTAATAAGCACCACAATCCAGGAGCTGAAATAAAGGAAAAATTCCATGAGCATCACAGAGTGAGTCAAGGGTGCATAAGAGATGAAGACCTTGCAAGAAGAACTAAAGACCGCGCAGAACAATAAGCAGGCAAGTCTAGCCCAGTTAGAACCTCTCCAAGAGAAAGAAACACAAATCATTGCGAAATTGGAGAAGGAAATGACTAGAATGGCGCAGGACCATGTTGAGAGTGCAAAATCTCTCAAGGACAAAATCACAGCATAGAGGGTGGAAGAGACCACAGAGAAAAATGCATAGGGCATAACTAAAGGGGAAGAGATGGAAGGGAAATTCCACAGCTTGGCAGAGGCTATTCAGAAAGCATGCACCAAATAAGTGGCTTGGGATGAGCCACATGTCAGTGTTGGGGGCCTGTTGGGAGAAGGCCTCTTTTGAGGAAAGACCCAATTTTGGAAGGAAAGGCATAATTTTGGAGAAGAACAATTGGCAGGAAAAGCAACATGTGCGAGGAAATGTAGCATGCAAGAGAAGCAACATGCAAGGCGTGCAGGAAGGAAACACTAACCATGATAGGGTTAGGGTTTTGGTAGATATTGTAATGACTATAAGATTGTAAAATATTACAAATAAGAACCTAGGAGGTCTAGGTGGGGGTGTTGGGGATGTGTTGTTCGGTTGGTGGCAGTTCAGTTATTGTTATGATATTTTTGTAAAGTTGGTGAGCTGTAGAAGAGTCAAATAGTCCAGATCTTGAGGGTTGGATCATAGGCTGATGAGCCAAGTGTGATCTAGTCTACCTCACAGAGGTTATTGAACCTTTTCATGATTGTATAATGGGATATTTAGTGCATGCAATGCCATATTTTTCAGAGAACTAAACAAAAGAGAAAAGAAGACAAATATTTGTGGACGTATCATAGGAGGGGGTGAACCACAATAAAACCTGTGTTATATGTGATGATTAGTGCATATTTACTTTCTGTCAATGATTGATCATATTTACCTTCTATCAATGAGTGATTTATGAATGAATGGTTAAGATAAATATGTTAGAATGCATGCATGGCCTAAAAGATGAATGGACACTAGGAATATTTGAATGAGTAACATGATGAATGCATGAAGAAAATAAAATACAATCCTAGATCCCCACTCATTCCTAGACTGCAAGAACTTGAGCATTGTAGTCACCCATAGAACTATCTTGGGTGAGACTGCACAATGCACTTTGTGTGCCGTGTTTCCTTCTAGTTTACCAAGAGGGTTGACAATTTTAGAGGGTTTTGTTGGAAACCTATTCAGAGTTGAACCTGGGTCATCCCAATAAGTATAAGAGAAAGAAGTAAACCAACAATATGTTGTTCTATATGTTCGAAGGAATTGAAGCTTGATTTGGCCATTCTGCAGTCTTCTTGACATTTCGTGTCGACCATACATATGTCAGTTGTACTTAGTGATTTTATCCCTTCACATAAATATCTCGGTGTTTATTTTGTGTCAATTGATGGGGGATACATTCATTCAACTTATCTCTTCTTATTGACACCAACACCTTATCTAGGAAAGGAATCTAGAAACTAGCTAGTGCCTTGGAACTTTCATTCATTAGTGGCAGGATTCCTCATAATCACCTGTGGGTTTACATCATTAGCTCTTGATTGATTGATTCTATGATTGTTCAAGATCAACTACTATATTCACACTCACTATATTGTACTAGGTACCTTGGGGTCCATTTTCATTATTGGTGGGTCCCCTTGCATCTGTTAATGGTATTAATCAATGACAGGTAATCAATACCATGCTTGACATCAACTCATCCATTCACATGTTGTAGATTCATATCATCGACGGGGTTGGGTTGAAGACCTTGTGATTAGGGGGAATCATCCATTTATGCTACCCATACCAAGTTCCAATGGCGTATAACACTATTGTATGAGTAATTTGAAGACCCCATGGGAACTCTCATTAGTTCTATATGTCTTCTTGATGTATACTATGACATAGATCCACATTGTATTTTCTCGTGGCTATGATCTATTATATGGCATGGATCCACTGTGTACTTTTTTGTGGATGTGATATTACATATTATTTCATAGATCCACAATATGTTGTGTTGGCATCCATGTTTTTTCATACATCCGAGCATGGGTATTCCTACCTTAGGGATGATCTATATACATGATTGGTTGATGTTTGTTTGCAGGTACATGAAATTACACAATTGAGTAAAAATATGATATTATTTCACAATTTCAAAATTATTTTGTCACAATTTCATAATTATGAAATAAGAATTATTTCATAATCGAGAAAAATGTTTATAGTGAGTTGGAAAAATCTCATAATTGAGCATGTAACTTAAGCAAAAAGATCATATCATAGAAAAATATCATAATAGGTTGGAAAAAGCTCATAATTGAGCATGGAAATTTTGCATGACTTGTAATTTCTTATTTCATATGCCATGAAATCTATCTATGAATTTTAATAACTTAGTTCACATGCAATCAATCATATCTATGACTTGTATGCCCCTGATTCACATGTTGTGAATCCTATCTCCAAGCTCACTGTAAATTCCTATAAGAAGAGGCCAAATCAAGGATATAAGTTAATATATATTTTGAAAGTCCTCATGTTGGTGAAATAGAATGACATTCCTATTTCCATATTGAGTGAGAGAAAATTTCTAGATGAGGTAGGCCATCCTACCCTCATTGTGATATGGAGGTAAATCTTACTGTTTCCACCAAGTCAGAGAGGACTAATGAGGAGAATTGGGAGATTGGAGCTGCAAAGTGTTGTAATGGTCTCAAGATAAAATACCCTATTGTAATTTATTTATACTTAATAAATAGATCCATGACATTTTCCCCTCCAATGTGTCTAATTCATGATTATTCATGTTAGGCATTGGTGGATCTAATTTTTATTGAGTAAATCAGATTAGATATACTTGTAGATAGATTTATTTCATGCTAAATAGGTTTGAGAGAGGTATATGTTGTTGTTTGTGTGTAGGTGTCTAATTGTAGGAGCTTGGAGTTGGATCTAGTAATTGCTTCGACCTAGATTATGTTAAGAAAACCACTGGTTAAAGGTACGATCTGCTCCCCTCACTCATTAGCATAGATTGAAAATGAAATTTTAGATCTAGTGGAAAATTCATTATAATATATCCCACAGTCTATCACTAGTCAGTGAGAGGGATCACCTATCCATATGATATATTCTCTTTAATGGAATCAATGATCCATTGGGGTCAACTTTGTTTTCTTCCTTAGGATCCCAAGACATTTTTCCTTTAAAAGAGGGAAAAAGAGGGTGAAATCCTTCATATCAAATTCTGTAACTTTCTTTGTAGAATATGAAGGAACCAACTATATATCTGAGTTCCTCTAAAAAAATTGTCCCAATTCAAAAAACAAATTGTCCAAATCAGAGTTTGGAAAGTGGATTTATTGTTGATTTAAAATAAATTATTTTTCTATTTTTTCATGATGCATGTGTGGATTTTTAGGATGATATTTGATTTGCACTAGATCATTATATTATTTTCCATATATATCGAAGATTTCAGAGTGGAAAAAATTGGAGGAATCAACTCTAGGGTCATTTCAATGGTAGGTCCCAGTTTGGAAAATTGGTGTTTGAAACCTTCTAAAGCCATTTGAGGCATCAAACATATTTTTTTGGTGTCAAGAATTTCTTAGATTTATCTTGGACTCCCTGATAATATTATACACATCAAGATATTTCCAACGGTGAAAAAATCACATCAACATGAGCTCATATGAAAAAACTATGCCTCTCATAAGATGACCTATCGTGTTGACCTAGAATATTCAAAACCTTATCACAATTGAGGGTTGAGGAAGTCAAAACCATACCCCTAGATGGCTATCGAGCGGTGTTAAATACCGGGCCACTAGGAGGAGAAGGGGTTCATTATTTAGCATTATATTTGTTCCATAGTCGACCAAAGCACCTAAGAGTGGTATTTTGAGAGAATAACAGAGGAGGAGAGTTTCTATAGCAACCATATAGGCCACAATGTCAAAAGAAACTCCACAGAGAGTGCCTCTTTCTTTCTACTTGCATTTGAAGAAATGAGAGTAGAGAAACCTCACCTTCTAGCTGGGTTTTCTCTCATATTGTGTTTCCCAGGTTATATCTTGTGTTTATTTGTGGATGGTGTGTGAGAATTTATTTATTTTCTCTATTTTTTAAATTTACTCTATTACACACATTTTAAGAAAAAAAACAGTAATTAAAGAATCCGAGATCTACAGGAAATTATCCTTCACAATAAATATTTCTGTACTTTATTAGATCTATTGTGACAAATTTTCCAATCAAATATCCACGTCAGTTTACAGATCAATATAATTTTATAGAGATCTTATATCTTCTCCAGAACAAATCCATTAGATAGAAAAATTGCAGGGATTTCATTTGACATATTATATGATCCATTTATGATCAACGAATAGTGCACTAAAACCCCTGTAACTTTCCGCTCTCAAACTCTAGAGATAATTGCATCTTTTTTGACTTGAGAATAGTGACCTTGTCAAAGTTGAATTGGATTTCGTGTTTTGGATTTTATTTTGTTTTGCATCTTGAGTTTCATTTTGTTTTCAAGTGGAACCAAAAGAGAATTGAATTGCATAGTCATTTCCTTTGATCGTCATCCTTGAGAAACTTGCATTTGTTTTGGCTTGTGAACAGTCACCTTGTCAAAAATGTGCTACTTTTAATTTTTAGATCTAATTGTGCATTGAATAATTTATTTCATTTTCATTATAAGTGAAATTAAAATAAAAATTGCATTGCATAGTCCTTTATTTAAGCATTTTTTAGTTTTCGATTAAAAAAGTTGTAGTAGGGTAGTAGCTTTGAGTATTGAATATGAAATATTTTTTCGAATGCATTGGTAGTCTCATTTGGATTGAGATATTGTTGGTTTTTTTTTCAGTTGTGAAAATTTAAATATATTCTCCTTCCCTTAGATATTTTTCATTGAAAAAAAAAATTGCATCTCTTGCATTTTCATTTTTTGGCTTTGTTTGGTTTGGAAAGAGTAAAAAACACAAATTGGTCCATTTGATACCTTTTTGAGTAATCAATGGTCATAAAAATAAAATTTCTTAATATAAAATAAACTAGACTCTTTTATTTTTAGTAAACCAACATCAGTTTACAACTTACGACCTTTGTGCAGGTTTGGAGAGTAAACTCTCCAAGGCCATTAAAACCAAAACTAGGAATTGATTAATGAGTGGAAAAATCCATTAGTAATAAGGAGTGTTTGATGAGAAAGAACCTCTAAAACATGTATCAAGCACACAGTCATATAAGGAAAGTTGAGTGATATCCCCTCTTTTTTTGTTTTTGGTTTCTGTTGGATTACTACATGTACAAGGGTTTTAGAGAGACGTGGTATCACTTCTCTATAAAATTTTAGGATTTATTACCCTTCCCATATATGTAGTCTTGACCCACAACTGTTCTTCCCAATCATCTATTGTGAAGTGGTAACCATAGTGACCATTCCTATGGCATTACATGGGTGATTGCGAGTGGGAAGTACTTGTGGTACATAACATAGGTGTTGAATCCCTATTTTATTTCCCCTGGAGGGTGCCCATCTTCACGAGAGTACTTGCACCAATAAGAGTTGTTACATGTGGGTTACCATAATTATCTTTCACATCTTCACTATCTGGTCTTGGGGACTTGACATACCCCAAGGTTTTGGTTTTCAAAAGGCCCTTTTAGTCTATAGTTGGTTTTCCTGTTGTTGCTTTAGATTCTCCAAGGTGTGCTCTTTGGTTGTTTGTGTCTAGTTCACCATAGGATTTTGTTTTCTTTGGATAAAACACTCTTTTCACCATGGTTAACCAACCTATTTTTCAGTCTTATTGATAACAAGGAATTTCTCCAGAAGAGAAGGAAATGCTTCCACCAGGTGGCAATGGTTGTCCACACTAGCTAACACTCACACCAAATCCTTTGAATTTCATACACATTATTTAGAGGATTCTTCTAGGTGGAGATTGAAGTGGTAGATGAAAGTCCACCAAACTTTAACTCTCCTTTAAATGGTCCCTTAAACCCTATACTCATTTAGGTGAGTAGGCCAATTAGTCATCCTTTTTTCTTTATAGGCAATCTTCATGAAATGTCAAGAGTTAGTGGGTCATCCAACATGGGAGGACCTATCCCCACATCATCTATTATGATGGGAGCAGTCATAATGAATTCCTCCTTACCAAATATAAGTGGGATATCTTATCTTTCACTTATTCCCATGACATCAAGTTGTTCCATTTGGAGGATGCCATCAGTCATGTCATTTCCTTCCATGATTCTACCTAGTATCCATTTTCCCAATGCATCCACATCAATTCCCAAATTTGGATTTGTTTTCGGTAGATGGAAAAATCCAAGGTTTATTGGTGGAAGCAAGTTTCCCCCTGTTTCTGGTATTCCTATAGGTGGTGTTATCACTCCAAGAAACTCCTTAGGGTTGTAGACTAAGGATGCTTGGTAACTTAAAAATAATGTGTAGGTATGCTTGGAACAATAGGATAACTCAATAGCTAATGAAAAGGACCACTTCATACATTCGAATAAGACAATGCTTTTAGAACTCAATGATCAGACAACAAAGTTTGAATAGGATATGAAGAATACTAGTCTAGATAACCAAATACACAATGTGCAGGGTCATACAAGATAGCAAGAAAACCTTTAGTTCAAGTTCATGAGCTTAATAAGAAGATAACAGTTCTTAGAAGCTGAGCTAAACTGAAATAAAGTACAGAATGATGAAAGTATGAGAAAATATGTCATTGAAAACAAAAGAGGAATGTAATTCTATTATGAATAAAGAGTCTAGTACAATAGCCAAAAAATGTCTCCTAGATTGCCCCCCCATCTCTTAGAAAAGCTAGGCATTTATAGCCTTTTACAATCAGTTTTCAGATCCTAAAACAACGGATCTGATATTCTAAAAATAGAAAGTAAAAACTGATTTACAAACGACAAGGAGAGATCCTCAAGATGAGGTCAATCCATATCTAAGAGTAGTAGATTGCTGATGAAGTGCATTTTTAGCCTCCCAAGGTTGTTTGATTTGGTCCTCCAAAGATAAAATTCGAATTTGGTGAAGTGTGCAAAAACCTTGATATTCTTCCTTTGAAAAAGATGCCAAATGTAGTTGAAAAACCTCTTTCTGACCTTATCCCTCAAAACTAGCCTTTGAATTAGACTTGATAATTCAACACCTTTCCATTTGAAGTGGTTTCAAACCATTCAAACTCAAAAAATCCCGATCTGGGCAAAAATTTGGTTATTCTGGCCGTGACAGGATTTCACCAACTAATTTACCCGAAAATATGCTCCTTAGCTAGTGAAAGGCAGAGCTTTCACCAGCTCACTAACAAAATTCAAGACGGGTTAGCTGGTGAAAGCACAATTTTTTTTAAAATCAAATTTCTCAGTCATGGAGAGTCCATTTTGCATGCTTGAATAGTCGATCAACATCTACAAATCCTAATCTTTCCAATGTTGTTTTCAAATCTTCATTTGGAGCCTGGGAAGCTAGTCAAATGTTCCCTACAAGATTAGGCATCATTCTTTCAAAAATGCCAGTGCATTTTTTATCGCTAACAGGTGGCTCGATAACCAAATGTTTCTTTTCCATTCGGTGGTGGAAAATGTATTCAACACTTCCCATGAGTTTCGTGACATGGGTTAACCCCCTCTCATGGATCCTAACTCTGAAAATTTTGGCAGAGACTAATGCCCACGGGTTTTAAAAAATAAAAAATAAAAATCTAAGAAATGATTTAGGAGTCAATTTTGAGTTGTTTATTGATGATGGTACTGGTTGTCGAGGGCACGGTTACAATTAAGTTATAATTTCAACTAAAAAAACCCATTGCTATTGGTAGCATCACTTTTTGAGTCGAGGGTAAATTTTAAAGGCTTTGTCCACAATGACATCACAATGAGATCAGTTGTCAACGTGATGAGTTTGAATTTTAACCATCATAAAAAAAGGGTGCTACCGGTAGTGCCACTTTTTTATTTAGGGGTAAAAATATCCACTCTAAAAAAAAAGAATTCTAGAGAGTTCTTGTTAAGTTGGTAACTTAGTTAATAGATATTTTGATGTCACTATGTCAAAACACAACCACCCACATTTCATATCATATTCATGAATGGATACAATGGCGTAGGATCATTCAAGAAAAAAATCTGGATCAAACTTTAGCAGATTGGTTCATGAAGTCATTGTTATCATCCATAGCCAAAGATGTTGCTATGTCAGGGGAAGTTACCAAGGAGTAGGTAATCCTACATGCACATCACTTATATTTGATCTAATATCAGTCTGGCAGATTATATGATATAATTCCTCATTCTCTGAGGCCATCAACATATCCCATTAGACCAAAAGTAGGACCCCATGCTGAAAACGTAGTTGGTTTTGTATCCCGTGCTTCAGTTTGCGAGTTGAGTGGGTTTTTGAGTCAAATGTCCATAACTAAAAATACACTTTCTACTGTGCCAAAAAACCAAAGTGTTATGGTACCTACCCATACCTCTTAGGTCAATTTAGTCTGATCCACACAACCTAATAATCCTTAGAAACCTAGAGGTGAGAAGAAGAACAAAAGGAAAAAATCTTTTGCTGAGCAAGGGATTTCACAAACCCAAAACACTGCTACTAGAGGCACTAAGGAGAATAATAAGGTAAAGTTTCCCTACAATATTTATGGTGGAGACCATCTCACTCACCATTGTCCCTGAATAGATGACATCCATCACTTCTTAGCTTAGTAAGGAGTTCCCCATCATCCTCTTGTTTTGAAAAATCCATTCCCTCCTTAGAAGTAACAAATGGTTGTGTCAAATCCTCCACCTCCATAAGGGAGCATGGTAGGTAACCCCTATTAGGGGGGAAATCCATCGAATGTAATCATTTTCATTTGTGATCAGACAATCAACTTGCAAACTCAAGCTTGAGATTATGATAATCCTGAGGTTGGTCCTTTGAATAAGGATCAATATTCCTCTCAACTTGGTGGCACTCTCCAAATAGAGAATCCATCATTTGACACAATTATTTTCCCACCCAAGGTAATTCTTCATAGGTCAACTCATAATATGAATGCACTAGATACCCACAATTATAGTATTATAGAGGATTTAGCCAAAACATTATGCGCCATGTCATCCCTTTAATTTATCCAAATATTCCTAACACAGTGGAAGGCATTGTTTTCTGTTATAGGTGGGTTGATCCCTGTGACTCTTGATTAATTACATTTTACACAGACTCAAGTCAGCCTAGGCTCCCCTACTAGATTAATTTTCATATTTAAGTAGTCTCATGTGGGATTAATATCTTCAGAATAATGGATGATGAGGGAGACTCCACTTGTATTATGTTTGTGTCATGTTTGAGAGATATTGGTTCTCTAGATCTCATCCAATATAACACCATGTTGAAGGAATTTGGTGGGCACACTTTTAATCCTACTTAAATAATTTTTGCCTTTCTTGTGGATTTAGATGGAAATATTGTCTCGGTTGAGGTTGATGTAATTGGGCCCCCACCAAAATACAACATTTTCTTGGACATAGTTGGTTCTACACAATGAAAACTATAGTATCCTATGTATTTAGGGCTTTTCACTTTTCCCATGAAAGGAGGGTTTTTACTATAGATCAATTGGCATGTTGCATACATGATACTAAAACAAATAGTGCTATGAAAATTCCATGATACTAAAACAAATAGTTCTAGTGTTATTGTGAATATGTTTAAGGATTCATCACTAATGAGTAAATTTACCCTTCCCCCACCACTCACTACAAAAACAAGATCCCTATTTGTATGATCTCTTCGAGTGCCATTGAATCCCAGGGGCCCCTGATCGTTGGGTGGTGCCTAATCCATCAGAAGTTGATTAATTTGGGGATATTATGACTCTTAGTGGGGTTTATATTACCTATCATGTGATCCAATAGGTGTTTGCTAATGCTAGTCTAAATATCCATCCTTATATTGAATATGATTAGTATACCTCACCCATTTGGGTTGTCAATCCTCCTAGTTCCCACCATTTCTTGGATACATTCAAATGAGGCCATCTTAGAAGTCATGTCGATGGTTGATAAACCTTTGGAATATGGGTATCATAGATCTTCATTTATTCCCAAAATGCAACAGTTGGTGGGTGACAATGAAAATCTTAATTCAGTACATGGGGAATGTTTTGGTTCATCCAGTGAAATGCTAGTTCTTAGCCAGTTCGAGTCTCAGATTTATTTTTTGGAAATTTCCATTGAATATTACACTCTAAACCATACCAAAGGAGATTTTCTCATACCTTTTCCATGTCTTGATGAACATCATAAATGATATGTATTACTTTGTGAGATTGCTCACCATGTTTTTCCTCGTGTAGTTCCTAACAATGACATCGTTCTAGTTTTTTACCATAATCATGAAGATTTATGAACATGAAAATTCAATTCTATGTGGAATGAACCCGACATGGTGTACCATATAATGTTGAAAGTGGCTCATGAGATCATATATGACAATAGGAATCCTTGTCCCAAGCCTAGCAGCGGGCTCTACCTTGTGTAAATCGTCAAGAATCATAATGCCTTGTACATAGGTGTGTGATGTGAGTTATTTTTAATTTTGCAGGTTGTTTATTTGGTTCGATGCTTATCATGTTTAGTTCTTGATTTTCATATTTCAATAGGATACCCTTGTTCCTCATCATAGGCACACCCATGGTGAGAGCATGAGATTATGTATGTTAGTTTGCTTGCTATGTTGGAATTTGTTACATTAAATTAAACATTAATACAAACATGCATGTACATAAACACATATATTTCCAATCACATCATTTGAAGTTATAAGTAAGAGCCAAGACATATTTATATAAAATACATAGTCAATATATAATGTCCAAAAATCCAAAAAAAAACACAAAATTCAAAAATCAAACACATGGTCCTATTCTTTCCTAGTCCAGATGAAATGGAACTACATCGATTGGATCTCTTGCAATCTAGACTAAAAGTTTTGAGGGGGAAGAATTTTTTACAACAAGTAGAATTTTCACCAAAGTAAATGTGAAAATGAGCCCTATTTTACCATATATATTTTGGGGATTGAGTGTAACCAGATATGAAACAAACAAGCAAAACTATAGATAATCAAAGAGGAAATAATTTTTCAAAGACAAAAGGTGGTGTCTAAAGACACTGTTACAACACTTAAACACAACACATTGTGATCATAACATTACAATGCATATTGGAAATCTTGTACACAACAACAATATTGGCATGATGATAATGACCCATCGGGTCTGCTATCTATAGCTTCAAGATCTAACCTACTTCCTTGAAATCAGGATGATCTTTCCCACATATAACCATCGATGGTTAGATTTGAATCCATCAAATATGTGCTGTCTAAGATCGACAAGGATGCTTGACTCGACCATCCATGTGTCCAACTCATAGTCTATTGATTGGCTAGTTGATCCATCGATCAACTGTCTTCTATTGTTGGTCGATTGTTCAACCGACAAGCTTTTCAACTACTTGACAGATTTATATAGATATCCAGTTGATTGCTCGATCGACTGTTTCCAAATGTAGTTCGAATGACTGGATGATTCCAGGAGAAGTGTGATGAACCATCATAACTTGATGTTCCAACAATATAGACCATTTTGGGGCCTTTTTGAGTCCAAAAGGGTCATTTTTCATACCTATTTTGCACTTGTACCTTTCATTTACTTTTGATTTATGAATGGTTATTATTTTCATGAGATTGTACTACACAATTTAACCTACTATATAGTGTTTCTTGATTTTGTTTTAGGAATTTGGTCACATTTGGTTTGGCATCTTATGGAAACATCCACTAAACCATGAGGTAATCATTCTAAACTGGCATATAGGTATAGGTTTTTCCTTGCAATACCATCTTTCATTATTAACTATCACTTTTGTCATCCCAATGCCTTGGATCAAACCCGCCAGGTTGCGACATTATCCCTTCTCATTTTCACATCATAACTTGGGTGGGAGTGCCTACCCTTCATGGGTTCCATAGTTAGCATCCAATTTTCCATTTGGTGTCGATGATGAGTTTATTTGTAGGCATGGGAACCCTTATTTAGACCTGCCATGACTAAAATTTGAGCCCCATTTTTCTCTCTTAATATTTTTTGGTTATGTCCGAAAGGGGTTCCTATCATTATTTATGTTTCTTAATGGTTGCGTATGCTTATTGCTCCTAATTTCTTGGTGCATATTGCTACACCATTGTTTTCTTTGATCCCACTTACCACCATCGCAGTCAGTCTTGACCTCTTATCATTTTCATTGATTTGCATCCATTTTGTGACCTTCACCCTTGGATAACACTACTATGAATGTATATTACTTTCCCAATTCCTTTTCTGCATTCGATTTACCTAATTTTGTTCCATGTGCTTCAAATGTAGTTGCTTTCCATTGAGCTGCTCATTTTCTCCAATGAGACCAGTTTCAATTATTTTTCATGTATGTAAAACCATGAAAAATACATCACTGATCACACCTTTATCTCTTTTCCATGCTTGTAAAACATTAAAAAAGATACTGTCAAGCATGATTTTATCTCTCTTCTGTTCTCATAAAAAAATGAAGGAGACACCCCCAAGAAAAGAAGGGGAAGGGNGGGGGGGGGGAGGGAATAACATAGATTTGTATTCAATAAAGTGGAAACCATAAGTCATTGCCACCCTTGAAAATGACACCTATTTAAGTCATTGTATTACAATTGGGTTATAGCTTTCCTAGGAGTCGTACCATGATGATGAGTCATATACTCCTCTGGTTGGTTACTCTTCCAGTCACTATGGAGAGTGCTTCAATGCCTCATGAATTTTTTCACTATATCATTGGTGATGTTGATTTAGTGATGCCAAGACATTAGTATATACTAATGTATACTATGACATAGACCCACCTTGTATTTTCTCATGGCTATGATCTATTGTATGACAGGGATCCACCATGCAATTTTTCTTGGCCATGATCATTGATTCGTAGTGTATTGTGTTGGCAGCCATGATTTTTCATACATCCAAGCATGGGTATGGCTACCTCGAGGGTGATCTATATACATAATTGGTTGATGTCTATTTGCATTTACTTCATGGTTCCTTGATCTACGAGCTACTTCCTTAAGCCACTTATCACCATGAATTTATGTAAAGTGTTTCAACCATCATTTCATCTTATGACCTCATACATTAGGGGGCATCTGTTATACTTGTATTCACCACCATAGGCTTTGCAAGGATGTTATTATATGTTATGAGGATGAAATTATATGATTGAGTAAAATATAATAATTATTTTACAAAGAAATAATTATGTTATCACAATTTCATAATTATGAAATAACAATTATTTCATAATTGAAAAAAAAGTTCATAGTGAGTTGGAAAAAGATCAAAATTGAGCATGGAACTTAAGCATAAATCTCATTATAGGTTGGAAAAAGCTCATGATTGAGCATGGAACTTGTGCATGACTTGTAATTGCTTAGTTCACATGCCATGAAACCTATCGGTGACCTGTAATTTCTTAGTTGACACACCATAAAGCCTATATATGACTTGTATCTACCTAATTCACATGCCATGAAGCCTATCTCCAAGCTCACTATAAATTCTATAAGAAGATACAAAATACAATAAATAAGAGAATCTAGAGTTTGAAATTCCTCAAGTTGATGAAATAGAACGAGATTCATATTGTCATCTTGACTTCTTAGGTGAGGTAGGCCATCCTACCCTCATTATGATATGGAGGTAAATCTTGTTATTTTCACCAAGTGAGAAAGGGCCAAGGAGGAGACTCGAGAGCTTGTGGATCCAGAAAGTGTTACAATGGCATCAAGGCAAAATACCTTGTTGTACTTTCTTTATATTTAATATATAGATCTATGACATTGTCCCCTCCATTGTGTCCAATTCATGATTATTTATGTTAGGAATTGGTAGATCTAATTTTTCTTGAGTAAATCAGATTAGATATACTTGTGATTAGAACTTTTTCATGAAAAATAAGGTTGAGAGAGGTATATGTCATTGTTTGTGTGTATGTGTATAATTGTAGGAGCTTGGAGCTATATATGGGAGCTGCAACAACCTAGATTACATTAAGACAATCGATGGTTAAAGGTAAGACCCACTCTTCTAACTCATTGGCATATATTGAACATGCAAGTTTAGATATAGTGGAATTTCATTATAATCTATCCCATAGTCTATCATTGGTCATTTTACGGTCAATGTGAGGGCTCACTTATACATAGGATATTTCCTCTACAACAATTTTTCTTACACACATGCCTCATGAACGGTACTAGGTTTGGAGAATGTCACTTGTTTATGGAGATGGTCGTGTATACCCCATAGATAATTAATGAGTATGAATGGGATCTTGGGAGAGATACCGAACATGATCACCATCTTCATGAACTTGGTGGTGTATTCTTGCACACTCTACCTGAAGTGATACCAATGGATCCATTGGTCCTCTACATACTCAATAGGAAAAAACTAGGGTTTGCTAATGGTTTTGAACACCTCCCACTTTGTTACTAGTAGATCACCCCCTATCCTAAGTGTTTGTGTGTGGATTTATCAATAGGTTAGTGCACGACCCCCTACTTTTAGTCGAGTAAATGATTTTTTTTTTCTCTTCATCTATATTATGGAAACTAAATTACACTTCTAACTTTTGCATATATTGATTAAACTTAACAACATTGATATCTCCTTAATAGGGTTTGATGCCCTCTTTTTCTTCCATTTTAAATAGATATTGTGAAGGAATGATGGTGTTGGAATTTGGTTTCTCTTTTTCGAGCTATTTTTCAACTCCTTTTCTGGGTCTTCACTATCTATTGGTTTCTAATTTTATCCAAATTTCGAGTTAATTTGACCAACCTCCTTGAAATTCCCTAAATTTTTCACTAGATCCACCATGAGGAGGGCCATGTTGTGAGAGGTATCAATGAATTGTTCTTATAGCCTCACAAATCTCTCTTCTGCTACATCCTGAGGTTTTTTTATGAATGGAATCATCCATTGTGGATAGGATTACAAGACTTCTTTCTTAAGCCAATTCCTGGATCCTACAACTTTTTGGAAATATTTTCGTCATTGATTTCAAAGACATGGGGAGACTACATATTGTTGATATTGAGAAGGGGGTGAATCCGTATCAAGTACACCTTTTTCAACTTATACTTAAACCATTCAGTTATATCCAATGATCAATGAACAATAGTATGAGAGTTACACCAATACACCACAATACCCCATGCACAATATATGAGAAATAATCAATAGTTATTGTTCAAGGGAAGTAATGAATTGCAAAGGTAGCTACAGATTCCAAATGTAAAGGGAGGGATAAACCCCCAAGAGGAAGATACAATCCTCCAATATCAAGAGAGGGTTTAACTCTCCATCCTTTCCCCTTCCTTCCACCCAATAATATATGAGAGATAAAACTTTACATTGAATCATCACCATCAACCAACCATCACATAGAACCTGATAATGCTTCATGGGAATTATTCAACTTCTGCAATTCTTCAATTCTTGGAGTACTTTGATCCTATAGATAATATTACTCAATTTATTTTTTGAAACTTCTCCAAGTTTCACTCCTTGAATCCTCCCCAAAAGGAAGTTATAGAAAAAATGGTAGACCTTATTCAATTCTGGTTTATTCAGGAGATCGAAATTGTACAGAATGCCCCACACTCAATATTTAACATCAGATTCTGAAACTCTCACACAAGAAACTAAACTCCGTACTCTTTCCAATGAAATTGGTCCCATGTCATTTGGATTATCTATGAAGACGTTATGACGTTTTTACCTGGAACACTTGTTTATTGACTAGCTTCAGGACTGGTTAAAAACCCTATCTTCCACGGAGTGTATCTCCATAATTATATCGAATCAAGAGATGTAACTTTTACCACAGGTACCTTGATATGTCTTAGAACACATCACCAAAATAATTCATCTTCCCTTGAAATCCGACCTTCTTTACTTCTGATTTTCCTCTGAAATTCGACTTGTGTATCAAATGAATGTATATTGATATTTATTTATACCATTTATGTCACTTCCTTTTAACATTAGGGCCGACCTGACACTTTCTTATTTTGTAATTTTGTTCTTTAATTATCTTTAGGGCCTACATGTACTTCCTTATTCAATTCACTTTTTCATCTTCAAAAAATCATTTCTCCTCAACCATGAGGATCCACGTGATGTGCCACATACCACCGGAAACAACATGATGTATACTATCCATACATGGGTGTTGTATCTGCATGTGCATTTTCCTTCATGTCCAAATACCTTTATCAATATTGCGGTCTAAAACCCATGACTAGGGTTGACATCAATGACAACAACCAATTTTCCAACAATATCCCCCTTTGTCATTAATGGAAACACTCATTCTCCCCCTATCATCATGATCCCAATTTATTTCCCCCTTTGACATCAATGGAAAAGGGTAGGGCTTATCCCCATGAGTTTAATGGAAAAAGGTAACTCTCTTCTTTGGGGCTGCTCCCCCTGAACATGTGGCACTCAATAATACTTCATCCTTATTTTTGGTCTTTGGGACTTTTTCTTCCTTGGAATCCTTTTCTGTGGCTTTTAACTTATCTCTCTTCTTCATGTCTAGGATGTATATGTTGTTCGGTCTTCTTGTTGCAGTTGCAACCAATATTCCTGAGTTATTTTCTCTGATTTTACATTTTTGAGAGTCAAATGTAAGAGTGTATCCTTGATCACATATTTTGCTGACACTGAGGAGATTATGCTTCATATCTTCAACCAATAGGAATTTTACTTCTTTTACATTTTCACTTCCAAGATTTACAATTCCTTTTCTAAGTATTTTAGTAGATGAGTCATCTCCAAATGTAACATTTCCACCCTTTTTC
This sequence comes from Picea engelmannii, assembly GCA_009831015.1. Classification (NCBI taxonomy): domain Eukaryota; kingdom Viridiplantae; phylum Streptophyta; class Pinopsida; order Pinales; family Pinaceae; genus Picea; species Picea engelmannii. Next base: position 424,855 of record ML792537.1, read on the forward strand.
TTCAAGCTGACAAATTTGCTTTGATCTCTGGTCATATGAGATGAGCACCCATTTTCTACGAACCATTCATCTTCTTCTTTGCATTATTTAGCGACCAATGTTATTTGACAGTTTTCATTTTGTGGAATTTTTTTCCTTTTCCATGTTGTAGTTGGTGTACAAACATTTGGCATATGATTATCTTCCTTCATCTCTCTGCAATCTCGTGCTTTATGACCAAGATTATTACACTTGTAACATACAATATTTTGATTCTTTAATGGGTTAAATGGATTATAATTTCTGTTGATAGGTCTACGAACATTTCCATATCTACTATTTTCACCATTCATGTAGCTTGCATAGTTATTCCTTTCATTGATTTTACAATTGATTGCCTTGTGTCCAAAATTTCCACAAGTATAACAATGTCCAAGAAATAAATTTTTATACCTGGGAGTAAGTGATCTTCTTTGTGGTGTGGTCCATCTGGGTTCATGATCTATTCTTCTATAGTTTCCTTCATAATGATTTCTTTCATACCCGATGGGAGATGATCTTCTTGATGTCTCATTCCTTCTGAAGTCTTGTCTTCTATCTTGTTGTTCAACTTGTTCTGGAGTGTTGGTTTCATCATTTTCATCTTCCTTCTCTTGTTTTGTTGTCTTCACACTGTCATTGTATCCTAGTCCTGTCTTGTCATTTGGAGATCTTTGATTTCTAAGGATCTCATCTATTTTTTTAGTTCTTTTTTTCAAACTTATTCAACTTTTTTGTTCTCAATAGTAGCTCCCCTTTTGTGTGATCCAATTCTGCTTTCAATTTCTCATAATCTTCTAATTGTTCCTTCAAGCTATTAATGGTCTTTTCAAGCTTGTAATTCTCTTCTTCACAACTACTCAATTCACCTTTTAGTATTATGTTTGTGTTTCTAAGCTTGCTATTTTCAGTTTCAACATGTTTCAAATTTTCAAGATTCTCATCTTCTTGTTCACTCTCTGCATTGTCTTTGTATCCCCAAAAGGAATCAAGGTTGGTTTCTTCATCTAAATCTTCTTCAGAAATGATTTATTCTTCTTTAGAATTCTCGTGATCATCATCCTGGGTTTCTTGGGTTATGAAGAGGACTTCTACTCTACCATTATCTTTTTCATCACTCTCATTTGAGGACATGTCATCATCCTTGGAGTAGAATCTCTTTTTATTGTTGAGACTTATTTTTTTATAGTAAAAGTTTTCAGCAATATGTCCTATTATACCACAGTTAAAGCATTTGAGAGGAGACTTACCTTTGTATCTTCCACTTCCCTTCTAAAACCTTCTTACAACATTTTCTATTTCTTCATCAAGGTCATTATCCTTGTCTTTTGTCTTCTTTATGGCTTTAAAGGCTTCTTCATTGTTTGGCTGGTCACTTTCTGTACCTATTCTCATTTTATACGCTATAAAAGACCCATGTAATTCATCCATTGTCATTTTGGTCAAGTCCCTAGTTTCTTCAATGGCAGTGACCTTAGCATCATACCTCAAGAGAAGTGATATCAACACTTTTTTTACAACCAACGATTCATTGAGATCTTCACCTAATCCTCTGATAGCATTAACAACTTCATCAACTCTAAGAAGATAGGTTTCAATATGTTCCTTTTCATTCATCTTCAAATTTTCAAATTCTGCTCTATGTCGTTGAAGCTTGACCTGCTTAACTTTTGGATCACCTTCGTAGATACTCTTGAGTTTGTCCCATACCTCTTTAGCAGTTCTGCAACCCATCACTTTGCTAGAAATGGTTGGTGCCAATTCTGCTAGAATAACATGTCTAGCTTTTGAATTACAACTCATAAGCTTCTTCTCATTTGGATCGGTTGGAGCATTATTTGGGATTACAAATCCTTTTACAACTGAGTACCAAATGTCTATTCCCAAAGTTGTTAGGTAAGTTTTCACTCTATCACTCCAGTATGCATAATTTCTTCAATCAAATTTTTGAATCCCATTTGAAATGTGCTCATGGTCATCCATCTCTACTCAGGATTTTCCTTCTAGTGGTTAAACTATTTTGAAGGAAACCTACTCTGATACCAATTGTTGATACTGAGAGGTGGGCGAATCAGTATCAAGTACAATTTAAAACCTTTTTCAACTTATACTTAAACCATTCAATTATATCCAATGAGAAATGAACAATAGTATAAGAGTTACAACAATACACCACAATACACCATGCACAATATATGAGAAATAATCAATAGTTATTGTTCAAGGGAAGTAATGACTTCCAAAGGTAGCTACAGCTTCCAAATGTAAAGGGAGGGATAAAACTCCAAGAGGAAGATACAATCCTCCAATGTCAAGAGAGGTTTTAACTTTCCATCCTTTCCCCTTCCTTCCACCAAAGAATATATGAGAGATAACACTTTACATTAAATCATCACCATCAAGCAACCATCACATAGAACCTGATAATGCTTCATGAGATTTATTCAACTTCTGCAATTATTCATTTCTTGGAATACTCTGATCCTGTAGATAATATTACTCAATGTATTTTTTGAAACTTCTCCAAGTTTCACTCCTTGAATCCTCCCCAAAAGGAAGTTATATAAAGAATGGTAGACCTTATTCAATTCTTGTTTATTCAGGAAACTGAACTTGTATAGAATGCCCCACGCTCAATATTTAACATCAGATTCTAAAACACACACACAAGAAACTAACATCCATAATATTTCCAATGAAATTGGTCCCACATCATTTGGATTCTCTATGAAGACGTTATGACTGTTTTACCTGGAACACCTGTTTATTGACTAGCTTCAGGACTGGTTAAAAACCCTATCTTCCACATAGTGTATCTCCATAATTATATCGAATCAAGAGATGAAATGTTTACCATAGGCACCTTGATATGTCTTAGAACACATCACCAAAATAATTCATCCTTCCTTGGAATCTGGCCTTCTTTACTTCTGATTTTCCTCTGAAATTAATCTTGTGTATCAAATGAATGTATAATGATATTTATTTATACCATTTATGTCACTTCCTTTTAACATTAGGGCCGACCCGACACTTTCTTATTTTTTAATTCCATTCTTTAATTATCTTTAGGGCCTACATGTACTTCCTTCTTCAATTCACTTTGTCATCTTCAAAAATTCATTTCTCCTCAACCATGAGGATCCATGTGGCGTGCCACATACCACCAGAAAACACTTGATGTATACTATCCATCCATGGGTGTTGTATCTGCATGTGCATTGTCCTTCATGTCCAAATACCTTCATCAATCTTGCGGTCTAAAACCCATGACTAGGGTTGACATCAATGACAACAACCAATGTTCCAACAATCTCCCCCTTTGTCATTGATGGCAACACTCATGCCCCCCCCTATCATCATGATCCCAATTTCTCTCCCCCTTTGACATCAATGGAAAAGGGAAAGGATTCTCCCCATGAGTTTAATGGAAATAGGTAACTCTCCTCTTTGGGGCTACTCCCCCTGAACATGTGGCACTCAATAATACTTCATCCTTATTTTTGGTCTTTGGGACTTTTTCTTTCTTGGAATCCTTTTATGTGGCTTATATCTTCTCTCTCTTCTTCATGTCTAGGATGTATATGTTGTTCGGTCTTCTTGTTGCAGTTGTAACCAATCTTCCTGAGTTATTTTCTCTGATTTAACATTTTCGGGAGTCAAACGTAAGAGTGTATCCTTGATCACATATTTTTCTGACACTGAGGAGATTATGCTTCAGATCTTCAACCAATAGGACTTTTCCTATTTTTACATTTTCACCTCCAAGCTTTACAATTTCTTTTCCAATTATTTTAGTAGATGAGTCATCTCCAAATGTAAAATTTCCACCCTTTTTCTTTAAGCTAGCAAATTTCCTTTGATCTCCAGTCATATGAGATGAGCACCCACTGTCTATGAACCATTCATATTCTTATTTTCATTCTTTAGCGACCAATGTTATTTGATAGTTTTCATTTTGTGTATTTTTTTTCCTTTTCCATGTTGTAGTTGGTGTACAGACATTTGGCATATGATTATCTTCCTTCATCTCTATGCAATCTCATGCTTTATGACCAAGATTATTGCACTTGTAACATACAATATTTTTATCCATTAATGGGTCGAATGGATTATAATTTCTGTTGATAGGTCTATGAACATTTCCATATCTACTATTTTCACCATTCATGTAGCTTGCATAGTTATTCCTTTCATTGATTTTACAATTGATTTCCTTGTGTCCAAAATTTCCACAAGTATAACAATGTCCAAGAAATAAATTTTGATGCCTGGGAGTAAGTGATCTTCTTTGTGGCGTGGTCCATCTCGGTTCATGATCTATTCTTCTGTAGTTTCCTTCATAATGATTTCTTTCATACCTGATGAGAGAGGATCTTCTTGATGTCTCATTCCTTCTGAAGTCTAGTCTTCTATCTTGTTGTTCAACTTGTTCTAGAGTGTTTGTTTCATCATTTTCATCTTCCTTCTATTGTTTTGTTGTTTTCAAACTGTCATTGTATCCTAGTCCTGTCTTGTCATTTGGAGATCTTTGATTTCTAAGGATCTCATCTAATTTTTTAGTGTTTTTTTTTTTAACTTCTTCAACTTTTCTGTTATCAATAGTAGCTCCCCTTTTGTGTGATCCAATTCTTCTTTCAATTTCTCATAATCTTCTAATTGTTCCTTCAAGCTATTAATGGTCTTTTCAAGCTTGTAATTCTCTTCTTCACAACTACTCAATTCACCTTTTAGTATTATGTTTGTCTTTCTAAGCTTGCTATTTTCAGTTTCAACATGCTTCAACTTTTCAATATTCTCATCTTCTTGTTCACTCTCTGCATTGTATTTGTATCCCCAAAAGGAATCAAGTTTGGTTTCTTCATATGAATCTTCTTCACACATGATTTCTTCTTCTTTAGAATTCTTGTGATCATCATCCTGGGTTTCTTGGGTTATGAAGAGGACTTCTCCTCCATCATTATCTTCTTCATCACTCTCATATGAGGAGATGTCATCATCCTTAGAGTAGAAGATCTTTTTATTGTTGAGACTTCTCTTTTTATAGTAGTAGTTTTCAACAATATGTCCTATTATACCACAGTTAAAGAATTTGAGAGGAGACTTACCTTTGTATCTTCCACTTCCCTTCTGAAACCTTCTTACAAAATTTGTTATTTCTTTATCAAGGTCGGTATCCTTGTCTTTTGTCTTCTTTATCGCTTTAAAGGCTACTTCATTGTTTGGATGGTCACTTTCTGTACCTGTTCTCATTTCATATGCTATAAGAGACCCATGTAATTCATCCATTGTCATTTTGGATCCATTGTCATTTTGGTCAAGTCCCTAGTTTCTTCAATGGCAGAGACCTTAGCATCATACTTCAAGAGAAGTGATCTCAACACTTTTTGTACAACCAACGATTCATAAAGATCTTCACCTAATCCTCTGATATCATTAACAACTTCATCAACTCTAAGAAGATAGGTTGCAATATCTTCCTTTTCATTCATTTTCAAATTTTCAAATTCTACTCTATGTCGTTGAAGCTTGACCTACTTAACTTTTGGATCACCTTCGTAGATACTCTTGAGTTTGTCCCATACCTCTTTAGCAGTGCTGCAGCCCATCACTTTGCTAGCGATGGTTGGTGCCAATGCTTCTAGAATAACATGTCTGGATTTTGAATTACAACTCATAAGCTTCTTCTCATTTGGATTGGTTGGAGCATTATTTTGGATTACATAGCCATTTACAGTTGAGTACAAAATGTCTACTCCCAAAGTTGTTAGGTAAGTTTTCACTCTATCACTCTAGTATGCATAATTTCTTCCATCAAATTTTTGAATCCCATTTGAAATGTGCTCATGGTCATCCATCTTTGCTCAGGATTTTCCTTCCAGTGGTTAAACTATTCTAAAGGAAACCTACTCTGATACCAATTGTTGATACTGAGAGGGGGGTGAATTAGTATCAAGTACAATTTAAAACTTTTTTCAACTTATACTTAAACCATTCAATTATATCCAATGAGCAATGAGAAATAGTATAAGAGTTACAAAAATACACCACAATACACCATGCACAATATATGAGAAATAATCAATAGTTATTGTTCAAGGGAAGTAACCCTCACTCAGAAGATGCATTGCATAGTGGAGCCTCCATGAAAGATTTGGAAAAATAGGTAATACAATTTCTAACTCGATAAGGTAGCAGTCATTGAATTGCCACTGCTCTAAAGTCTGTGCAAGACAAACATCGAAGGATAGTCCAACAATCAGGTGTTTTGTAGGTGATATCTAATTTTTTTTTCTATACCCCGAATATTGTGATATGCATATCTTGGCTAATGTTGATTTAATTGATTATGAAATGAAAGTGTAGTCCTGGTCATTGTCAAGATTTGCGAAAGAAATTGGTGCTTGTTGTTTTCATACAACCAAAGTGTGGGAGCACAGATTGCTTGAATCAAAGCGGGTCGATCACTCAAATCTATGATGCATGAGGAAGACACAATTTATTGGCAGTTGAAGGTTGATACATTGGTTGAAGACTTGTCCAATGAGAAAAATAGTGAACTCTATGTGATACATAACCCTAATTTAGCACACAATCATTCAAATATGTCATGTACATGATCCAACACACGTTTCAATATATTCCACAATCCACCTTTGTCAACACACGTTCTATATCTCCACGTGTTGATGAACTCGACATTCAACATCTCATACAGAAATGAACTCACGGATCTCTAGCTTACCCATGATATTGCCTACGATATGGGTTTTTAAATTATAAAATATTGTAATAATTTTATTGGGAGCCATAAGAAGAAAATTTTCGTCTTTTTGGTATGACATTTGTAAAGGAGAAAAAAGTTTATTTTTGTAGTTTGAAGGGGAGATAATATTTTTTTAAATGTCTTTGAGGTCATATTGAAGTATATGGTAGAATATTTTATGGAGGGGTATTTTTGAACTATGTTGTAAATTGGTCATTTTGTAAAATAAAAGTAACTTTTACTTTGAGGGGGGACAAGCACTGAATGCAAGAGAAAGAAACATTGTATTTATTTATTTATTTTGTGGTTATGAAGAAATAATGGACCATAAGTGTCAAATTTTGAAATCTTTACAAAAGAAGAATTGTAATCCATTTATCAAGAGTTGATTAGAGCCAAGTGCAAAGCTCAATCAATTTCTTTTTCCGAGCGACTATACGAGGGTTAAGGCCAAGCCCCGATAGTTCATCTTCTTTTTGCGGCGCATTGTGTAGTGTGGTTGGTGGCTATTTTTCTTGAATGCTTGGATGTTTAATGTTAAGTTTTGACATAAACACAATTGTAACGCATTACACATGGAGTACACAACAAGTCAAGGAAATGCAAGCTCGCATAATTAAAGAACAATCAAGCACATATGATTGAGCATTTACAAGCAATCAAATCGTATTAGTCAAGGAAATAAAATCAAATTAATCAAAAGCGCAATTCAAATTGTTGTAACAATGGACACGTCAAGCTCATAATCAAGGACTCAAAGCATCATCAAATTTGAAGATCAACTCAACTTTGAAATCAACATTTATTGTAAACATGCAAATAGTATTTTTTGTAACTAATCAAGATCAACTATAATTATTTTGTAAATTTCCAATCAAATCAAGTTAAATTTCTTTGTAATTGGGTGCATTCTCGGTTGAGCCTGACACCCAAGATTCATTATAATTTTGAGTCAAAATTGACAAGGTTGAGTAGTTTAACTCAAATCATTGTAAACATCACAAGTTTGGATGCATTTTCGATGGTAACCGACATCCTCAACTTCTTGGAAGAAAGAAAGTAAAATTAAAGAGAGCGAGTACAAGCAAGCCAAAAGAGAAAGTGAACAAGAAGTTCAAGCGATCATGTTCAAATGGAGCGAAGTCGTGAATTATTAGAGTTTCTAAACCTTCTAATAAACACCACTGTGTACAACATAGTGATATTGGACAACAAAACGCTTCAATCAATGTTAAATTGTTTTCAAGTGACACAAGCTAAAGTTAGACTTCTTCAAGCACAATCCCAACTATTGAATGATGAGTTGACAAATATAAAAAATCAACAGCCAATGAAGTTTTCTGAACTAGTTTTTGTTTAGAACAACCCTCTCTATGATGACAATGATAATGATGATAATGATGATAATGATGATGATCATGATGATAATGATGATGATAATGATGATCAACAGTCAGTGAGAATAACATCAACAAGCCAACTTTAGAAGCAAAATCCAATGAAAATGAATCACAATCAGAAGATGCCAAAGCACAAAGTGCTACAACAAGTATAAGTGAAAATAAATGTGAAGCACGTTATCAAGTACAACATGATATTTCCAAGACCATAATCAGACCTTGGGAAGAATTACACTTCAATACAAATCGCCATGGCTTAGGATATGAAAATCAAAACAGTTTTTATTTTCCAAATTACTCCAAACCAATTTTGTTTGTGAGCACTGGCTTTCTTCAAGAAAATTCAACTTCACGTGTTCAAGTTCAACATCAAAATGATAAGTGAAAACATTGTAATCAAGTTGTTCACATGGATAATCAGTGTTTTGATCTCCATCCTTGCCAGCATTATGGCAAGCATAACCATTCTTCAGACATATGTTCAACACTGAAGAAACCTACAAGGTTGAAGATTCACTATGAGTGGATTGATCCTTGGAAATGGTCATCAACAACAAGGTGATTATATAAGTATTACTGAAGAATTCAATCTTGAGTAAAGACCAATCTTGTATCACATAACATTTCTGTACCTCACATAAGTGGTCTCCTTATGGTGTAGCTTTCGAGCATGGCCCTCATGGGATGAGATAACATGTGGTTGTTTCCACATGCCCACTTTGTGTTGTACTCAAATGGAACAAGTATGGTACTCTCCTGAACATAGAAGGAGGGAGTACAATGATGAAAATCTCATGCAACTTAAGGGGGGGATTTCAAAATTTCAGTGACAATGGTTCATGAAACCACTTGTGGTCTCTCCTTTCAGCTAACAAAGGGGGGAATTGATGATGAAATTGAAGATGGTTGTCAGACAGAAAGTTTTGACAACAACATACAACAAATATGCTAGATGGGAAATTGCAGTCTGTAGATGACAGATTTTGGTAGAATGATGGTTGTATATTGAATCATACATTGAGATGCTGATTTTTAGAGAAATGATGTGGACATTTGGTTCACCAAGATGGTCATTGGACCTAGAAGAGGATAGTTGTATCCTGGTTGGTTGGTGCTTAAAGCGATTGGTGTCTTTATTAGGTTGGTGCCTAAAATATTTGTAACAATAGGTTGGTGTATGTATACATTTATAGAGATAAGTTTTTTTGGTTTTCTCCCACAAGGTTTTCCAATCTAATATCTGCATATCATGAGAGGTAGATCTCGAGAGCACACATGGATGGTCAATAATTTTTCCACACAAATAGGTCTTTGTTATTTGATGGAACAAAATATGCATTTTGGATCATAAGTATGCGAACATATCTAATGGCCATTGGGTTTGATATTTGGAAATAAGACGTGACTGGTTATACAACCCCAACAAATGCAGTTGAGAAAAAACCTAGTGAAAATAATGAAAAAGCCATGAATGTTATCTTTTGTGGGCTATCAGAATCAAAATTTGTCAAGGTGATGCATTGTGAATTGAAAAACTATAATTAGGATAAACTTAAAAAAATCTAGGAAGGTGATGACAAGGTGAAGAGGGAAAATCTCCAAACCCATAGAAGACAGATCAATATTTTGAAAATGAAAGGTGAAGAAAATGTTGTAACCTATTTCCTTCGAGCGGATGAAATTGTCAACAACATCAAAGGAATTGGTGAGAAGGTTGAAGAACCAATGATTGTGAAAAAGGTTCTAAGGTCTCTCCCCTTAATATTTGATTCCAAGGTCTCTGCCATTGAAGAAATGAAGGATTTGGAGAAACTGATGATGGATGATCTGCATGGGGTTATCACTACATAGGAGATGAGGATAGAAAAATAAAATCCAACATGGAAGGAAGAAACTTTCAAATCATAAAAGAAGACAAAAAGACACAAATTATTTGATTTTTCCAACTATGAATAATATACAGAAGAATCATAATTGGTGAGAAAGCTAAAAAGAGGATCTGGCAAATATAAAGGTAAGATACCATTGAAATGTTTTAATTGTGGCAGAGTAGGAAATTTCCCTGCTAAATTTCTAGATGCAAAAAAGGAAGATGGAGATGATGAGGATAGTAATGATAAATAATAACATGACAATAAAAGAAAACCTTATAAACACAAAAGAGGAAAATATATTAAGAAAAATAGTTTCTACTCCAGAGAGGACAATAGCTTGTCTGAAGAAAGTGATGGATATGTTTCTAATATTGAAAAATAATAATTCCTCTTCATAGCCATGGATACAAAGTCTACCGATAAAGAAAATGAAGATAATAAGAAAGAAAAATCATATTAAGAAGAAGAAGACATTTATGGGGTAGTGACTATTGAAGAAGAACTCGTTAGTACCTTAGAAGAAATAAACAAACTAAGGGGAAATAATAAAATAACAAAGAGAAATCGAAGAAATATGAAAAGAAGGATCATGATCTTGATGAATATAAAAAAAGTTATCATCCTCTAGACTCAACTAGATGAATAAAAAATGATAGAAGAAACGGTGAGAAGCCAATTGAAAGAAAAATAAGAGACTCACGAGAAGCTGAAATAGTTTCCTTAAAAAGGAACTAGAGAAAAAAATTGATCAATTGAATAGAAGCTTGAAGTTTGGAAAGAGTACTGAAATATTAGATACTATTCTCAATTTCCAAAGGTCACCATTCATCAAGAAAGGTCTTGGATATGATGAGAAACAAAATACCCCAGAGAGAGATGTAAGCATAAGGTCACAAAACCATCAGAAAAAGAAAATGAATAAAATCCCAAAAGTTATGCCGATATTCTCAAAGGCTCCATAAAAAATGAAACAAACATCGAGAAAGGAAATTATTACCAACAAAATATGATTCTTTTCACAAGAATAAGTTCAGAAGAGTTGTTCCACGAAGAAGACCTTTCACAACCCGGTGCCAAAATCTCTTTATTGGCTATGGTTTTTCTTGAAATAATTTTGGTCATAAAGAAATAGATTGTAGAGATTATACAAGAAGTGATCATGTGAGAGATAAAAATATAGGTTCTTATACAATCTAAAACGATGATTATGTGACCAACAAAGCCAGAAGTTCTCATGGGTTTGTTGATTGAAACTGCAATTAATGTTCTCCCCTACTGTTGTTGGGTATTTCTACCCTACGGACTAATAAGCTAGGGCTCTAAACTTATACGCAGAAAATGACCCTTCAGATTTAACCTTTAACCTTCTACCCAAAATATCAACCCCTTTTCTCAGACAAGCACAGGAAGAATGAACTAACCTTGTTTTCCGAAGGTTGAAGTAGATCCTCCGTTGAGTTGTTGTCTCCTTGCTACTGCTGCTCCTTCCAAAAAGCTTCCTGCAATCAAACAATACTATGCATGCATGCTACTGATCTACTAGGGGGTTAGAAATAAAACATAAATCAGATAATGAAGATGAGATTCATGTGTTTC
>ML792537.1:436608-458878 GCA_009831015.1 Picea engelmannii
CACGATCCTGATCCTGGGCTCTTCCTCTTCTTTCTGTCCTCCAACTGCTGCTGCAAGTATTTCTCCTAAAGCTTAAGGCAAAGTTGAAAAGTTTGGACAGAACTGGCTTGGCAATTTGGCAGAGTTTCTTTTCTATGATTTTCTCCTCTTTGACTAGTACCCCTACCCCTCTTTTTATAGGTTAGGAAGAGCTAGGGTTTTAGTCGAACTCTCGGCCATGCATGGCGGAGAGTTTCAGTTAACTGACAAAAAGCCCCGAGTCTCGACGGAAACTTCCCTGATTTTTTGCATTGTTAGGTACTCGCGGGCTATTTTAGGCTAGCCCGCGGATACCCGCGTGCAGTAAGAGGACAGCAAGCGGATACCCGCGCCCAGTGAGAAGTTAGGGCGCGGGTTGCTTGTTTTCAAGTGATTTTTGAGGAATTTCTCAGCATGGCTTTGGCTAGGAAGAGGCATGAGTTGGCCTGATGCCAGGTAAACCTGTATGGTGCATTTTAGGGTTATAACACCTACTTGATTACAGTGATGAATTTTATAAGTGAAATAACTATGGGCACATAGCACATGATTGTAGAAGAAACACAATAAAGTCTCCTAAACAAAACATGGAAGAATATGCTCTTACCAAGCATAGAGAAGAATACAGAAAGGTGTGGAAAAGGAAGCAAGAAGAACAAAAGAAGGAAGAATGTGGACTTGAAATGTATTCTCAAGACAAAGGAATACGATGGTACATTGATAATGGATGATCAAAACACATGACAGTGGATCATAAAAAATTTCTCATCCTAAAGGAAGAAAATGGAGGAAGCATTACCTTTGGGGATAATGCTTCTACAAGGATAGTTGGAAAAAGTACAATTAGTATTAATAATTGAAAGACTAAAACACATAATGTATTGCATGTTTAAGGTTTAAAACACGATATTCTAAGTGTTAGTAAAATGTGTGATCAAGGTTACAACCTCACATTTCATTCCAAAGGATGTGAGATAAATAAATCAGGTTCAGGAAGATTAGTGGAAAATGCAAACAAAACCTCGAGAAATGTATATGTTCTCGATGAAGTGAAAGGAAAACTTTTTTGTGTGGGAGTGATATATATCTCATATTATCAGTAAAGGGAAGCACAAATTGATGGGGGGCAACCCTTTTCCATCAATGTGAAAGGGGGAGAAGTTTCATATAGAGGAAGAATTGTAGACATGAGGAAAGTTGCAGACAGGGGGAGTATCACAATTGACTAAGGGTTTCCATCAATGACAAAGGGGGAGATTGTTGGAAATATTATTTTCATTGATGTCAAATATAGGGGAGACTACAACTTTCCAAGATAAAGATAGAAATATGGATATTGTTAGAAATATTGTTTTTGGATTTTTGATGCTCAGTTTGGGTACCCTATATTTGAAGGAAGTTTTACTGTAAATTCCTAGATCAAATGGGAGCATAGGTTATATGTTTCGAAATCATATTATTAGACCTTTAAAATGGTATATGGTACTCCCTATACCTCCTTAATAATGAGGAGATATGGATTTTTCTTTCAGACAACCGAACCATAAAGTTCAGGTTAGCACAGTCAATGTTTATAGGCTGACCCTTAAAGTGAGCAAACAAACACTATAAATACAGGATAGATGTGCACATGTGAATTTTATCCAAGTAAGTATATCAAGTATGATGTGTGAAAGAGAATATGGAGAGTATTTTTGGGGTCTAAAGGTGCACAAGAATAGTCTTTGGAGTTTCAAAGGCACACTATGAAGGACTGAGGTATACAATGCTACAAAGTATTCTATTTTGAGGTTGTGGTGCTGCAGTTTGGGATTATATTCTATGAATGATGCTATGAGGTTTTCTAGGGAATGAAGGCTTAATATGACTAGGGTTTGAATATTTTCCTAGGTTATGAAGCAAATCGAGGTGCTGGAGAATGAAAGTGAAGGTTATGAAGATGCTATGAAATACATGACGTATGAAGCATGGAGGTGAAGTAAGAAGTACTCTGTGTATGAATATCTTAGGTTGGTTCCTATATAGGTCTTACTAATTTGGTTCTCAACAGAGGAGAACGATGTCTCCAATAGGTTGGAACCTACACAATATCTTGTTGAGTTGGTGCTTAGTTGAGGAGATTGGTGTCTCTAGTAGGTTGGTGCCCACAAAATATCTTGCTGAGTTGGTGCTCAGTTGAGGAGATTGGTGTCTCTAGTAGGTTGGTTCTTACATAGTATCTTGCTAAGTTGGTTCTTATCTAAAGATAGTGGTGTCTCTAGTATGTTGGTTCCTACAAGATTTGCAACAGTAGGTAGGTTCCTACAAACATTTATAGAGACAAGTTTTTGTAGATTTCTCCCACAAGGGTTTCCAAGTTAAGATTTGTGTACCATGATTTGAGTTTACATGCATTTACTGTTTAAATTTAATGAAGGATTTATGAATTATGAATTAAAGTGAAAAGTGTCTTATATTGATTCACCCCCCCTTTCAGTATAAACATAAGTTCAAGACAACTTCCCACAAAAACCCTAAACTTCGTTGATACCAATATTATCTGTAAACTGTCATGGATATTCCACTGGAATACTATGTCACACGAGATATTGTATTATGATATATACTTTTATTTTGTAGGTTTATTTCCTTAGATCTCAAATTTATTATCACTAGCTTATTTCTCAAATTTATGAAAAAAACTAAAATACGAAAATGAAAGAACAAGAAAATGAACACACCATCAACACAAATGAACACAATATGTATCCTAGGAAACCTAAAATGAAAGAAAACCTAGATAGAAGGTGATTTCTATGTTCTTCTCTCTTTTCTTTATTTATGAAAATGTAAATACAAAGAAATGAGCACTCATTATGGAGTTGTCTTTGACACTATGGCCCGAATGGCTGCTACAAAATATTCCTCCTCCTCTTTTATTCTATCGAATCCCACTCCTAGATTTTATACTCAAGTATGGAACAAGTAAACTGCTAAAAGAATGGAACCCCCTCTCTTCCTAGTGGCTTCATATTTAACATAACCTGATAGTTGACTAGGGTTAAGGTTTTTTCATGCTTCAACCCTCAATTAGTGTTGGGTTTTGGAACTTCTAAAATATTCTTGAAAGTCAACACATGGATAAACCCACATGTGTGAGTAATGGGGGTTGATTTGAAATCCACTCGATACCATGGTGGTCAACAAAGAAGGTCAACTTGCAAGAGCCATAACTTCCACATACGAGCTCTAATTGAGTTGATTTTCACACCATCCAAAAGTGATAGATGTGTCGAAAAATGTCAAAGGGTTTGGTCACAAATGTTTTACCCCCAAAAGTTAATTTTGATGCCTCAAAATGGATTTGGAAGGTTCCAGACCCCAATTTTTTTAACTAGGACCTACCAATAAAATGGGCCCTACAAACCAATTCCTCCATTTTTTCCACCCATAAAGTATCAATATATATGAAAAATTATATAATGATCCCTTTTGGATCAACTAGTAACAATTGTGAAAATAACAACTACAAACATCATATATATAGGGGACTAGAGTGGTTATGTAAGATTCTTGAATATACTATATAATTTTCCAATTGTAACCCACTCATACAAAAGGGTCCACACGTCCAAAGACATGCACAAAGGGTCGAAGATATTGGGTGCAAAGGATGAATAAGATGTCTCATTTGCATCCATGTACTTGGGCTTTGGTGGAATCACATACTCAGGTTTTAGAAGTCTCATAGATTATGTGGATTTTCCTTTTGTTGAACTATGCTCTATGCCAATACTTAATCAAAATTGGGCCACAATAACTCCCCAACGACACCTTCCAACTCATTATTGAGTTGGGTCTTGTGTCTCATTCTTAAAAAATGGATTAAGGTATAGAAGTTACCTTATGAGTGCGTCTCTAAATCTATAAAATTCATAAAAAATAAGAGTCCAACCCTTTCTTCATTATTTTATCTTTTAAGAATACTCCATGACTTAATTTTTTTTTGACAATCCTATCAGTTCATCCATAGTGGGTACTACCTATGTCATTGCTTCCAAATCGACATCTACTTTTTTCTTCGTCTTTTTGGTTTCCATAAACCATGGCTACAATTTATTCACAAGTTCTATTCACAAGTTCTATTACCAAATTCCTTACCTTATTCTTTTAATATTATATATCATTCCACCTTACTATTATGTGCCCATCTTGTCTCCTAGAGAATCCAATGCTATGGCCTCAACATACACCCTCTCATATTATTCTGGTAGTTTCTTCTTGATTTTTGCTCAGGAAATTTAAGGATATCTCCATGCCCCTAGAATTTCATCCACAATCTCTAAAATTTTAGTTTTATCCCCTCTAGCTTCTCTAGATATGATCAATATTTAACAATCACAGGTTCAATGATCAAATATTTTCTTTTCCAATGAAATTCTTCCTCAACAACTTATAGTATTACAAGTTCTTCTTCTCTTCTTCTCTTCTTGATCCAGGTGGAAATCAGTGGCCACCCACCTCTTCCACAAAATCAACATGGTTCTCCATCTTGTAATTGTTTTTATCTACATATTTTTAGGTCATAAACTTCTGGAGCCATTTTGAGGCCTTAAACAATGTTTTTTGGCCATTTGGGGGCTTAACAGAGCCATGGCCTTCCCAAGCTTGCCAACAATTGTACGTCTAAGTTATATCTTTCCAAAAAGATATTGTGTATCCAAAACATACATTGTATGCAAAAGTTGTGCCCTCTAGAAGTTGGCATACCAACTAACCACATTGAGGCCCACACTCCTTTTGGTGCTTCATCTCCTAGAGTTAGGGTTTGGGATATTTAGGGTTATTTCCTCTTATCGTTTTGTAGTTTATGTTAAAATTCAATTTTTGGCCTCATGTAAGGTGGTCTTGTGAATGAGCATAGCTAACACTGTTCTCTTCATAGATAAGCTACCACCATTCTAGCTAGTTTGTACTGGTTTTCATTTTGTAACCTTTTCCTATTTCATTCATTAATAGAATTGGTTTTCAATGTATCACTATGTTCTATGAAATATTTATACATGTATGTTTCCATTCATATTCATGCCTTTCATTTCATTCTCTATATAATCTAGATCAGTGGTATCATAACAATATGCTCTTTATTATTTCTTAGTGCATATCCTTGACGACATTAGGGTATAGAGAGTTGGGTCTTGAACTAATTTCGATTGAGGAAGACCACTCTCTTCAACCTAAGTGACTTCTCATGGAATATGAAAAGAAATAGGATGGAGAAGGATATCCTATCAATTTTTTTCTCGAGGAATTCCACATGCGATAGAGGAACACGATGATGGAAAGTTTCTCCTGGATCCTTCAATGAATGCCAACAACAATCGAGACACCTTCAACAATCAACCATTTTATAGGTGCAACACCATTCAAGGTATGAGTTAAATTTGACATTTATTTATTTGAAGGAAATATATATGCATATGCTTTGGAGAAATGGTTAAATATGTTAGAGGGTTACTACTCTGTTCAATTTTTTTTGGACATCGAAAAGATCACTTTTGCACTCCTTAAGGCTCTTCCCCATGTAAAATATTAGTGGGAAATTTACTAGAAGAGACATGATGGATATGAGTCTACAAAATTTTGGATTGGACCCACCTGGGTGGATTTCTTTGATGCCCTCAAGGAGGAATTATACCCTATTATAAACTATGATGACTAGTACACGAGATGGACAACTCTGCGTCATGAGACAAATTAGATGCTTCCATAGTACAACAATATCTTCCATACCTTGCACTCAAAGCTGGATATTAGATACTTTGAGTGACACCTATTTTGAAGTACTATAGTGGCCTACATAGGTACATCCAAACAAATATGTAATTATTTTACATATCCTCAATAGGATTTGCTTATCTATATGTTGTCAAAATCGAGTAGAAATTTGAGCATAGGAATAAGTGGAAGTTTGGGTTTGTAAATCCACCACAATAGAAGCATGGGAAAGGTGTCCCCAACTCATATAAAAAATGATGGATAAAGGATATCCAACCCCAAGAAAATCAATCCAAGACACATACAAAGAAGGCCAACGAGAAGTAAAAAAAGGACACTGGAAAGTGGTGTGAATTCCACAAAATACCTTGGCACAACACTAATGAATGTCGCTTGAAACAATCGCTATTGGATGAGCTAAGAGAAAAATAATAAGGCTCTCACTTAGACTCTTATTTAGATCAAGATAAGTGAAAGTGGATCATTAATGTATAACCCAGTGCTACCATTGTAGTTGCAACTATCCAACCAGAAGAGTTAGATGATCTTGAGGAAGGGGAGTGCCTCTTCCATTCATAGATGTGGGTGAAGGGTACTCCACTACATTTTGTTATTAAAATAAGTATAAAAAATAATATGATATGTATGAAGGTCATCAATATATTGAATTTTCCGATAATTCCATACCCCTAACCATACACCATCGATTGGTTGAGCAAGGGACGAGACCTGTGCATCAACCAATAATGTCAACTATCCTACAACATCACGCCCTTAAAATATGAGGTATTGTGTGGTATTTTACCACTTGAGGTGTGTGATGCTCTTTTAAGATAACCCTATATGTGTAAATTTCATGTTGTTTATGATTCGAGGAATCATAGTGTCATTGCTACTTTTTTAGGTCATCTCTATAGATTACTAGAGGTAGTCCCGACTAATATAGTTTCCTTGCTTTCGGTAAAGCAGTGATGAAAGATATTCTCTCAAATTGGAAAATTTCTCCTCTTCATGGTTCGACTATAAGGTGAATGGAAGGTCATGGTGACTGCCACTGTCTCAACATGGGGCCTCTTTGTATAGTAGAATTAGGTGGAAAATATTGTGGAGGAATACATATATATCTTCACCTCACCTACGAGGGTGACTCTACACTTCCAACTCAAACATTAAATTGAATTTATACCTGGTGATCCTTTACCTAATGTCCCAATATACATATGTTCTCTTCTGGAGAATGAAGAAATAAAGTTTCAAATTCATGAGCTCATGCAAAAGGGACACATTCAACTAATGTTCTTGTCTTGTGGGAGCCAAATTGTATTGGTGTAGAAGAGGGACTGGACATGGATAATATATATTGATTACAGAGCCCTAAAAAAATCACTTTTAAGAATTGATACTTATTACTTAGTTCCTCATATTTATGATATTCTTGATTAGCTAAAGGGTACCAAGTTATTTAATAATATTGATTTGAAGTTAGGCTACCACCAGGTATTGATTGAACAAATTGATGTATGAAAGACCACCTTCAATTATAAAGAAGGATTTTTTGAGTGGTTGGTCATACCTTTTGTCTTGACCAATGTTCCAAAAACATTCATGAGGATGTTGTATGACATATTGAAACCATTCAAAAACTCTTTTGTGGTCATATATTTGAATGACATCCTCATCTTCAAGAGAACTTGGGTGGAACATTTGCATCACATTCAAAATATCCTGAGCACTTTGTGGAAAAAAAAGTTATATGCCAATATGGATAAATTATCATTTGACATGCAAATAATTCAATATCTAGGATACAACATGGATGAACATGGGGTGCATGTGGAACCAGACAAGATCCAATTCATTTGCAATTGGCTATCTTTGATGACTCTAATATAGCTCCACAACTTCTTGGTACTTGCCAACATCTACCATATGTTCGAGTTTGGGTTCTATCATATCGCTTGGCCCTTAGGCCAACTGACCAAGGTTGGAGCTAAAGAAAAAATTTCCTAGTTTGAGTCACAATATAAAAAATTCAAGGATATTAAATGTCATCTCTTCCCATCACTACTCCTCACTCTATGAGACCAACAATAGCCATTCAATATTGAGATAGATTCCTTCGACTATTCTATCAATGTAGTCCTCACTCAACAAGGACATGTAGTGGCCTATCAAAATAAGACACTCTTTGATACTATTTAAAAGTATTCCACCTATGACAAGGATATTAACTTGATATGAAAATGATAAAGGTTTGTGTATACAAAATTTGCAAGTAGAAAATGTATGTGTCTTGGGAAATTAGATCAAGTGGCAAGCACATAAAATTATTGAGTTTTTATACTTGAAATGAACAACATAAAAAAACATAAACAACCATCAAAATAATCACATAAGACAACAAAATGATAAAGGAGTTCACCCCTCTCTTGGGCTACATCTCATAGTCCAACTTCCCATGGATCATTTTCATTATATGATAAAAGTGTTAAAATTAGTTCTTTACAATGCTTAGAATGAAAAATAGATGGCTCCAATTTCTCCAAAATGTCCAAAAACCCCTAGCTAGGCTCTTTCTACACCTGGTTTGGCCAAAAATTGAAGAAAATATACTTCCTAGAAGTTTTCTCCAATAACTTGTTGTTTCTGCCCTCCAAAATGCACCCAGTGTCTGACTAATCCAGCCTCTGTGTGTTTTTTGTGCCAAAACTCAGCACCACGTGCCGTTTCAGAAAATGGGTGAAAATTTCACATCGTTAGGGGGGCTTAGTGCCTTGTTCGATGAAGTCTTTAGTCGTATGACCCATGTGGCTGGGCGTCAACCTAAATCTCGCACCCGCTGGCTAAACCTCCTCCATGTCCACGCTTAGGTCATGTCATAAGATCATATAATGGGTGTGACCATGGGCTGGAGATAAGCTCCGATTATTTTCCACCCGATCCAACATTTAAATCAAACTTAAATAACAGTTTAATGACATAGTGGTTAAGTACTAATGGTATGTGTGCTGGTGGCCCAACCTACATGAAGACTCTCCCCATGCTCGAAGGTCGTGAGTTTGACCCCCACAGAGCCCAAACAAAATTTTAAACAATAACAGGGGGTGCCACGTGGTGGCCCCTGGTTGGGTCACATGGCACCCTTTCATTCACCCACGAACATGCCACATGTCGACCATGGATTGGTCCACATCAACCAATACATAGTCATCTTGCCACATCACCCTTTTCCCAGTCAGCTTGCCATGTCACCTTGCAACGTCAATTGTATGGTCGTATGGACTGTATATTCAACTTCCACATGGCCTATATAGACTATTCAGACTGTACAATCAACAATTTTTCCTATTTGGAAAAATAGATAGAACATGATATCTTCCTCATACGAACTCTGTTTGAGCCCGTTCAAGTTGTGTTGGGATCATGATGAAGATATCTACACAATGAATCCATTTTCGAGCAATTTTGAAAAACTTTGATTTTTGAGCATTTTTTGATCCCCTGGATCACTCCTCCCCATTGGGAAGCTTTTGGACCTCCAAAAGACTAATTTCAGTAAATATGTATATGAGGGTGTAGTTCCCTCACCTTTCCAACCTCAATCCATTTAGCTTTGCTTGGATTTGTGCCTTTGATACCAACACAAAGGTACTCCACATTCCCTCATTTTGAAGTTCTTATCTTTCTTTCAATGATTGTATCCTCATGCAATTCTTAAAGATATTATGGAGAAAAGTAATTTGTGGAAGGAATATGAACATTCTCTTCTTGATCATCAATCAAAGGAGGCTCATACAATCTCAAATGTTCAACATTAACAACTGCATACATTTGCATATAAGGAGGAAAATCCAAACGGAAGGCATTGTTACCAATCTTTTCAAGATTTTTAAAAGGTACATATCTAATTGGTTTCATATTTTTACCTCCTCCTTTAAACCTCTCTTTGCTAATGTAAAGCCAAACTACATCTCCAAATTGGAAATTGTGATCAACACGATGTTTTTCATGTCTTGTCTTGTACTTGGCTTGGCTCTTTTCCAACTATTCTTGTACCATTTGATACACTAATTGTATTTGTTCAATGAACGTCTTTTCTCTATCAATGCCATAATGACCATCAATAGAAACATCCTTCTCAAAGATAAAATCTAAAGGAGATTTTGGAAAATAACCAAAACATGCCTCAAATGGAGATGTTTGAGTCGATGAATGCTTAGCCTGATTATAAGCATGATAAATGTAGTGTAGGTTCTCATCCCAAAGATTAGGATTTTTGTTGCAATAACCATGAAGAATATGTACTACTGTTCTATTCACCACTTTTGTTTGACCATAAATTTGTGGATGAAATGTTGTTTTATTTTTCAACTTGGTGTCCATGAGTTCCCATGAGCTTGACCAAAAGTTCCCAATAAATCGAGAATCTTGATAAAAAACAATAGATTTGGGAAACCCAAAATGTACCCATACATGTTGAAAGAACATTTGTGCCTTTTGTTCAGTTGTAACCTTCTTCTTACAAGGAATCAAAATACACATTTTGCTGAAATAGTCAACCACAACATGAAGATAATCATGATTCTTTTTAGACATAGGTAATCCTCCTAGAAAGTTTTTGATCCAATATTCAATACATTATTGAGAATTCTGATTAAGTTACCAGGCTCTCTTGATCTACAACCCAAAGAGACACCTGGAGTGATAACACAAAGGGTAGGGGAGAAGCGATTAGCGTTGAGGGTAAGACAAAGAGGAGTTTTGTATGATGTTTATGGTAGATCCAATATCAATAATGACCTATTTAATAGTGAACTCATTGTACTATATCTCGATGAATAATGGGTTTACCATATTGGTTTTTCATTCCTTTGTGAAAGGGATGCGACAAAGATACAAATAAAAGAGTTTGGAATTCACATCTCAAGTGTGCACTTTGGACAAATAATATAAACAGAAAAAGAGAAATAAGTACATCTCCTTTTCATTTGGTATATGGTGTTGATATTGTTCTTCCTATTCAACTTTCTTTACAAGAGAATGGAAAATTCTAGTGATATAAAAATAAAATGAAAGACATTTTTTGATACAAGAGATAAACAAATAAATTTCATTCCTTGAGATTTAGTTCTAAGATGGGATAACGAAAGGGAAGTGTTGGAACATCAAGCACTGATGGTTCATCACACTTCTCCTGGATCGATTGAACTACATATGGAAATAGTCTGTCGGACAATTGACCAAATCTATACATTAGTCGGTCGAGTAGTTGACAATCCCGTCGTTTAGATAGTTCACCAACAACAAAATATATTCGAGCGGTGGGTCAACCAACCCAAAAATAAACTACTATTTAGACGCATGGATGGTTGGGTCGAGCATCCTTATTGAGATGAATAAACAATTCAGATTTAATGGAGTCAACTCTAACAATCGATGGTTATATGTGGACAAGATCTTATCGATTACAAGGAAAGTGGTCAGATATTGGAGCTATAAATAGTAAACCTCATGGGTCATTATCATCAAGAGATCAAGTGAGATCATGTAGATCAATATATGAAACATGCAGTGTGATGTTCTGATCAAAATGTGCTATGGTTAAGTGTTGTAACAATGTCTTTAGACAACACTTTTGTCTTAAAAAAATTATTCCCTCTTTGATTATCTGTAGAATTGTTTGTCTGTTTTGTAACAAGTTCCACCCTATTCCACAACATGGGATCAAAGACAATTGTTTGAAACCTTTCCTATTATCCACAAACCTTGTTAAGTTGGATATGTTGTGTGATTGAATCTAGGACGATGGTTTTTCTATTGGAACTTGTTGAAACATAACAATTTATCTCTATATATCGAAGATGGATTTGAAGATTGATCATATTATTTTGAACAGATCAAATTACACAATATGGGCACCAAACATGGAAACCATGTTGAAGAGTAAAGGACTTTGGTAGTATACGAAGAATGTGATTCCATATCCAACAGATGATCATGTGAAGTTTGTTGTTGTTAAAAAAAAGGATGAGGTTGTGGGGGTCATCACAAATTATATATTGCGGGAGATTTAGTTTCACATTAGTGGAATCGACTAACCTCGTCAAGTTTGGAAGAAACTGAATTCATTGTTCAATAAAGCTTATGAAAGCCACGTCATGAAGTTGGATAAAGAGTTGATCTCTCTTGATCCTCATTCTTTTGATATAATAGAGGACTATTTGGTGCATGTGAAGCAAATCTAGTTGAATTGGATGTGGAAAGAATTATTAGAAAAAAGATGGAAATCTCATTGTGTTGGTCCTGATGAATTTGAGAACACCATTTGACGTGTTCATGTCAAATTTCCACACCAACTGGAAATCACACAAGGAATATGGTAAGGATTACACCTTTGAATATTTCTATGGTATTGTGATTAGTGACCAACACATATTTCTTAAAGAAGGTAAGCTTGGTGGTAAACATCACTCCCACTTTCTCAAGGGAAATTGCAAGTCGGATCACAAGGAAAAAGGAAAGACACATAGATCACCTGGATGTCTTGAATAGAAACCTAAAGGGAAAACACATGCACCCCATCAAAGTTGAAAGAATAAGACATGTCAGTACTGTTGAAAGACTAGACATGTGGAGAAGGTCTGGTACAAAAAGAGAGACAATTTAGAGGAGGAGGTTAAACGCCTTGAAGGAGACGTGTCTTCTACTCACCGACTCATTGATAATTTCACCTTCCAAGTCGAAACTTCTCAAGCTTTGTTCTCTCCTTCTATGCAAAATGAATGGGTAGTCGACTCTAGGTGCACACATTATATGGATACAAATGCATCCTTGTTCACATCCTTGAATGAATCCTAGGAGAGTAAGATTTATTTTGCCAATGATTTTTCTTTGGATATTGTTGGTTAGCGTGATGTTTACTGTCGACATGGGAGAATTTTTGACATTTATCATGTGCCAAACCTCAGTGCCAATTTTTTGTATGTTTCTCAGTCAACATAGACATTTTATATTGTGGAATTTTGGCCATATCAGTTCTTTGTTCAAGATTTGAAGAAAGGTAATTCAATGGTCGTCAGAGGGTTTCTCGACCCAAAGGGAAGTCTATATAAATTTTTTGACACAAATCGACTCAACACCAAAACGACTGCGCTTGTTTCTCCCACTAACAAGTGAATTCAAACTTGGCATGAATGAATCAAACACCTGAATTTTTGATGCATGTACTCGATGACAACTTAGAACATGGTTGTTGGTCTACTTAAAGTGTTTCCCCATGAAGGAGTCTGTAAAGGTTGCGTGCTTGGAAATCATAATCAGGCACCATTGACTAAGGAAAATCACAATGAGCACAAAACCTCTTGTATCTAGTTCATAATGATGTATGCTACATCAATATACCTTCCCTCGCAGGCGCAAGGTATATATTAAATTTCATTGATGATCTCTCTAATTTCACATGGGTCTATTTTCGGAAGAATAAGAATCATGTCTTTGAAAATTTCAAAAATTTTAGATCCTTTTCTAAAAATAAATGTTGCAAACCCATCAAGTTTCTGAGATCAAAAAATGGTGGTGAGTGTTGGACCCTCTGTTTTTTGAACTACCAAAGTTTTTGGGAAAGTGATGTATGCCAGCTAGAAGATGAAGAAGCAATATAAAATAGTTATAAGAATAGAGAGATAACTAAAATTGTAATAGTAGTGGAGACAACTAAAATAACTAGCTGGATGAGTAGTGAAAAAGGATAAGAGCATCAAGAACCGATGGGAAAAAGCCAGAAAAATAACAGAACAAGGAATCCAAGAATTGACCAAGAGAAAAGTATAAAGAGGAAGGTAGTGCGACGAGGAAGAGGTTAATGAAGCACGTAGGAGAGATATATTGTTACTACTATTAGTTGGGTTGGGATCGAGTCAGTCTTGATAAAATATTGTAACGGTCTTTGCTAGTAGCACTTTGCTTGCGCAATAGGTTTTGAGTTTGTAATATGCGTATTTGGGGATAGATCTCATTGTGCAAGCTATTTCATGAGAAATAAATTTATTGTATGAAATTTAAGGGAGATAATGCTAATATAATGGATTGATTTGGGGCCTAAAAATATTGTTTATTTTGATCTGTCTTGATTTCTATGAATCTACATTTTTGTCACACTATTACTTCTTTCTCGTATGGTCAGTATTTGATCATTGTTTGTGTATTCCTTTGGGGTCTATTACATAGCTCTAATTAGTGTTAAGCTAAATATGATGTTGTGTTCTCCCCGACTCACTACATCATCCAAGTCTCAACTATGCCTCGTGTGAGACTTCTTTCCCTTGTGGAAGGATGAATATGCTGATGTTGCTAGAATACAACAATGTCTTTTGTTGGAAGCCTTAGAGAATGGTCTTGGTCTCAATCTTGTGCCAATGAATGGTTCTATTGTTGGGACCCAAGATTTAAAGTGAGTTTTTAAAGGATGCCTCATCATATCTATAAATATTATTTTGAGAATTGGTGGGAAAGGAGGAATGTGGTCATACAACATGAAGCAGAGTTGCGACACAAAAGCTATAGGGTTGTAAAAAGAACTGTGTTCTATTCAGAGCCTTCTAGTGACCAATACAATATTTTTTGGATTAGGTTCCCCAAAGAGGTATTTCAGTGGTTAGATCGACTGCAAGAAGCTCCTAAGTATAAATATCGAGTCAAAAATAGATATAACTAGACCACTAACAGTTTAGAAGCTCTTTACTAGTTGGATCATTAGATCTCTCATGCTGTGTATTTTTGGATGAAAATTGTTATGTAGGGTTACATTATCAAATTTTCTACAGAGAACCACCAATATTTTTCAAAAGTGGAATTCATGTTTAAAGAAGGATCTAGGGGAAGGATATTGTGGGAAATCCCTCTTTGGATCAAGATTTTTCTAGCAGAAAAAGGGATGCTACCTATTCCTTCGCTTAATATGGTAGCGTAAACCCCTATGCTCAGTGGAAGGGGATTTTTGGGAGGGTTGATGAGTTAATAAAGGAGTTTCTGGATATGGGAGGCCCGACGAGAGAAGAATTAAAGAGATGAATGAACTCTAAGGAGGGATGCAACTGCTGAAAATAGGTGGTGGAACCAGATGATAAAGGTAATGAAGAGACCCGATCAGTTGTGACAATATTCGAAGAAAAGAGTTATAGAATTTGCAATATTTGTAGAGACGTGAAAGGTTAGCCAACCAATGGTTGAAGGAGAAATTTGGTGAGAGAGGTGAAGGTTCTGAAGGAGGCAGACAAGAGAATGGAACCTTAGGAGAGACAGATGAAGGAGTAAGGATAGATGCCACCATTGAATAAGAATATTTATTCAAGACCTCAGAGAGAGTTGCGGGATAATCAAAATATGTAACACCAGAAGATACAAAATTGCATCACAAGGTAGATAGAACCTTGCAAGAAAATATGACCCCCGAGATCAAAGAACTCCACTCTGTAGGTAAAGGAACCATCCCCGAGTAACCTATTCCCTCGAAACCATCTGAAAATTTGGTAATATCTACACTAAATCCTTCTGTAGTTTCTGTCATTTATAACCCTTCTAGTCCAACAAATTCAAGTAGTAGTAGTAGAGGAAGTGTGGTAAGTGTTTTGATTATAACACAACTAGGACCCTCAAGGTTCATTTTAATAGGATATACAAATTCATCAATGGTGCATCAACATGATGGATCTCTCACCTGATACCCATATTTTTGGGGTAAGGGGGATGATGATGTTGATCAATAATGGTTTCTCTGTAAATCCATATGGATTTCTTGCAGAACTCTAGACACAAATAAACTAGTTGAGTTCTAGACTACTTTGAGGGGTCGAGCTCTAAAGTGGTACATGAAATCTATTGATCCAAGGAATAATCAAGGGCAGTCTTTCCCTTTAGCGCAAGTGAAATAAAGTTTTATAATGGAATTTTGGTTACCTAAGTCAGAATAACATGATATTTCCAAGTTGCAGGAGATAAAAGTGAGAGATGGGGAGTCCGCTAGAGAATAAAATCAAATATTTAAAGATTCTATCAGGAATTTGGAAAATCCTATCCATGAGAATCATCAAAGAGAGTGTTTATTCATGGGTTGTTACCTTTGACTTGAATCTCATTGACTCATCAAAGGATAGCTACTTTGGGAGAAGTGTTAGAGAAATACACGAAGATTGAGGCAATGGAATCTTATCCCAGATTCTTGCAGTTGATGAGACCACTTGAGGATAAAAATATTATGCAAATACAAGGACAAATATCTGCATTAGCTGAGATGATCCAGGAGTTGTCCCTTCCCAAAACAGCTCAACCGCAGGTATGGTGTATTGGTTATTATACAGAAGGTCATACAAAAATTGAATGTCGAATATTGAGGGGTGTAGGACCCTATACTAACCCGATGGCACCTCCATTATTAGGACCATCAAGAGGAGTAGTGCAAGTCACTGCTAAAACACCATTTCATGGCCCTATTCAATACCATGCTTTCCCAAATATTCAAGGTGGCCAGAACAATGAGTATTGCGAGATCTATAGAATTCATGAGAATTCTCTGAGGCACTACCCTATTCTATAGAAGTATACCCCTACTTCAAATACTGTGTATTGTGAATTCTTTTGTTCGCCTACTCATACTACCAAACAATGTAGAGCTTTGGATGCTCTCACAAACATATTGTATCAATCCTCATTCAAAGTCAATGAAACTTCTTAAGGGTTTGGAGGGGGTCAGAGAGGTGGAGGAAATTTAAGAGGTTGATGTATTGGTGGAAGCTAACCAGTTGATTTCTACAACTGTGATGAGAAAGGGCATCTCCAAGATATTGTTTACTTCCAATAAGACCATGGTGTGCACATTGTATAAATAATACTCATGCCACCAAAGATTGTAGTGATATGATTTCCAAATGGGAATATCACATAAGTAAAAGAGAAAATACTTTGATAAATTCTGAGCCTGGATCTGTAGCTAAGGGAAGAGAGTCCAATATTAACATTGTCACTAGAGGAGGAACCAAGAATGGTGCTAATATTGAAATTCCTCATCAGGTCAAGATTCAAAAGGCAGTACTTGAGACTACCAAGTACGATCTTGTAAGGTAGAATGAATTCTTCAAGGACACAGTGGAAATGTTCATAAAAATTTCTATTTCTACAATGACTCACGTTATGGAACCAATTTTTAAGCCAAACCCTCGACAACCAAGAGTCTCTGGAGAATCACTTGCTCAGATGGAGCTCTCAGGTAAGTCACATAAGGTTGTTGATATGTGATTACAAATATTTTATGACATATTGGACGATGAAAAAAATCATTGAGAAGTTGCAGAACAAAATCAAAGTGGCCCTAAGATCCAAATGAAACCCAAAGGAATCTATTGTTGCTAACCTTCTAGAAAGGAATGCAAGTAGGGTACAAAGAAGAAGGATTTGAATTGGTAGAGAATTCAGATTGAATACTCATATTGACAATTATGAGAACTGGGATGTTATATTGGACTTAGGATCTGATGTCAACATATTACAAAAGAAGACTTGGGAACCCATGGGAAATCCCAAGTTAGTCTACTCTCCTATTTAGTTGCAAATGGAAAATAAATATTTCATTTATCCAGTGGGAAGGTTGAAAAATCTCGAGGTGGATTTGGCTAGTGTAAAAACAGTGGTAGACTTTGAGGTCATTGAAATAATGGGGGAAAAAGATTTGTACCCAGCTCTATTGGGAATTAACTAGGCCTATGAGAACTATGCTATAATATATCTTAATAATGAAACTATGACCTTTGAACCTGATTTCATGAAAGTGGCTCAACCTCTAGACCCATATCAAGGCCCAAGGTATATTGACCAAGTAAATGAGAATATGGAGCATGATGTTTTGGATCAACCGTAAACTATGGCTATAGGAAAACAAGTATATTACATTAATCCCACTGTAGATGGATCTATAAGTTGGCGAAGCATTCAGTTGGTGGATGAAGATTTTGAAGCAGCCTTTGACAATCAACAACAAGGAAGGTATGAAAATTTCTCTAGGCATTGCACAATTGTCAAGTTGGCAAGATGGATTGGAGTTGAGATAGGTAAGTATCCAACATATGATGGTACCTCAGATATACATAGTTTTTTCATTGATATGGAGGAAAAGGTTGTCGTAGACTAGAGAGTTTCAAGACTTGACAAAGAATTGAGGTCATCCCCAACCAAATGGTGGATCTCTCATAAAGGAACTTTGTCTTCTTGGGATGAGGTCAAGATCGTTATTTAATACCACTTCATTCCTCCATCATAGGAAAACCAATCTAGTAAGGATCAAAAGCTAAAGAGTCAGAATTTATTTCTAGAATCATACAACGGGTCATCTGATTCAAGGCTACATATTGAATATTGTATTGGGGTATGGAAAGATGCACAACTACCTTATTAGTTATGGTTACACTAATTTTTCCATTCTTTGGGAAGCACTCTGAAATCCTGGTATGTGCATGAGGAAACTAGGAGACAAACTGCTTACTAGAAGGTGCTTAAGGGTCAGTTTTGCCAATATTTCTCTTTTTCTGGTAAGTCTCCTGAAATCACCCTAGTATTGAAACAAATCAAGAAATTGTTGTTTACCGATGAATATAAAACCAAATATCCACCCACAATATGTTCTAAGCATGAAAATATATTTCAAAATAGTTTCTATCCTTCCCTCATAATAGTGCCCATGGCCTATAGCAAGGTTGACAAAGACCCTAAATACCTTGAAGACCTAGATGAACTTAGACACTTAACCTTTAAGGAATTTGCATGAACAAGAGAAGTTAAAGACACTATCTCGGACGATGTTAGTAGTTCATATACTAAACCTCTAAAGTTTTGGAAAGTGAATATAGAGAGAGAGGAGCATCCTAAAATGGATTCTATACGAGACTATTGGGACAAGCAGACCATAGCAAATATCCAAGCTTTGTTGCAGGAGTATGAGGACTTATTTCCTAATATTTTTTGGAATCTAAAAGGAATTAAGGGAGATTTAGGAGAGATGAAGATAGTGCTCAATCTTGATGCTAATCTAGTTAAAATTATACCATACCACCTGAATCCGAGAGTCAAAAAAAAGGTGAAGAAGGAGATTGATAGAAAGCTTACATCTAGATTAATTTTCCCTATGGATGAGTCTGAGTGGATGATCCAAAATGGATCCAGGAACAAAAATGGGTCCAGGAAGGCCTAAAAATCAAAGTTCTCAGAATCACTTCAAAATGAATGTGTGCATAGGCCTCATTGTTACGAACCCAACACAACTTGAACGAGCTCAAACAAACATCATATTCAAAATATATCACGTTCTATTCATTTTGCCAAACAAACAAAATTTTTGTTGACTGTATAGTCCGTACATTCTATATAGTGCTGATGTGGAAGCTGACTGTACAGGCCGTACAACCATATAGTGATGTGGCAGTGATTTAGCATGCTGACAGGGAAGACACAATGGTAGACAGGTGGGCGAATTGGATGTTGACACATGGCAGTTAGAGGGAAAGTGATATGGTGCCACGTGGCCCAGTCGTGGGATGCCATGTGGCACCCCTCCATTGGTTGGCTGTGGTAAAAGTTTAATGGACTCCACGGGAGTCTAACCTATGACCTCTGGTCTAGGCATAGCATTTTGGCGGGGTTGGGCTACCAACTCACCCACTTTTTTTCTTATTCCATATAGTCCCAATGTAATATTTAAACTTGAATGTATGTTATTTGGAAGAATTAAAGGGCTGGGGCATAGCCCTAGCCCCCTCCCAATGCTTTCCATATACCCATTACCATATTCCCTTCACTATATTAGTTCACGCGGGAACCATTCCACAAGATTTAGTCCCAATGCTTCACCATAGAACCTTACCAAAGTACCACTCCCTTATACGTTTGGCGCAGATTTGTGGGGTTAGCACCAGTCGGTTGGGCTAGCTCATTGACCAAGGCACGTGACCTGGATAAGAAATGTGGGCTATGGATCAAGAGTTATCATCGGGAGGTAAGGGCCTGGAGAGGCCTAGCCACTGGTCACGTGGCCACCATATGACCAACGCATCAGCTAAGGACCAGGGCTCAACGGTTAGCGCCCAGCCTGAGGCCACACAACAGTGCCAATATGACTATGGGCTCGAGTAAAGGGGGTTGGCATGCCATATGGGAAAATTTTTAGGTTTTTAACTATATATTAATATTTTGTTTGATTTTTCAACTAGTTTTGGGAGATTTTGGCGATTTTTGGAGGATCTGGAGCCCTTTTTGAGGCCAGATCTTGGGGAGAAGTTGGAGGTTGTTACCAACTTCAAGCCTATGTAAACCAGATAATCTTGGAATCTTAAGAGAGGTTCATAGGAGGAGAAATTCTGAATAATTTTAAATCCAAAGCCATTTTTATGCAGGGAAGCCATTGAGGAGAGTAACTTTGTACGTCATTTTGGGATCTTTGTTAATTCGTTTTCAGTGTCGTTAGTTGTGTTGGGTTCTTGAGATCTATAAGGACACAACCAAATAATATTTTAATCCATTTGGCAGTTTTATGATGTACTTTTGAAGCTTTGAAGAGAAACAATAAAGCCTCACCCACTGAGACAAAGGCCCGGAGATGTAGGCGATATTGCCGAACTCCGTTAACAACTTTTGTTGTTATGGTTTGCTAATTCTTGTGCTTATTTCCAGATCTTTATATTTTATTATGGCTTCCATATTACATCATTAATTCTTCCTCATTCATCAATTTCTTAAATGGTTAATGAAATCATGTTTTAAAACTTAGCCATAGTCTTTAAAAGATCTTTTTGGATCAAGTGGTATAAGATCTAGTTGACGGTTGGTTTTTGAGTTTGCATGATTACCAGGGAAAAGATGAATCGTGATGAAGGAAATCTTGTTGAAGAGAATCTTGATATTGGATCGAGAAAGAGAACTTCTCAAAGTGAGAAGACGACATCAGAAGAGGGATTTTCTCATGATGAGGTAGATCTTCGAAAGACCTTCTTCACCATGTCGAAGATGATGAAGGTTCTATATGATGATTACTTGGAGAGGAAGAGACTGATTCTAGGTGAATCTTCAAAAGTCAAAAGTGAATAAGGAGAGGATCCTCCTTGTTGGCACAGGGGCAGACCTGGGGCTCAGCTCTAACAACGCACCAACAATCCCTAACTACTGGCCCTTTCGGCAACACCTATAGAGAAGATGTTGTCTCACCCGAAGTAGCTATAGGGGGTTGCATGACACAAGTGTCTACAACAAGAGGAAATGCAAAGTGGATCCAGGGAAACACTCTCACACAAATCCAGTGATTGTTTATCTTTCTTAAGCCTATCGTGCAAATTATATCTCATATTTAACACAATATTGCATTAACAGTATATCAGATATCATAAGAACACAACATCAATCACACACAACAACATGATATACGTGGTTCACCCTCTCCCTAGGGCTACGTTCATAGAACTGCTCTTTATAATATATTATATGAAAGCATACAGTTCTATCTGCACTCTTAGCTTGCATATCTCTCTCTTCTCCTCTCTCCCTTCCCTGTGCACCCAGCTGCAGGGTTGATCTTCGCACCTAGCTGAAGATCTTACAACACCGACTTCTCTCTTAGTAATAACAACAATCACTCATCATACATAATCTCTCTCTATCTCTAACCCATCCCTGGTCCTCTTGACCTTTATTTATATAATAAAATGACTCTTGGACAACCTTAGGTCAAAACCTAGGTGTCTAAAACCCTAAATACCAAAACCCTAGGTGTCTAAAACCCTAGGTCAACTTGACCCGTGTTTTCAGGGCTTTGCCAACCTGTCTTTCCTTCTTTCTTGCGAGGTGCTCCAAAGCATCCATTGTTGTCTTTTTCCAGTTGTTGAGTCATCCATGATCCATATTCCTTGTTGTTCTGTCTTCCTCGATCTCCCCATCCAATGGCTTTCTTTCTCTTTGCTTCATCTTTTCTTCTCTTTTGGTCACTTCTACCCAATCTCAGTCAACTTGTCTTCTGTGAATTTCGCACTTCACACTTATTTCCTTAATCTCCGCAACCTTCCATAACCAAGGGCCAATAGGCCCCCAAAAATCACATGTGAATCTTCCTAAGGCACTTCAGGTCTGAACCTTTGGTTTACTTCGACTCCATACTGTGCGGGGAAACCTTTGTTTTCTTCTCTTTCCCACTCTTCTTTCCTTGTGCATATTGTCTTTTCTGTGTCTGGTACCTAGTTTCAACTGCACCTGGTACCTAGTGTTGCAGGTGTTAACTCCCAAAGTAAAACCGTCTTTTCGGTTGAACTTTGTAGAGGATATCCTAAGCTAGTGGTCACATGCATGCTCAACTAGTTTTCTGTTTTCATATTTCAATAAAATTCTTGATACTTGGTTTATTCAAAGGGTGCAAAAAGGAGACTTTCGGTGGTTTGGGCGAGCCCTCGGCGTGCTCATTAACCACCGAAAA